>JAPXFQ010000629.1:3600000-4066098 GCA_028564705.1 Apricaphanius iberus
ATGTGTGTGTGTGTGTGTGTGTGTGTGTGTGGGGGGGGGGGGTGCCTAACTCCAGCAATCATTGGGCGGGAGGCGAGATACACTCTGGACAAGTTGTTAGTCCATTGCAGGGCAACACAGAGACACACAGGACAAACAGCTGTGCACACACACACACACACACACTCACACAAATACACACACACCCCTACACACGCACACACACACACACACTCATATTCAAGGACAATTTAGAGAGACCAATGAACCTAACAGTCATGTTTTTGGACTGTGGGAGGAAGCCAGAGTACACAGAGGGAACACATGCATGGACACGGAGAACATGCAAAATCCATGCAGAAAGACCCCTGGCTGGGATTTCAACCCAGGACCTTCTTGCTGTAAGACAAAAGTTCTACAAACTGCACAGCCCCCAAAATGTCACTACACACAGCAAATAAGACACAGATAATAATGTTCAAATCAATTGCAAATAGAGCTGAATATAGCTTCCTAGCCTTTCTTTAATGACAGTTCTCTGGTCAAAAGGGAAAATGTTGAACATTGTTAGCTTGTGCTAATGTCTTTGCAGGTTAAAGGCTTACATTAGCTTAAGTGAATTAAAGTCATGTAACACACTGACATTCAAATTACTGCATGAAACAATTTTCCATCCTCAAATTTCTTATTTCATTTCGGGGAAGAGATTTGGTAAAATGGAGGGAGGGAGTGTTAAACAACAATCTTACTTAGAACACCAAAAACGCCACGGGTGGCTCTACTCTAGACATTTGCAGCCCTCGACCACAGGTACACTGTTGACGGAGTGAGGGAGTTTAACCTGAATATACAATAACAAGTTATCTATACACAACACTTGCTATCTATACATGTTCTTCTGTTGTTTCCATATCCAATCAATCATGTTACGACACAGAGCCTCGAGGAGCGGTGTAACCGGATCCTGAGGAACATGGAGGCGTCCCTTACGGCCCGGGATCGTGTGGGCATCCAGGACTTTGTGCTCCTGGACTCCTACACAAGTGAGAGTGCCTTTCTGGACAACCTGAGGAAACGCTTCCATGAGAATCTGATTTATGTGAGTTTTTCCTGTGCAGCTCGTTCTCTTTTGTCAAATGAAATCTCATAGCCTTCAACCTTTAACCCCTGCTGTCCTAATGTTGCATTCTACCTTGTGCTGAATCGGTCCCCTGGTGTTGCTGAGATAGCAGCTCTGCTTCTTTTTAATTTGCAGAGCTAGCATTAAAAAGGTCACTATCACCCACTGGGTCAAGATGACAAGTGATTAACTAAAATTATTGCTGTTGGTAAAGGACAAAACAAAATATAATGTTGGAGAAGGATCTTTTGAATGTCATGTAATCATTGAAAAAATTGTTCCATCATCACTTCCGTGCAAGAGCGGCAGAGCAGGAGTTCATGTCCTTGTCTCTGTTTGAAGACCTACATTGGGACGCTTCTGGTGTCGGTCAACCCATATAAACACTTGGACATCTATAACAAGAAGCAAATGGATACCTATATGGGAGTCAACTTCTTTGAGCTGCCACCTCACATGTAAGTTTAAAAAATGTCTATACCTTTAAAAACATATGACATATACAACAGATCTGTCACTTAAGAAACGTTTGGATATATTGCGTTTAAAGATTATAAAGATATCTGAATGGTGCATGTTTGTAAAATTACTTGAACCTTTCCACATTTTCAAACATAAGTTTGTATCATTGAGACTTTATGACAAACAAACATAATCAAAGTATTGCATGACTATAAAATGAAAGGAATGCACTAAATTGTTTTAAATGTTTTAATAAAGCCCAAAATTGTGATGATCATTTGTATTTAGGTCCACCAATTTAAAGATTCATAAAACCACGTTTTGCTGCACTTACAGCTGAAAATATCTGTCATTAATATTTTAAAACAGCTACAAAAAATTATAATTTTCACACGTTCCTTTTTTAAGCTAAACAGCTCAGACTTTTCTGTTAAAGTGCCCATTATTCAATGACTGTATATGTGGAAGTACGATCTTGAATGGTACGTATTTTGCGTACTATTGTACGTGTTTCTTAGAAAAGTCTGAATAAGGCAAAACACATAAAATGGTAAATGTCCTGTATTTGTATAGCACTTTATTTAGTCTCTACGGACCCCAAAGAGCTTTACACTACATTCATTCACGCACACATTCACAGTTGGTGATGGCAAGCTACAATTCTGGATTGGGATAAAAAAGCAGTGTAGTCCTGCAGAAAGCATGCTATCCAGTTCCTCTATTCTCAGACGTAAGCAGGGATCAACTTCCCAGTAACATTAAAGCGTCAGAATTATTTTTGAAGCACAAGTAACAGATAAAAAATATTTTCTGTCTTTTGCTTTTGCATCACCCTTTCTCTCTCTAACCTGGGCAACTGCCCACATACTGCATATCAAAAACCAACCCTATTCGTAGTCAACATAAGATGAATTTGACTATTTTTTCATCATTGTTTTTAATAGCAAGGGAGAAATTTAGGTTTTATGGATAAAATAGCAATGTCATGGACTGGCGACCTGTCCAGGGTGTACCCCGCCTCTTGCCCGTTGACAGCTGGAGATAGGCACCAGCCCTGCCGCGACCCCTGGAGGACTAAGCGGTTCAGAAAATGGATGGATGGATGGATAAAATAGCATTTGTGTTTGCAGGATAACATAATGAAACTTAAGAATATTTTTTGTCTTCCCTCTAAATAACCTTACTTAAAATGTATGTGAAATATCCCTAAATAAGGAAAGTAAAACACAGAGCAAAAAAATACCCAAACCACTTTTTGTGCAAAATATTTTTGTGGGGTTGTGTATCGTTTGTGTAATGAAAATTTTGTGTCAAGGTCCAAGATATCCAAATAAATGAGAGGATGTGAAATAAAAAGACTTATATCAGTATGCTGGACATTTTACACAATAATCTAAAATTAAGTAAAAGTGATAAAATTTCTGAGTTAAAAATGCTGATCAAAAGAATACAACGTTCCTTCATTACCTTCTCCCTTTACTGTATTCTTAGTTATGCTCTGGCAGACAACGTCTTCCGCACAATGCTGTCGGAGTTCAACAACCACTTCATCCTGATCTCAGGAGAGAGCGGGGCAGGAAAGACCGAGGCCTCCAAGAAAATCCTTCAGTTCTATGCTGTGAGCTGTCCGAGCACCAGACTCCTAAGCAATGTCCGGGACCGGCTGCTTCTCTCCAATCCAGTGCTCGAAGTCAGTGGTAAACTAATGTTGTGCCCTGTTTAAGGTAGACATGTTATTTCAAAATCAAGAATTGGATTTACTTCGTTTTCGTAAAACCCCTAGGCCTTCGGAAATGCCAAAACCCTGAAAAATGACAACTCAAGCCGCTTCGGAAAATATATGGACATCCAGTTCGACCATCGGGTAGACTGGAAAATTTCCACAAAATTAGAAATACTGCAGTCTAAGAAGTTAAAATATTAATGGATTATGTACCATTTGGAGCTTAGAGGTTGCCTCTTTCCTCAGGGTGGAGCTGTTGGTGGTCACATCCTCAGTTACCTGCTGGAAAAGTCCCGTGTGGTGCACCAGAACCACGGAGAGAGAAACTTCCACATCTTTTACCAGCTGGTGGAAGGAGGGGAGGAGGATCTGCTCCGTTGGCTGGGCCTGGAGAGAAACTGTAAGAACTACCGTTATCTTGTGCAGGTAAGGGGTAATTTAGCCTTTAATTAATTCAAGATACAAAGGACTTGACTGAAGTTTATACATTTCATGCCTTCAGGGGGATTGTGCCAAAGTTAGCTCGATCAATGATAAGAGTGAGTGGAAGACGGTGCGTAAAGCACTATCTGTCATAGACTTCAGCGAGAGTGACACTGAGGTGAGGTGGTATGGTTAATCATTACGTTGAAATACACATGATGGGTTTTTTTTGTGATTGTCTCTGTTTTATGTAATTGCAGCACCTTTTTGGTATTATTGCCAGCGTGCTTCACTTGGGGAATATAAAATTCGAAGCAGATGCTCGAGGTTATGCCACTTTCAAAAACAACCAGGAGATGCATTGGGTGTCAAAAGTAAAACCTTTTGTCCGTGTTACAGCAACCTTCTCATATGTTCGCTGAATGAATCAAATGCTCATTCTCTGTTTTTATGTATTTTTGTTGCAGTTGTTGGGTATTCCTAATCAGGTGCTACGACAGGGCTTAACCCACAGAAAGATTGAAGCCAAAACAGAAGAGGTGACCCTCCAGTAGCTCTAAATGGATTTGACGTACATCTGATGTTTATTTGCCAACAAACATTCACATTATTTCGCTGTTAAAGGTGTTCAGCCCCTTCTCTGTGGAACATGCAGTATATGCCAGGGATGCTCTTGCCAAAGCCATCTATGGTCGAACCTTCAACTGGCTGGTCAACAAGATCAATGAATCACTGGCTAACCAGGTTAGCACTATTTTGGTTTGCTTTATTATTCTGGCTAAAGCAAGGAAACCCTGTTGTGACATTTGATTAAATGGAACATAAAATTCTAGCAAAATGCTCTGCCTTACAGAACAATTTATACCACTACAGATTTAAAAAAAAATTTTCATGTTACATTGTCAGTCTTCTGTGCATTTCTCGGGAATAATTTACTTCAAAGTAATGCATAGTGTTGCTGCACTCACAGCATGACGCTGCCACTATCATGTGTCAAAGTGTGGATGGTGTGTTTAGGTCAATGTGCTAGTCCTTTGTAACATGCAGTATTTTTGATATATCATTTTCTTGTCTGCTTTCTTCTTGTCACTCCTTCATGAATTGCCAGATTTGTAGAGTGCAACTGTAGATCTCTGCCGTTCCCCCTAAATTAGCACGAGTGTCTTGGTTGTTTTTCTGATAAATGCTCTCATATTCCAATCTGTGTCTTTAGCTATGTCTTTGCCAATACTTTCATCTTTAATGAACTTAACTGTTTTTGCTTATTTTCAAAGCTTGTAAAATCATTTCATAACCTGTCCTTGTTTTAATCCACAGTTTTATCCCTGGTCTGTTTAATGTGTTTCCTCATGAGTCTGTTTGTTAACTAATGCAGACTAAAATCTCTAAAGCCTTCACAGAATGCTTTTATACAATGAATAAATTACACATTTACTATTTAGTTAGCAGCAGAAAAACAGTTACCTGTAATACATGTTTCCTTTGGGGTATCAGGTATACAAATACAAAAAAACATATTTTAGGTTTTTATTTGTGAAAAAAAAGTTTTCTTTTGATCTTTCACCAAGATTTCAGTAAGCTAAACTGAATTTGATTTGTGACTGTTAAGTAAAAAAAATATGAAACCCTTTTGCAAGAACCTCTGTGAGGTTCAACTCGCTACTACGTGTCGGCTCTCCTACCTCAAATACATGTCCTAAAGTGTGTGTGTATGCCGGATCCAGGATTCCTCCAGGAAGACGGTGATCGGTCTGCTGGACATCTATGGGTTTGAAGTTTTCAGTGTGAACAGGTGGGATAATGCACATTTGACCATCTTTAGACAAAAAAGGTCCAATAATATTAATACGGTTTCGCCTTTTACCAGCTTTGAACAGTTTTGCATCAACTACTGCAACGAGAAGCTGCAGCAGCTTTTCATCCAGCTGACACTCAAATCCGAGCAGGAGGAGTATGAACAGGAAGGGATTGAAGTAATAACACAGAAATTCAGTCTGTATAAATAAACGTAAGATTTAATAACACATAAGCCAGTATAATTGATCATAATTCTTGTGCAAAGTGGGAGCCTGTGCCATATTTTAACAACAAGATAATCTGTGACCTTGTGGAGGAGAAATTCAGAGGAATCATCTCCTTGTTGGTAAGTATTTAAAAAGTTATGATCATTCATAAATTAAAAAATAAACCTTTGACAAGATGAAATATGTAAGCCTCTGAACAATTTATTTTCATCCTGACAGGATGAGGAATGTTTGCGTCCTGGAGAGGCCACCGACCTCACCTTTCTGGAGAAGATGGAGGAAAAGATGGGTGGTCATCCTCATTTTGTCACGTGAGATTTTAATACTTTGCCACTTTAAAAATATACATTTCTGCATTTAGACTTTAATCACCTCAAGTATGATGATTTTAAGTACTGTTCCTCCTCACACAGACACAAACTTGCAGACAAAAACACAAGAAAAACACTGGAAAGAGGTGACTTCCGCCTCCTCCATTATGCTGGGGAGGTTACATATTGTGTTGTTGGTAAGTGATAAAATAAACACTATTTTGTATTTAGACTATGTAATAAATGTTGAAAACTAGTGAAATTAAATACTTTGTATGTCTGATTTGTAAAATTTAGTAATTTGCAGTTTTAAGGGCTTCAAATTAACATACTGATTTTCACTAGAGTTTTGTCACTGATTTTACTCTATTTTCAGCGTGATAAGAAATAGGATGTTTATGAAAAATGTGTAAGTAAAATACTGTTGTTTTTTCCCCCTAAAATTTCAGGGTTCTTGGACAAAAACAATGATCTGTTGTATCGAAGTGGAAAAGAGGTGATTTTACCCTAGGTCACTATATTCAGCAAAGTGGTGATTCTGGGGGCAGACATGGGTTTTATTTGAATAATAACCAACATTTAACAATAATATTTTGGCCTTTTCAAAAGCTTAAGGTCTGATATTTAATAATTACACATTTTGCTGCAGAACGTTTCCACAATGGGCTGAGAATGTGCTGAAAAAAACCTTGTGAGAGTTTTTCCACACTATTGACCTTCCAACTCGCCCAACATGTTTGGTAACAAAAAGAAGCATTAAACCATGATTGCACCACCACCATGCACTGTAGCTTTGTTTGACTTTATTACTTACTTTTACATTCCCGCTTTTAATAAAAAAACTTTTAATAAAACAACAACTTTTATTCATCCACAGTATGCTAAGTCAAGCTCAGCTTGATGGTCGAGAACATAAAGAACAATCTTTTTTTAACAATACCACAGTGATGCAATTATCCCTTCCATTCTATATATTGGGGATCCAGCAGCTCCAGTTAATTGGTTCCTGGATTTTAAATATACTTTTAGCAGAAGCTATTTATTAGTATTTTCCTTCTAATCCTGGATCATTTGCCAGTAAACTTTTTAGATGCTTTTGTTCTTCTTTGTTTTGTTCAAAATAACAACCACCATCTCTTACAGTCCTTGGATTGCTCTACTTTTGTTTGTTTTTAGGGTGTTTTGATCTTTTATTTATTTATTGCTTCCATTAGGATTATTGTTGCCTGTTTTGAGTTTTTTTATTTTATTTATTTAGTTTACCTTATCATTTTAGTTTGTTTCTCAATGTTAGTTATGTTTTACTTTAGGATTATAGTTTGGTTATTTTAAGTTTTATCTTCCTATGTTTTCACTTACCATCCTACCCTTAGATATTTATCCTTTTTTTTTACTTTACTCTGATCTTTTATTAGTTTTCCCCTATCTCATATTTTTCCTCTGTGTTACTTCTTTTCTCACATTATTAAGATAGTTTTCTGATTTTAATCTCTTTTTAGTGTTTATACTTCCTGTTCTGTTTCCCTCCTCTCTTCCCTGTTCATTAGTGATTTATTTAAAGCTTCTTTTTATCGTGCTCCTTTATCATTGGATCTTTCATCCTTAGTTAGTTTAGAGTTTGTTCTCACTTTTCTCATTTATGATTCTTTATATTCCCATTATTCTCTTCTGTTTACACCTTTATGGGTCTTCTCTGCCATTCTGGTTCCCCCGCCCAGCTGCTAATTATCTCCTGCTCTTGCTTTCTCTCTCTAACCTGCATTTGCTTTAGACTAATTAGTCCTCAGCTTTCTTATGTCTCACTTCCCTCCTAGTAGTTAAATGGCTCAGATTCAGTCAACCCTTGCTGGTTTCTCTTTCTGTTTTCCCTAGATCAGTTCCTGTCATAGCTGTATTTTTCCCTGGATTGAGTAAATTAAATCCATTTTACTATGTATATGCTTGGGTCCTCCCTACTTTGCTGCACTGTGACACTATCAAACCTTTATGAAGGCCGGTAAATAAATAAATCATATTAATAAGCAGAAATTTTATCTTCAGCTTCTTGAGAGCATTTTACACTGAATAAACATCATTCTGAGTGATATTTTATTTATTTATTATTTTGTGTTTTTCGCTATTTTATGGAGACACAAAGTGCTCTTACTTTTTTTCAATGAATCAATACATTTTACCAAAGAATACAAATATAAATTACAAAGAAATATGTCAATTGCACTCGGGTTATTAGCATCCATTTTACATATTTGACCAAGACTGACCCTTTTACCTTTCTTCTATTCTGCATAAGGTCATGCAGCACTCAAAAAATGCCATCATCAAACACTGCTTTCCCTCCTCTGAACCGGACAACAAAAAGAGACCTGAAACTGTGAGAAGATAGTCAGATGATGCTTTATTTTGCTCTGCTTTTTATTTAGCAGTGGTTCAGTCTATTTTTTGTGCAACTTTCCAGGTGGTGACCCAGTTTAAGAACAGCCTAGTGGGTCTGACTGAGATCCTAATGTCCAAAGAGCCTTGGTATGTGCGCTGCATTAAACCAAATGAAGCCAAGCAACCAGGTGAGACAAGATCAAACTTTGCCAAAACCAAGTACATTCAGCTGACAGTAGCACACTATGTTAAAGCACATAATAGAGATGAAATCTCAGTCCTCTTGTGGGTTTTGCAGAAAAATTTGATGACGTGCTGGTGAGACATCAGGTTAAATACCTGGGGCTAATGGAGCATCTGAGGGTCAGGCGAGCTGGTTTTGCATACCGACGCAAATATGAGATCTTTCTCCAGAGGTAACAGAACAGCTCCATCCTCTTTAAATTATCTCCTTTTGCAAAGTTTGCTCTTGTTGTTGCCAAACCTACTGTTAAAAGGGCCTCTTTTCTGAACTCAGGTATAAAGCTCTGTGTCCAGACACCTGGCCCCACTGGAAAGGTACTCCAGCAGAGGGTGTTCAGTGCCTTATTAAACACCTGGGCTACAAAACCGACGAGTATAAGTTAGGCAGGTTGGTAGATGTTAACCATGGGTTGTTAAGATCACATACAATCTATATTTCCTCAAAGGAAATATGGGATATTTTAATGCTTGACCTTAATGTTTGTTTTCCACTTGAAGGACAAAGATTTTCATTCGCCATCCTAGAACTCTGTTTGCAACAGAGGATGCCTTTCAGGTCTGCAAGCATCAGCTTGGTAAGAAAAAGCTTGGTTTCGGCACCCATCAAAGTCAAATAAATAAATGAATTAAGAAATAAAATAGAATACATTTTACTTATATTTATCAGAAATGTCATTGTATCAATATAAATCACCAAAAATGTGAAACTGTTATCACTATAGCAACAAGGATTCAAGCCAAATACAAAGGTTACAGAGTGAAAGAAGACTACCTGAAACAGAAAGAGGCTGGTGAGTGACTGACGCAATGCTAACTGCATACGATAAGATGATGGCAAGGCAATCCAGACCACAATGTCCCTTTTTGTGTTAATTTTAAATCAAATCACGAAATGTTCACTTTCCCAAACAGCCACTAAAATTGAGAACTGTTGGAGAGGTTTGATGGCGAGGAAGGAACGTGAGAGGAGAGCTTGGGCTGTCAAGGTCATCAAGAAGTACGTCACAAGAATCATAAGAGAATATGTCTGTAAGAGAGCGCTACAGCAGTTTGATAACACACGGTGTTACCTTTTGCTTGATTTCTGATAGATTCATTAAAGGTTTCATGACCAGAAATCAACCAGCCGGTATTGACAACAGTGAGTACCTGGCCTATGTGAGGATCAACTACCTCACCCGCCTGAAGGAAAACCTTCCTAAAACGATCCTGGAGTTGGACTCTTGGCTCACCCCGCCACCCATACTAAAGGAGGTGATTGATTACCTTATTTTAAAAGATCTTCCAATTTCTCAAGGATATTTTGGAAATGATGGTATATTTTAAAGGTGCTAAAAATGAAAATATGCTTCTGTTTTGAAGGTCTCCCAGCTCTTGAAAAACCTTTACACTCGCCATTTGGTGAGGCAGTATGTCGGAGGAATCCCTCTTCAGAAGAAAGCACAGGTAGGATCTCCCTCTCTTTAAGTCAGAAACATGCACATATCAACAGAGTAAAACAAACATTATTAGAAAAAATAACTTCAATTCACTCATTCGGTCTGCAGCAATCTAAAACATGTTTGTTCCATCTTTCCACTATAAAAAACCCAAATGTTAAACAAAAGTTATTTTGGTGGTTGGATAAATTATGTTTTGATATAGATATGACCTCTGTGAACACAAAAAAGTTAAAACAGGATGAGATTATGAAGATTAAAAAAATAGAAAGGGTTTCTATGATGAAGTGAATCAAATACAGAGAAAATTAGCTAACCTGGATAGAAATGTTTAGGAAAAATGTGAAAAACAAAGTGATATTAGGTCTTAATCCTCTGGATTTGCAGAGCTGTAAATCACAAAAGCTGCATATTAGATTGAGAAAAGCAAATTGCACACTAAGCCATTTATAACCTATTCGATAGTCTCAATATGGTTTCTCAATATAGACTCACTCACTATTTCAAATTTCTGCACATTTCTCTTTCTCTAGCTTCTTCTAAAAGCCCAAACAAGCTCCATGTTCAGAGGAAAAAAAGAAAACTACCCACTCAGTGTGTGCAGACCGTTTGTGGACGCAAGGATTGGTAGGGTTGGTTTTTTTAATCTATTTTTTTTAACCATGTGAATGATGACATCACATAAACTGACTTGCAAAGGTATTTATACCTCTTGAGCTTGTTATGGTACTAGTATTGTTCACCACTCTAAACTATTCAAACTATCTAAATTTTGTATTTTCTCCTCCCATTTTACAACCACGTACTGCTCAATAAAATACTTGGAAGTCTGTGGTTGTAAGGCAAATAAATTTGAAAACTTTAATGGGAAATGAATGTTTTTGCAAAGCACCGTATTTGTGTTGGGGAATACACAGTAAACAGTTCTATAACAAGTTCGACTTAACAGATGTGCTTGGTTTTTTCTTGTTTTAAAACAAATGGATTTGTTGACTTGGATTCTGTCTTTTTAAATCTTTCATCAAGCTTTAGAGGACATAAACCTCAAGGTCCTTCAGACCATTAAGCACGAACACATCAAGGTAAATCAAAGCCAGAGTTTACACTGCCTCTTTCTTTTCTTTTTAGTATTTTCCCTTAACTGTTTGCTTTTTGCCCACAGTACAGCGTGCCAGTGGTGAAATACGACAGGAACGGGTTCAGGCCTCGTTTCCGACAGCTCATCTTCACCCAGGAAGCCGCCTATCTGGTTGAAGAGACAAAGATCAAGCAGCGGATTGATTACACTTCTCTGAAAGGTACAAAGTGATACAGCTGAATAAAATGCGTTTCACAGTTCAAAGAAAGGCCTATACTTAGGGCTGCACGGTGGAGCAGTGGTTAGCAGCAAGAAGGTTGTGAGTTCGTATCCCAGCCCAGGGCCTTTCTGCATGGAGTTTGCATGTTCTCCCCGTGCATGCATGGGCTCCCTCCGGGAGACAGTCCAAAAACATGACTGTCTGTTACTTGTCCTTAGGTGTGTGTGTGCATGGTTGTTTGTCCTGTCTGTCTCTATGTGGCCCTGTGATGGACTGGCAACTTGTCCAGGGTGTACCCCGCCTCTCGCCCGTTGACAGCTGGAGATAGGCACCAGCCCCCCCGCGACCCCTTGAGGAATAAGTGGTTCAGAACATGGATGGATGGATGTATACTGTAAATACTTTATATTAATAGTGATGTGTAGCTACGTGTTAATGTATGTCGTACTGCTTCCTAAGACACATTATTGCAATGATTCATACTGATTAAAAGTCCCTGTACATTTTTGACCCACCAAAAATGTAACGTTTGAATTAAGAAAATGCTTTAGGTACATTTATTTATTTGTAATTTTAGAGGAGCAAATAGATTGTTGTATTTGTTGTTATAAAATAATTATATCCTCTTTTGAGGTTTTGTTTTATGCATAGTGAATTCTGAATTGTTCAGGTAGAATTAAAGATACATTTATTTTAAGGATTTTTACAGACATTTCTGTGGGTCTGAATAAAAGTACAAGATGCTGTGCCAGTTTTTAAGACATCTTCTTTTTAGGTGTGTCTGTGAGCAACCTGAGTGACAACTTCTTCATCCTCCATGTTACATGTGATGATATCAAACAAAAGGTAGATCCATGTCCTTATTATGGTGAACAAAAATTATGAGACAGCGAGTAGGTATTTATTGTGATAAAAACAGGGGGTCCAATAACATTTGTTGTTTCAGGGAGATCTGGTTCTGCAGTGCGACTATCTCTATGAGGCCCTGACTAAGCTCAGTGTTATTGCTGACAAGCAGAGCTGTATCAAAGTGGCCCAGGGGAGGTACAGAATCTGCATCATACACAGCAATATTTTGATTCTTGTAAATTATCTAATGTATTGTGGAAATGTCTCCCTTTGTTTTCAGTGTGCGATTTGACATTCAGCCTGGCAGAGAGGGGTTTGTTGACTTCAAAAGTGGTCAAGAGTCCATGATTTACAGAGCAAAGAATGGTCACTTAATGGTGGTGAGTTTGGAGTTAATTTAACAATACTTTGTAAGCAAAAACATGACAAACTGTTGCAGATTGCTTTTGTTTTTCTTCCTTTTTTAGGAATCAACAAGATCCAGATAAAGATTAATCTTAACTGGGATTATGGTGCTCCAAGAAGCCTAAGAGATGCAAATCTCAAACAAACAGCCATGTTCGCTCTGTTATAACTGCTTTTCCCACAATAACATGATCCCTACAGTCACTGTTTATATGTTTTACATCTTTATTACATTATTCGAAAGAGATCTTGTTCACCATTCAATAATGCCAACATCTTAGCAGTAGAAAGAGCAACTGATAGATGAGCCTGATCTGAAAACATATAGACTATATAAAATAATTAAAGGCTTTTCTTTATTGGATTTTTGTTGATATGTCAATTAAAGAGATGCATGTGTAAATCCATAAATAGCTCAACTCCGCCACACATTTGTGTAAGAACATGCTTAACCATGTGTAAGTTTAGAATATTTACCTTAAGAACACTATGCCAGTGCAAATACAGAACAATAAATAATTACATCCTGTGTTCACTGTGATGGATTCCTCATGTAGCAGCTCCCCCTGCTGAGCCTTTACTAACAATGCATAAGGTTGTGCTGCAGAAAAAAATCCTTAGTCTTTGCACAGTGGTTTTAATAGAAACAGTAAGTATTCTGTCAAGTAACAGCACATCCTTGATCCATAGAGTTGAATATAATGTCAGGCCACCACCTGTACTTCTTGAAACGTTTTCAGAGAGGTTCAGAAAACCTCTTGATGATGTAAACGTGAGATGAAGAAAAAATAAAGAAACCCATTATATGAAGCTCTTCACACAGTTCATGGGCTAATCTGAAGGCCACATTCATTTTTGAGATCTATAGTGACTGACCTTACGGATGCTGAGCTATTTACTATTCATAGCTTATTATTACTCTGTTTTACGTTTCATTACAATAAGCAATGGGGTGTATAAACAGGTGTTGAAAATCGGATCTTTATTCAATTAACAATAGTTGAAACTATTTGTTTTTCAAATGGCAGACATTAAAATCCACAAATAGCACAAATAATAATGATGGCAAGTATTGGTCCCAGAAGAATATTCTGCATCAGGTTTGGTGGGGATAAACCCGTCAATCATAAATAGTGCTGGGGACATGTCCCTGGTGTCCCCGATTAAGAGGACGCCTATGTACAAACATACAGATGCTGGTCATAAAATTAGAATATCATGAAAAGTTTATTTCAGTAATTCCATTCAAAAAGTGAAACTTGTACATTAGATTCATTCATTAAACACAGACTGATACATTTCATATGTTTATTTCTTTTAATTTTCATGATGATATTTGAGGACTAATGAAAGTCCCACCTTCATTATCTCAGAAATTTGGTTATCAATTAAGACCAATGCAAACAAGGATTTTTTTTTAATTTGGCCAACTGAAAAGTAAGAATATGAGAAGTATGAGCATGTACAGCCCTTAATATTTAGTTGGGGATCTTTTGGCCAGGATTACTGTGGCGATGCAGCGTGGCATGGAGTCAATGATTCTGTGGCACTGCTCAGGAGTTATGGGATCCAATGTTCCTCTAATAGTGGCTTTCAGCTCTTCTGAATTGTTGGGTCTGGCATATTGCATCTTACTCCTCACATTATCCCATAGATTTTCTATGGGGTTAAGGTCAGGTGAGTTTGCTGGCCAATCAAGAACAGGGATACCAAGGTCCTTAAACCAGGTAGTGGTAGCTTCAGCAGTGTGTGCAGGTGTCAAGTGGAAAATGAAATCTACATCTCCATAAAGTCAGGAGGAGTCAGGAGCAGGAAGCCTGAAGTGCTCTAAAACTTCCTTTCAGACGGCTGCGTTGACCTTGGACCTCAGAAAATAAATTGGACCAACACAAGCAGATGACATGACCCTCCAAACCATCACTGACTGGAAAATTTACACTGATCAAAGGTGGATTATATATTTCTCTCCTCAGTTCCTCCAGCCTCTAGGACCTTGATTTCCAAAGGAAATGCAAAACTGGCGTTAATCAGAGAACAAAACTTTGGACCACTCAGCAGCAGTCCTTTTCGTCTTTATCCCATGCAAGACGCTTCAGATGCTGTCGCTTGTTAAGGAGTGGCTTAACAGAAAGAGTGCGACAGCTGAAACCCATGTCTTGCAGATGTATGTGCTTGGTAGTTCTTGAAGCACTGACTCCAGCTGCCATCCACTCTTTGTGAATCTTCCCCACATATTTGGAAGGGTTTTGTTTCACAATCCTCTCCAGGGTGTGGTTATCTCAATTACTTGTACACGTTTTTCTACCAAATCTTGTCCTTACCTTTGCCTTTCTGTAATGTGCTTGGACACAGAGCTCTGTGAACAGCCAGCCTCTTTAGCAATGATCTTTTGTGTTTTGCCTTCCTTGATTGTGTAGCGTACAGAACTAGACTTAGAGACCATTTAAAGGCTTTTGCAGATGTTTTGAGTTAATTAGCTGATTAGAGTTTGGCACCAGGTGTCTACAGTATTGAAAGTTTTCACTATGTTGTAATTTGCTGAGATTCTTAATTTGGGACTTACATTAGTTTTCTGTAATAATCATCAAAATTAAAATAAAATAAAAATATAAAATAAAGCAGTCGGCCTGTAATTAATAAATATATCAACTTTTCAATGATACTCTAATTTTATGACTAGCACCCTTATAATAATAGCTGTAATAGTAAAATATTTATGTTTCATAATATATTTAAATATATTGTTGGCTTTATATGTAAATTAACCATGATTTGCAAGGATCTAAAAATGCACTTCAAACAAAAATAAAGTTCAGCGAGAAAAATAATTACATTAATCGGTGTATTTTTAAGAAAACCTTGGTTTTAAGGGTTAAAAAGCTGCCTTTTTCACATTCTGATATATTTATGTTGAAATTAGTTAGTCTCTGTTATAATGATTTCTATGCAGTTCTCTCATATGATAAAATGTAAACTAATAAATCCCTTACACACTAACTTGTTTAAGGCCAAAGGTTTCACTATGCTGAAATTATTAATGTGATAGTAGCCTAAATATTGACATTATCACAATCAAACACGCCTTTAAGCCTGTAGCTTACTGTCTCTCTTTTAGATAAAATGTCACTGATTGCATCAGAGAAGATATTTCATTTTTCATATCATATTGCAATGAGCTTATCTAACATTTTTAATCAGGTTTTGCAGTTTTCAAAGAGAGAGAGAAGGTCAACTTAAACACGTGTCCATCTAGCTGAAAATGTTGCCATAATGATTCCTAGTGAGTGATTAACAGAAGGGTATATAAATACAGGTAATCAAAGGTCCAAGGTTTGGAAAAATGCTGAGCATGTCATCAGCGTGCTTAAACTAGTGCAACAGAACAGAGTGGAGCTGAGGATTTGACTTTGCCAAGATGAGAAGATCAACAGCAATGATATTTATCTTTCTGGTTTCATATATCTGCAGAACATTTGGTAAGTACACCCTACATTATGAGTCTCCTTAATAATCAAATTCTCACTTTAATTGTTTTTATTTTTGAGATGCAGCATTTCCCTTCTGTAATTCTAATTCTGGTTATCACTTGATAAAAGCTGTAAATAAATAGTATAAAATGCATTAAGACTTTTCTGAGTTCAGTGTTTAGCTCTTTTCAAATTTACTTGTCCCAATTATAACATATCAGTTACTCTAATAAACCTGAATTCAGTGTGAAACGGTAAGGATTTAATATCCGTTTGGCAAATCAGCTCAGATTATTTCAGTTAGATCAACAGACAGATATTTTAGCCATACTGAGTTTTTCTCAGTGATTTAAGAAATCTAAAATGGTTATTATTGTTTATTAACGATAAAATGAACGAAGCAAAAACTAAGACAGATTCTAAAAAAACTTTCAGAATTAATAAAATTTGTAGAATTTCAGCTCACATACAGCCTCCCTGAGCAAAGAAAGGCAGAAAAGAAAAGACATAAAAATGACAAAAATCTTTACTATTTTAAAACATTTGCAAAAACAGAAGCAAAATTAAAATCAGGTACTTATCAGTGATCTAAACCCATTATATGTCAACAAAATGCCAATGGATGATGTAAAAATGAGCTATTGCTCGCAATAACATCTTTTAATGTTTTAGCTTAAATGTTATTATATAGTTAAGTTTTTTGCCTCTTAATTACACAAATTTACAGAAGTTTTATAAATTACGTACAAAAATGCAAAGAATGACTAAACATTGAAAAAATATTAAAAGATTCAGAAACATTGACGTAAAAAGTTGGAGAACACATTATATCTTTAGATATTCTTTTATGAAAACCATGTTTGCAGCCTAAGTTTTAAGATATAAAATCAAAAAAGTCTTGGTATCTACTTTTGTTTGCAGCACCCTACAATGCCTCTCAGAGTGAATAGTTTAAACGTTGTGCATGTGCATTTACTGTACTTTTTTTATTATGGACAGGAGAGACATGTGCAGAAAACTGTGAGAAAAAAATGGAATCTTGCTCCTGCCACCCAACGTGTGAGTCTCTTGGGTCCTGCTGCTCTGACTACAAAGAATACTGTGTTAGTACCTCTCCATACTCAGGGTCCATACTGGGTGGGACAGACTTTGTTGTCCTTGATACAAAATTCAACAAGAGCTCGCACATTGTTTGTAGGTAGGGCATTCCTCTACCACTTCTTGTTTTTCTTTCTTTCTCTTGCTGAGTATGGTTAGTTTAATCCAAATGCTTAATTGAAAACAGTTTAAAAAAATCAACTGATCGTTGTTTCTTTTAACGGTCAGGTTTGATGATAAAACAAACACTGCAGGGTATGTGGATGGAGACGATAGAGGCCATTGCATTTCCCCACTGTTATATGAAACTGGATGGATTTCTTTGCACATCTCCTCAGATAACGGCACCACATTCAACAGAGCTGGATCTTGGCTTTCAGGTATCGTAATTGTAATGATTAAATAAAACTTTAACTGTAACAATGAATTTTTATGGTTCAGTTTAACTGGATTTGAAATACTATCCACATATGCTGCAGTTCACACAGGCAAGTTAGATTCTCAATTCAAAGCTACTCTGGTGAACTCAACAAAGTGGCAGTATTATGGAACCCCTAATGTTGGAGGCGATCTACAGATGACATGGAATACCACTTTAGTCAATGCAGAAAAAGTTAACATAGAGCTCTGGGGATACAGAGAGACGGGTAAGAAAAAAGTATTTCCACTTTAAGTATTACAAGGCCTTGAAATGCATTTATGCCCTCTTGCACTTCATCACATTTAGTGTAAGACCGAGACAATGTTTTACCGTATGAAGCAAAAGGGAAATAATACATGGTTTTCAATTTTTTTTGGATATAAGGAATCTGAGAAGTGTCTTGTACACAGATTTGGGGAGGGCATGACTTAAAGTTGTCAAATCAACAGATTATGTCACCTTAGCTGTTTGCTTCATTTATTAATAGACTCTACATGACAGCCTGTAAGTTTAGGTGATTAGGGAAGGGATGTTAGGTTAGGTCAAGGTTGTGCTATATCTTTTCTAGTTTTGAACAGTATTCTGTGAGATGTTACGAGCTTGAGCTACTGTTTTCATCACCAAATTCACCACATTGACCTGTCTTGTGTCCGCGTCAGTCTTCATGGTGCTTTCTGTTACTGATGTGACTTCTGAAGAGAGTTGATTATAGTTTGTTTTATTTAGGGGCATCAGGTGAAAAGCCACAGAAGACAAACAAGCTAAAATGTTCAGATCTTCTTTTGCAAAAAATGAAAAACCATGTATTGTTTTTCTTCACATTTATGCAGTACTTTGCATGTGTTTATCACCTAAAATCCCACTAAAAGACAGTAAGGTTTGTGGTTGTAAGATGTAAGTCGACTTTAATTGATGTGAATACTTTTTAAAGTACTTTATCCGGGAATTGTAACTTAGGAAAATACTTAAAGTAGAAAGTGTTTCTCTACAGGAAAGCCTTACTCAGAGTACTGGCAGGGTGAGTGGCTGTATCTGTACTCCCTTGCCAAGGATCACCCAAACAGTGGCTCCTTTAGCTATTTGCCCAAAATAGCAGAGAGTGGCTTTTCAAGTTGGGAGCTTGGTGCACTTCGTGTCAGCTCAAGCATCCACCCTGACGGCATGTGGTATGTTCAAATACTTAAAGAAAACTGCAGCATTAATTCAGTGCTAAGTTTCTCACACAGCAAATCCCCAAAAGAACTTTAAAAACCATCATCAATTACTTCAATTTTAATAACTGTCCTTTCTGTGTGTTTTTATTCAGGAATGTCCAAGCTGCATGGAGTGAGGATCACGCTCTGGCCTGGCATCTGGAGGAAAGCTTCAGGCAGAACTCAAGTGGATGGGCTCTGGAGAAGTGTTTAGCCTGGGACCAGCTGGAAAATGAGCTCCCCAACTTCCTCACTGAGATCATCGACTGCCCATGCACCCTGGCTCAAGCCAGAGCGGACACTGGGAGGTTTCATGTAGGTGGAGATGAGATGTTGAGAGCCAAATCAAAACAATACAACCCAAGAGTACATGGACAGGGTTTTAAACAGGTCTGCAGTAAAATAAAAGTGAACAACTTGAACAAAATAAGAGAAAGAAAATTGTTTCTCACATGAACTTCAAAGGGAAGTCAGCTAAGTCCTGGAATCTGAACTAATTTGTAATGTACGTAGATCAATGCATATTTGGTTGATGTGTTTATGATCCTAATCAGTTCAACATCATGAAGAAGCACCCTTCTAATTATAGCATTTATGGGAAAAAGCAGCATGCTGCGAGATAATACATGTAAACTCTACAAATATACTACTGGGTTCATTACCATAAAATCATTTAAGCTGTAAGGTCATTGCTGTGGATCATTAAACCACGGAACAGTGTGGTTTCTGTTATGGTGGAGTCATGCAGTTCACCAGGCAGTGATGACCCAACATCTTTGTTTTAAACATTGTAGTAGTTTTAGAAGTGTGCGATAAACACATTCAAATGCTCTGTCTGGTCATAACCTTTGCCCTATTCTTTATTCTTCAGACTGATTATGGCTGTGATTTAGAGAAAGGGAGTGTGTGCACGTACCACCCGGGGAGTGTTCACTGTGTGAGGGCAATACAAGCCAGGCGAGTCCACGTCAAACTAAACATGGTTCCTTCTTTATAGTGGCTTACTATACATACTATTAATTAATTAAACACAGACTGAATTATTTAATTACGATAGTTTTAGCTATTCTGCTAATGAATAACTTTAGGTGCTGTTTCCTTTCCCCAGTCCTAAATATGCAGCAGGACAGCAGTGTTGCTATGACAGCACCGGTGCTCAGGTCCTCACAGCGGACTCAATCGGGGGTAGTACTCCAGATCGGGCGCATGACTGGGGGTCACCTCCTTTTAAGAAACCCCCTAGGATCCCGGGACAGTCCCACTGGGTTTATGACGTTCTCAGCTTCTATTACTGCTGCCTCTGGTCTGACAACTGCCACTATTACTTCAAACACCGGCCCTCCAGTGACTGCAGGCGCTACCAGTCTCCCAGCTCAGGTACAGTTTGTTAAGGAACCTTTGATGGGATGAACATTTTGTATTTATTCTTACATTTTGCTTTAATATCAGCTGTGGTGTTTGGCGATCCACACTTTATTACTTTTGATGGTGTCAGCTACTCATTCAATGGCAAAGGAGAATACACTCTGATCAAGTCAGAGGAGAAACAGCTGACAGTCCAAGGCAGAACAGAGCCGGTGATGGGTGAGATGCTGAGCTTTTCTTAACGTTGGAGAGCAATTATAATCACAAAAGAAGAAAAACAAACTAAGCACAAAACTTCTTTCCCTTAACAGATTCAGGAACGACGATAAAGGCAACAAAGTTGACGTCTGTAGCCATGAGAGAAAGGTCATCGGACATCATAGAGGTGCGGCTTGATGGCAGAAATGATGGCCTCAATGTGCTGCGTAATCAGAAAACCCTCTCCTTTGCAGAGCAGAATTGGATGGATTTACAGGGTGAAAATCTTCTCTTGTCTTCTGATAATATAAGTCGAATTACTTGTGCATTTGTAATACCACGCTTTTCTCTTCAAATGCACCTTCACTGACAATCTGATTTTGTTTACTATATTGCTTTAACCTGATTTGCAATTACGAGCATTTTAAAACAGTAAAACCAAAAATACTTTCTGTTTTGCAAAGCAAGTGTTGTTTCCTTTCTCTTATTACCAAATATTTTGCAGGCGTGTTCGTGTTTTCTCCCACCTCTGCAAATGTTACTGTGATGTTTCCATCTGGAGCCGGGGTGGAGGTGCGACATCGGGGTGAAACTATGACCACCACTATCCTCCTGCCAGAGGAATTTAAAAACTCCACTCTTGGACTGTTGGGAAAGATGAATGGTAATGCCGAAGATGACCTAACCCTCAGCAATGGGGAGCTAGTGCTGAACTACAGCAAACCAGAAGAGCTGTTCAACTTTGGGGCAAGCTGTAAGAGATCACCACAGATATTTTCTGCACAGATTCTATTAGAAGTTCTTCTTTATTGTGTAAATTTCTTTGATTTCAAAGTTAAATGTATGCATGTTTAATCAGGGTTTGTTTTTGTCCTACAGGGGCAGTCGAAAACATATCCGCCTTGTTTACATATGATTCTGATTATCTCCTGAATACATATTTTTTCGCTCCAAGACATGATCCCAGTTTTATTCCAGTGTTTTCTGTCCCTGAGAATCCGGATGATCCACTAAACAACCAGGCAGCTGAGATATGCACTGGAGAAGGATCTCAGTTCTGTAGGTAAGAAGAAGAAACCACAAAGAGTTAGTCTAAAGCACAGCAGCAGAGCCAACACAAGGCCTTGGTGGGTGCTAGGGGGAGGGGGGCTTTCAGTTATTCATCCCCTACAGGTCCCAGGTTTGGTTGTTTTCCCATTCTGAATTTTTGTAATTACCCAGAGAGCCAAAAATGAACTTCTTAAATCATGGGTGGCCAAATCCAGTTATTCAAGGTCAGCATGCAGCATATTTTAAATAAGCTCCTGCTCCAACAGCTTATTCAAATTGCTGCATTAGCTCATGTCAATAACCTCTGCAGGAACAAGCAAATGACCCATTCATTTGAATCATGTTTGTTGAACCAGGGAAAAAAAAGAATTAGGCGTGCAGCGGGCTGTTGTAAATGAACTGAGCATTTTTTGCTCTACAAATGCATCAGCCAAATTGCATTGTTCATTTAACAAATGGCACATAAAAATATTCACTTTAAACAAGACCAAAGTGGACTTGTACCATCGTAAAACAACTTTGGTTTCAATAGTGTCAAGACTGTTTAAGAATGTTAATGATGTTATAAGGAACATTTAAACCCTTAGGATAGGCTGGTTATGTATATAAAACAAAACAAAAAATTGTATATGTGAAAGGCAAGATCCAGAGCACCGCCAATAATCGTCCTTTGTGGAACACGTACTAGGTTGCATTGCTTCTTACACTGCTTCCTTTTCTTAGACCAGATTTCTAAAAACTATACATGTTCTATTTCTAATTTAACACATAAACATTACTGGTGGCACACTATCTTTTACCTATCAATTTTTAATATTTTTTATTTCTCTTTAGACAACCCCAAAATGCAAACATAACAACAGCTTAAAATGTTAATAAAATAGTGATTGCACAAATCGCAGTGACATTTTTGAGATTTTAGGTTTTTAAATAACCTTGCTCTGCAAAATAGATTATTGCGATATTTGGAGTTTTCCAAACTCAGGAGAATCGAAATATGTAGGCTCGACACGGGGCGGGGCTACACATAGATCTGGCTGATGCCAGGTTAATTTTTAAGGAGGAATTAAATCTGATTTTGTGTGGGCCCCTATCAGACTAGCTACCAGCAAGGTAATTTGATAGGGTCCTCTGGAACCAAATACTTAGGTCCCTTATCAGTTAAGATTCTTAATCTTTATTTTAGATAATAACACTAGCTATTTACTGCAGGTGAAATATTAACTCCTTATAACTTTTTAACAGAAGCCCATTTCAAAAACCATGAACTATCCATTCAAGGCTGCCACTGTTAATATAAGTAGTTATTTGTGACACTTATTGGTCAAGGAGAGCAGTGAACAGTGGTTGTGCTTGAAAGCAGAACTGTGACTCCAGGTTAGACAAAAGCAGGATCAATTACTAATCTTTGAACCTACCAACAAAACTCCTGATTTTATTTTTGCAATTAGCAATGAGAAGCTCACTCATGCTTTGGGTTGACTTTTGATCAAACTAAACATTTTATGATGAAAATGATCAATGATATGATGATTTTCAAATAAATTGTTGTATGTCCAGGTTTTGCTACATTAGTGTTTTAAAAAATATACACTACCGTTCAAAAGTTTGGGGTCACCCAAACAATTTTGTGTTTTCCATGAAAAGTCACACTTATTCACCACCATACGTTGTGAAATGAATAAAAAATAGAGTCAAGACATTGACAAGGTTAGAAATAATGATTTTTATTTGAAATAAGATTGTTTTTACATCAAACTTTGCTTTCATCAAAGAATCCTCCATTTGCAGCAATTACAGCATTGCAGACCTTTGGCATTCTAGCTGTTAATTTGTTGAGGTAATCTGGAGAAATTGCACCCCACGCTTCTAGAAGCAGCTCCCACAATTTGGATTGGTTGGATGGGCACTTCTTGCGTACCATACGGTCAAGCTGCTCCCACAACAGCTCAACGGGGTTCAAATCTGGTGACTGCGCTGGCCACTCCATTACCGATAGAATACCAGCTGCCTGCTTCTTCTCTAAATAGTTCTTGCACAATTTCGAGGTGTGTTTTGGGTCATTGTCCTGTTGTAGGATGAAATTGGCTCCAATCAAGCGCTGTCCACTGGGTATGGCATGGCGTTGCAAAATGGAGTGATAGCCTTCCTTATTCAGAATCCCTTTTACCCTGTACAAATCTCCCACCTTACCAGCACCAAAGCAACCCCAGACCATCACATTACCTCCACCATGCTTAACAGATGGCGTCAGGCATTCTTCCAGCATCTTTTCAGTTGTTCTGCGTCTCACAAACGTTCTTCTTTGTGATCCAAACACCTCAAACTTGGATTCATCCGTCCACAGCACTTTTTTCCAGTCTTCCTCTGTCCAATGTCTGTGTTCTTTTGCCCATCTTAATCTTTTTCTTTTATTGGCCAGTCTCAGATATGGCTTTTTCTTTGCCACTCTGCCCTGAAGCCCAGAATCCCGCAGCCGCCTCTTCACTGTAGATGTTGACACTGGTGTTTTGCGGGTACTATTTAATGAAGATGCCAGTTGGGGACCTGTGAGGCGTCTGTTTCTCAAACTAGAGACTCTAATGTACTTATCTTCTTGCTCAGTTGTGCAACGCGGCCTCCCACTTCTTTTTCTACTCTGGTTAGAGCCTGTTTGTGCTGTCCTCTGAAGGGAGTAGTACACACCGTTGTAGGAAATCTTCAATTTCTTAGCAATTTCTCGCATGGAATAGCCTTCATTTCTAAGAACAAGAATAGACTGTCGAGTTTCAGATGAAAGTTCTCTTTTTCTGGCCATTTTGAGCGTTTAATTGACCCCACAAATGTGATGCTCCAGAAACTCAATCTGCTCAAACGAAGGTCAGTTTTGTAGCTTCTGTACCGAGCTAAACTGTTTTCAGATGTGTGAACATGATTGCACAAGGGTTTTCTAATCATCAATTAGCCTTCTGAGCCAATGAGCAAACACATTGTACCATTAGAACACTGGAGTGATAGTTGTTGGAAATGGGCCTCCATACACCTATGTAGGTATTGCACCAAAAACCAGACATTTGCAGCTAGTATAGTCATTTACCACATTAGCAATGTATAGCGTGTGTTTGTTTAAAGTTAAGACTAGTTTAAAGTTATCGTCATTGAAAAGTACAGTGCTTTTCCTTCAAAAATAAGGACATTTCAATGTGACCCCAAACTTTTGAACGGTAGTGTATTTTAATTTTTAATTTTACTGCAGGTATGATATCCTCGTAGGTCGTAGTGCGTCGATAGGAAACGCTACAAGAGCTTCTTTCCAGAGTCATGTTTCTTTAGTGGATGATCTGAAGCCAGGTATGATGCCTTGAAGGACCTCAGAGATTTACAGGATTATTTCCACCTTGGCTTCACAGTGTTGGTTATCATTTTGTACAGTGAGATCCTGTGGATGGCTACCGCCACCTGATAACGGGAAAAAGAAGGGGACCACTTACTTACAGGGAGCTAAGGTGCAGTTTTCTTGTGATGAAGGCTACACACTTCGTGGATCAGAAGAGCGCACATGCCAGAGTAATGGCATATGGTCAGGAGAAGATGCGAGCTGCGTGGTTCCCAGTATGAAAAGCCAATATAAATAAAAAGAATCAATAAACAATGAAAATTAGATTTTCATAAATCAACAAATCACTGTCTGCAAATGTGTCTGAGTTTGATCTTGAGTTTGTCTCTCAGTTTATACTCTTCCAATCAACATATTATACTCTTCTACTTCAATCAACATATATGTTTACATAAACAAGTTGCAACCATGTTTGATTTCCTTGAATCATAAAACTTCTCAGAATTCAATGATTGAACAAAATATTGGAAAAGAATCATGACTGTGGTGATAGGGGCCTTTCCTGCATTATTTTAAATTATTTTTGTTGCAAACCAACTGGTGACTGGATCTTTTTAAGTATTGTCATACATTCACATTTTTAGATCTTCAATAAAAAGCTAATTCTAACACATCTCATCCTATTTACTTATACCAGAATACAGTTCAGTAAGGGATCAAAAAGGTATTTCACCTCCGGACCCTTGTTGTATGTCTTCTTCCTTTTTCTCTGTGGACATTACATTTTACAATTTTCATTATGCGTTCTTTCTTTTAACAAGACAATATAAAATTATACAATATGTTTGGGCTATAATGTAACTCCAAATATTTCAGTGTACTGTGGTTCTTTGTGAAAAGACTTGATTAATATCACACCAACAGTTATCTAGTATATTTCGACAAAACAACAAATTTGTATATTTTAAATGGATCTACATCTTTATCGGGCCCATATTGTTTTTTTAGATCGTTAGGTACATCTTGCACCACAAGTGTTCTATCGTTTATCCATAGTTATCCTGCATCAGAGCTAAAGAGAATGTTAATATGCTCCTATTATTCACCTGCAGAAAAAATGTTTTAAAACCATTTTTTTGACATAGTGCTTAGACACAAAATAGGGAGGATTGTTTCCACACAAAAGTTTATTACAAAAAAATATTTTAACGGGTGATGGGTCAATTAATTAGTCTATAATATTAGTGCAACAAAAAGTTACAATTAAGTATAAAAATAAATCAAAGCTACCTGAGCCATGACTCTGGCACTATGAGGAGGCACTTGTTGAAGTAATGAAAATCCTTGTTTATTTCAGATAACATTGCTGGAATAGTAGCCGGTTCGGTCATTGGAGCCTTGACACTGATCGTAATTATAACAACGATTATTCTCCACTCCAGAAAACAGAAAAGGTAACTGATTAAAATGTATCTTGCAAAAGAAAAAAAAAAAAGAATCATCACAGTTTGAATTAAAAGCCGACCAAGACTCTTTGGCATTTTTTGCTTTAGTATAACAGATTCCTAATTAATATTTAGCTTCACTTTCTGTTTTAGGAAAGCTGCAGATTCGGAAGAAGAAGAAAGAAGTAACTCCTCCTAGCTTTCAATCCTGGATGCCATATCTTATCTGTACTTAAAATGTGCTGGTCACAAAGATAAAGACGTACACTCATAAGCAAATTGATTTTTCTCCGAAAGTACAAACAATTCTGATATTGATATTGTTTTTGTAAGTAGACAAATACAAGCAAGGTAAGCTTTAACTTTAGGCCCATTTGTTTTTCAGAAAATTTCACACAGATATGTAATGTAACGTTAAACAAATGCATCTTGATTTCTAAAGAAAGACCATGAATAACAGTTTTTTGTACTATTACCTATATTGTACTATCATGTGAGTTTATTTAAGCATAAATTTAGGTAATGTTAAAAAGTGATATTACTTTTAGTGATCAGTAAAGATTGTATGCCTGCCTCTATAGTGGATTATTTTTGATAGTTTACTTTTAGGAGTTCAGAACCAATAAACAATTGATAACTGAACATCACTTATGTTCTTATCACAGGTGTCATTTTTTTCTTGCACTAATGTCAGCTCCAAAAAATCATTGAGAGACCATATGAAAAGTAGTAGTAGAAGAGAGAAGAAAAGTGGTCAGTCTGTCCTCCAACAGTCTAAGCCTATAGCAGCATAACTACAAAGATAGAGTAACTCAGGATAACCTAAGCCATTCTAACTATAAACTTTATCAAGAAGAATGGTTTTAAACCTAGTCCTAAAAGTAGATAGAGTGTCTGCCTCACAGACTAAATCTGGGATCTGGTTCCACAGGAGAGGAGCCTGATAACTAAAAGATCTGCCCCCCATTCTACTTTTAGAAATCCTAGGAACTACCAGTAAACTTGCAGTCTGAAAGCAACATGCTCTATTGGGAACATATGGAACAATCAGATCTCTGATGTATAATGGAGCTTGATTAATAAGGGCTTTAAGGAGGAAGATCTTAAAATCTATTCTGGATTTAACAGGGAGCCAATGGAGAGAAGCCAAAACAGGGGGAATATGACCTCTCTTTTTAATATTCATCAGAACTCTTGCTGCAGCATTTTGGATGAACTGAGGGATTTTAATTGCATTTTTGGACTTCTTGTTAATAATGACTTACAACAGTCTAGCCTTGAAGTAACAAATGCATGGACCAGTTTCTCAGCATCACTCCTGGACAGGATGTTTCTAATTTTAGCGATATTATTGAGGTGGAGGAAAGAAATCTTGGAAACCTGTTTAATATTGGATTTAAATGTAATCTCTTATACTATTACCAGGGGCCAATTTAATGCCATCCAGATGAAGTGATTGACGTAGCAGTTTCCTTTTTAAAGCTTCCGGTCAAAAGACAACAACTTCTGTCTTGTCTGAATTTGAAAATAGAGTGTTGAGAGTCATCCAGGTTTTTATGTCTTTGAGGCATGTCTGTAATCTACCTAGCTGATTGGATTAATCAGGATTTATGGATAAATATAGCTGTGTATAATCAGCATAACTGTGAATATTCATACCATCCTGTCAATATATATATATATATATATATATATATATATATATATATATATATATATGCACAAATGAGTACTCCCCACTACATTTGTCAGAAAACCTTTAGTTTCCTTTGAGAATCAACATTTTCTATGAGATACTATTCTACAATTTGCACACACAAAAAAGTGATTTTCCTAACAAATTCATTAAAGCCCGTGTTGAACAAAATAAGTACACCCCAATTATAGTCTTAGGAGAAAAGCACATTTAACACTAAAAAATTCTAATTAACAGCCATTCAACATGAGCTGAGTCTAATGATTAATTTAAGATGTGTTCAGTAGACAGGCGACTATGAAAGGGCATTACATAACATAGAATGCTCCCAGTGGGAGTCCCAAAACACGCAGATTTCTTGAGGATACAACTGAGACAATTGAAGCACAGGATATCCTTCTATGCTGATAACATAATCTTCTATTAAACAAACAATCTTCCTAAATTCATACATCAGATTGATTTATCTGAAGTTTTCTTTGGCTTTAAGATTAAAATAGAGTTGTGTTATTGTGTTTCACACATGCACCTCCTTCATGTGCCCAGAAAACAGTACTAACATTTTCTGTCACTAGAAAATACATTTTTGTTATTCTATCTGTACCTTACTCCAGGCTAACTGTAAGGTATAAATCCCATGTTGGTGCTATGTTTATAGCTGGGTTGTTTTCCTTTTGCTATGCTTCCCCCAGTGGCATGTTTGGGTCCATGTTCAGTCATTACCATATCAGCTATTACCATAACTAACAGGAAATTGACATTTAAATAGACATTAAGGTCTCATTTACTGAGAAATTGTGTAATACTTGTTGTTTTATACGATCAGTCACTTAAAGTTAGATATAAATGTTGCGAGTGAACATTTTCTCCAAACCCCAATGACTCCATTAGCCACAGAAAGGAAATAATGGCAAACGAGCGAGTAAGAAAAAGCCAGTCTCCTCTATGTCACTTTTTAAAAAAAATACATTGTCTTGCCTGAGCTTCCCATGGAAAGGCTGTATTGATTATGTGACCAGGGGATAGCGGACCACGTTTCTGCTACTGTTAGCAACTCCACTAGTAGAAGGTAACCGTTTCCAACCCCACAACATTGTAGAACACATTCAGGCTGTTAATTGTGGAGATAACACATCAGCATTGCATTTTTTTAACCTAAGAAAGATAAGAAAAGAATAAATAGTTGTAATTTCTCTTTGAAACACCTCCAGTAAAGTATGGTTAAGTAAGTAATTTATTTGAAGCAAGCATTTCTGTTAGCCAGTTTAAGACGTTTGCATGTCTTGAATTTTAATGAGTAAGACTCGTAATCCTGTAATTTCCCTCCACTACTCCTCAGACAAACTTTAACCTCCTTATACCAAAGACCTCAGGTAATAAAAAAAAGAATGAATGAGACCTTTAACATTTTATCACTAATCCAGAAATATAAATAATAATAAAAATGTTTATAGTAGTGAGATAAGGCCTCTTAAAAAAAGATCGAGCTTCTGCCCCCATAACTTATTAGTAGGACGTATTATTTCATGGTAGAAAACAAGACGCTAATTAAACTTCCAAAAAAGAACAGTAGTTTTTACCGTAAGGCCACGTATGCTGTATTTTTTGCAAACAGAAATATTTAGTGAAGTTTAAAAGTTAAAATCCTCAGCAATTTATTCCACCAAGTCGAATGTCAATATTGTACTTTTTAAACTTGGAAACAATTCAGTACACAAACATAAATAGTTGGTTAAAATAATACAAAAAGGTATAAATTCCAAAAATCTCTGCATCCGTTTTTTTTTTTTTTGCTTTACTGAATATGTTAAACAGATAAATATTCTCGGTTTATCTGACCTAACCTTTGATCATATCTGAGAAAGCTTTAGATATTACCTCACCATTAAATACCCTCTTCTCCAAAGGCATGATTTATCCTGCAAATGTAGCTTCATTACTTGACCAACATGTCACCCACAAAGATGCAGCTGTGAAATTCCTCACCACCATCTGAATTCACCAGTCTCTTCGTCCATCACATTGTCCGGGCTGTAAACACGTCTTCAACTGTGTGTATAACTTCCTTTTGTCCAACCTATTTTGGGTCTTTTTCGCTCAGTTTCTACCTTAGTGACTGGAAGTAACTTGTTTACTGTGTGACTTTAAATGAGCTGTTGTTCACTCACATAACAGACTGCAGCAGTTTCTGTGGACAAGAGGCACCACTAGCCTATGTGACAAGACTGCAGAGGCCAGAGCTGAATAAACAGGCAGCTTGCTGCTTTCAGAGTCATTACAGTAAGAGTCAAGAGTTATAAATACACATAATTAGCATTGTCCCGTCCACTTACCGGGGCAACAGAGGAGCATCACCTAGACTCGTCATATATCAAACCATTCTCATCTCTTACGTCACACTTTCTGCTGTGCAAGTGCTACATTGAATCAGCTGCATATATATTGTGTGTTTTCAGGACTGCAGACATCAGAGTTGCCTTTTTCCTCAGACCTCTTCCTCACTTGTTGCTACATGTGAGCAATAAATTACAGCTGCTCCATTCTTCAATTATTCAGTCAGCACATTTGTTTGTCAGTGTCGGAGCTAGAGGAGTTGCACATTCAAACACCCCTTTTTTGTTTGCACTGAGCTTATTTTCCGAGGACATGGATGAACAAAACAAACTTTTATCCCGCCCCATCTTCCGTAGAGATGTGAACTGGGAGCCTTTCCCCAACTGGACTGAGCCAAGTCGCATCTTTGCTCAAGATTTTGGGCTCCCTCCTTTCCTGGAGCCCGGTGACATCGACTGGCTTGACTGGGCAAAGAAGAGGCTTGCTTCTTTCTCCTGGCCACGGTATACTCAGTCCCCACTACTGCCTCCTTTCACCGGTCAGCAACATGGTGAGCAGGACAAGGAGAAGTTTAGGCAGCTGGTGAGTGGAGTGTCAGAGATCCAAACCGGGCAGAATAGCTGGAAAATTAACCTAGATGTCAATCACTTCACACCAGAGGAGATAACAGTCTCAACCAAGGATGGGTACTTGCAAATATCAGGTATGGTAAATTGTTCGTCATAGATTTATTACAACATTTCTGAGGAAACTTGTTCCCAAAATGTAATTAAAAGTAATTATTTAGCCTTTTGTGGATTGTACACACTGGTATTCTATAAAAATGTTGTTGCTGTTTAGGAACTCATGAAGAAAGGCAGGATAAGCATGGAGTGGTTTCAAGGTGCTTCAGTCGTAAATATAAGTAAGTTATATAATGGTATTTACAACTCTGTCCGTGAAACACAATTGTTGGCATGATTTTTATCATATATATATATATATATATATATATATATATATATATATATATATATATATATATATATATATATATATATATATATTTCTTTTTTTTTCAGAATTTATAATCAATTTTCTATCAGAAACCAATTTTAATTTTAAATATATATCTCTGCCAGGGTATGAATACTTTAAGTCAATCAAGTAAATAAACTTTTATTGCAGCACCACTGAATGTTACATGCGTTTTGCTTGGTTACCCCCACAACAAAAAAACAAAAACCACCAACAAAAAAAATATTTTTTCTGTTTGTTATTCTGACAAATTGTATCAATTTAAGGTTGCCACAGGGAGCAGATCTGCAGCACATCAGTTCAGCGCTGTCTGATGGAGTCCTCTCTGTAGAGACTCGGGTCTCTGGCACATCCATGAGCAACTTGAGCAATGAGATTGTTGTCCCAGTTCAGATCAAACAGACAGAAGATGGTGAGAAGTGAACCAGAGACTCAACAGTGTGATTCAGCATTCTTAGAACAATATAAAGAAAAGAATAACTAAATTGTTGCATCTTTTGTTATGAGTATTGGCAAAGTTTTCTTACTTTTAATTTTGTATCTTAATCCGCTTCTGTAGATTATTATGACACTTTAGTTTTTGAAATCAATGATACCAAACCTTTCGTCTTTGAAGCTCAAAACGGACTGTAGCACAGGTTATTATTTTTTTTTTACTTTTTCAGTCAAACTATTGAGGTGTATATCTCAATAATGCTGCCCTGATATAACACAATCTGCAAGTGTAATAAAAGTCTTTTGGAATCTGAATAAAAATAATAAAACATTTTAATCACTATTTTTTAGTGTGTTTCGTTATTTTCTGGCAAATTATGCATTTATTTCTGTTGGCTGATGGAGAATTTAGTGCACTCCAAACAATTCATGGACTTCTTGATAAGGCTATTAAATGTTGCAATCTTAGATCTTACGCCTTTCTCCACATTTTCACATTTTTCAGATGGCTGTCAGTGTTATCTTTTATATCTCCATTTAATACATTTTATTGGTTGCGGGAAAAGACCTTTAAATTAATAGTTTGGATTTTTCAACAAAGGGCTCTGTGATATTACTATTAGCAATGATTGTCTTACTTGTAGTTAAATTATGTCACATTATAGTGTGCTGAAATTTAAGAAATGCTCAAAGTGGTCGGAGGCTAACAACTTGTCAGTGGATGCCCATTCTTACTTTTTTCAGATTTACAATCTTTTCTTCTCAGATGAGCAATACTGCGACAGGTTCTCTTGGTAAAAGTACCAGATCAGTCCAATCACTACCCTTAAATCTGATTTATTCAGTCAAAAACTTCAATACAACATCAAAAATACAGTTAAGCTTTAAAAACAAATCTCAACTGTTGACGCTTGTTACAGTGGAAGCAATCAAATCTATTTTCTAAATACACAATAAACGTTTTCTTTTTTGCAAGTAGCCTAGTAAATTCAAAAATGCTTAAGCAAATTAACTGCAATATTAATGCATTTGAACTTATTTACTTGACTTTTTCCAGCTGTACCTATGACGCTGTTAAAGCAAAGAAAGACAAATCATGACCCGATGGTGTAATTTAGATAAACACTGACATCTAGTGGTCAAATGGAAAACTACACCATGATTGTTTAAAAGCAAAAAATCGAGAGGGTTCTGTTTAAAAACTGTTCAAATTTCTATTTCCTAAATATCCTATAAATGTGTTTTTTTTGTTTCTAATGTAAATATTTTTAGGCAAAACGTTACTGCTACAAATACTTATACTATATCTAAAGTAGAAAATGGAACCAAAATAAATTGGACATATTTTGCCCGTCATTTCTCTAAGATGTCTAATAGCACAGAGATTCCATCTGATTGAAGAATAATAACAAAACAAATATATTTAGTGAAAAAAATAACAATTATACCTGATTTTGTCTTTTTAGTAATGGTCTAAAATTGCATGAAGACCCAAACGAGTAGTTTGTACTTTTGTAGTTTAGTACTTTTCTTAGAGCACAAAAACACTCAAAAGGTTAACAACTTTGTTCTATTTTTTCATTAATTTCCTCTGATTTCCCCATTGTTCCCATACATTATTTTATAAATGAGATATTTAAATTAGAACAGGAGACAACCGGAGAAAATAAAGTTAGCCTTTACCAGCACAAACTTAAAAGGTTTTCACACATCCAGTAGAAGATCTACGCAACCCTTTTAGTTGGGGCTTTCCCTTTCTGCAGCTTCATATCTGATCTCAAGGTTACTAGTTCTGTGAAAATGTATAGGTGGAGCTTATGATCTCATTGAATTGCATTTTTACAAAAATCTTAATTACTTAGGGGGAGGGGTATAATTTTGTAGGAAAAATCATTTTCCTAGTTTATTAAGTTGTGTAAGAGAAAAAAAATCTGACATGTTTTCTTGAAGGTAAATGGTTTTTCATGAAATAGGGTATTTCCCTGGAGGTAAGTTGTTTTCTAGGAGGTTAAACGTGTGGTATAATACTGTTCCTTTTTCTTGGTTTCCTCTAATGACCATTTAAACCAATAGAGGTTAGCAATTGCAACTACTCACACCAATCAGGAATAACATTGCAACCATGTTCAAGTAAAGCGAATAACACCGATTATTTCTTCATCATGACAGTTCCTAATGGATTAGAGTTAGAAAAAAATGGGAAGGTGACAGAATTTCAGAAACACTGGTAAGGGCCAAATTAAGATGGCAGGACAACTTGGTCAGAGCACATATGTCTGTGGCTTGTAGAGGTCATTATCTTCTAAAAGAGGGAGGAACATTGCTGTAAGGCTTCCTGATGCACAGGAGGTGCATTGGGAGGGAGAAAGATGATCCAACTGCACCCCTTTTGGTGGAAATGTTTGAACTAGAGCATCATGGCTTTTCCCACAGCTGTCCGAGTCAGTCTGGCCTCTTTCAGCAGGATTATGTGCTCTGTCACAATAGTTAAGGAACAGTTTGAGGACCACCACTACTTTGAGGTGTTAATATGACCAGATCACAATCACCCGAGTACCAATGAAATGTGCTGAACAAAAAAAAGGAAAAAGAAAGAAAGAATGAAAACCTCAGAAAACACAGAACCAAAAGGATCTACTGCCAACATCTGGGAACCCAATATCAAAGCATGTCTTTAGGGTTTTTAACTTTGGTCAAGTTCATTCCTCAGTGGCAGTTTTGGCTGCAATAGCAATTAAGTTGTAGGTAGTCATAATGTCAAGTATGATTATTTTGTAGTAAATGCAGACATTTTCCTCAAATCATGGTACTGCATAAAAAACGAAATAAAGTCGCAGGCCCTGCCCCCCTGTGGTAATAAAATGATATTGCAGCATACATTAGGAACGGTAGCAAATAAAACAAAGTAGTTGTATCAGATACTCCCAATCCAGTCTTTTTCAGAACTGTGAAGCCTCTTAGATGAAAGATGAAACGTTTTCAAGACAATAAGAAAAAGTCCAGTTGCCTCCACTTAAACTCTCAAGAATCTCATTACCTGAGAATCTACATCCACAACGTAATTGCAATGAATGCTAAAAATGTTGTAACCTGTAGCACTGTTACAAGAGAGGTCAGGGGTGAAAAAACAACATGGCCAAAACTAAATAGCCACAAGTTCCTGTTTAAATTCAAGCTAGTTTTGGATGTGTAGCACATCTAAATGTTACAGGAGGTTAGAACAGCAGCTCATTGATTGACAAATCATGGATTTGTCTATTGATTTGTACTATGAGGTAAACATTTGAGCAGATTATGATTTTAGATTGATGGATTGCTGAGGATGATTCCCTAATAATGGTCATCTTCAGCCACCATGGTGAAAACATTCATGCTGCCAGTGAAGTGGCAATGCTAATATGTAGTAAATCCTAAAGACAATTAGCTCCCTGATTGTTTTACTCTTTGTGTTCATAATTCACAAACGATTATATCATGCAGACATTTTTTAGAAGACAAATCAAGCAGTTTTTGAGGCTCCACATGATCCAATTTTCATTTTAAGGGGAAAAAAAAACTATTACAAATATATGAAATGTCTAACAAATCAGTTTTATATTCCAAATCCTTTACATTCTGGAGTATTATTTTACTTATAATACAGGGCTCTGAAATGATGATAGTAAATAAAAAAGATTGCATCCGTTTAGAAATTACCTCAGCCTTGTTGAGATGTGTCTGTACTGTTGTGTCTCTTTAAAGGAAGGGGGAGTGTAGGAAAGGGACAGAAGAAAGAGATGAATAGAAGGCACCAGAACCACCTACCATGACCAAGTGCGCTGTAAATGTAGGGCATAAATTCAAGTGGAATACAAGCGGATCACTGAACGACACATTGGTGGAAAAATCATGTTTGGATGTGCCTTATCTGAATCAAGTGTTTTTCCAACATGGTACCACATTCGATCACAGGGAGACAGGGAAACCATTTTTTCTCCCAAATATCTCCTGCATTTTGAAACGGAAAAGAAGAGTGTCAGGAAGATACATCACTGATGTATCTTTCTGATCATCAATGGTAGGCATTGCATAATTCGCCCTCATCCAGCGGAGCCGTTTAATTCCTCTTGTTTTCCAAAAGGAGGACGCCAGAGAGAACGACTACATCCAGAGGCTGCCCCTTTCGGTGTTGCCTGCAACTGGTTTGGCTATGCCCTTTTCTTTTATAGAAAGGACTTGCACGCAATAGCTGGGGAGCAAGCAGGGGAAAGGATGCATTTAACGCTGGATGCGTGCTGCTTTCGGGGAGATTCGGCACTGATAGCAGCTCCAGCGGGAACAACGAGCGCGGAGGGCCTGGGAAGCACCCAGCCCCACTATCTCCTCCTTTTCCTCCCCCCCTGCAGGACCATGCTTGCGTGAGGGATGAGGCCGTGCACAGGGACGCCAGGCCAGAGCTGCGGCCTACATCTAACCAGAGTCGGTCTCTCGACTGCCAGATCTGTGAACACATCACCACCATCAAATCAGCACCTTTGGTACGCTGCGCGCCCGAGCTCCGCCGTTTGCATGAAAATTCGTGTGCGCGTGCGCGCGTGCATGCACGGGCGCGCGTAAGTGTCTGTGTTCTCAGCTGTACATCTGTCGTCATGGCAACCAGATCCAGTTAATGGATGTCATTTTTTCCCCATCTTTAGTTTCCACTCTGCCTCTGCTTTTATGTGTGCATATTGCATTTGTAAGAACAGATATTTGCCTGATATCTCCGATCACAATCGTTTTGGTTTTTAAAATGAAATGTGAAAGGTGTAATTTCAAATATTCACACTTTTTTCATGTTAGAGGGCTGCATGTCTCGGTCAATCTTATGTTAAATATATTTTTTCATTCTGATATTTTTATTATTTTGATCAGCTTGGCATTAAAGACAAAATGCTGCATAAAAAAACATATTATCAATAGAACTGACATAAAATGTCGTTTTATTCTAGCAGGATCTTCCTGGTGAAATAAAGCATTTGTGCAAATGGAGGGGTCATGTTATAACCAGAAACTTTGTATGGGATTTTTCTGTTATTGACCAGCATCTAGTGGCATGTCATTATGAAGTGGAAGGGAAATCATACTTGGTTTTTACATTTTTTATTGTGATTTATTGTTATTATTTTTTTTAAATCTGTGTAAGTTTTTTTGTTGAGCTTTTCAAGGCATCATTCCAGCTTTTCCCATCTAGGCTGATATTCTTTACCTTTTTTTTTTTTTTTTTTTTTTTTTGCATGCCTGTTTAAGTACTCCACAAATTCTCAAGTTTGGTTTAGGTAGGCCTGGCTGGAGGGTTAGGGATTTCTTTAGGTTTTCTACGATGATCAACATGGATTTTTCTTCTTTTATGTTCTTTTTAGTTTTGACACAGCTACCCTGCCCTTGCTGAAGAACAGCATCCCCATCACAATGTCTCTCTGTGTAAAGTGTGTTCAGGGTTAGTTTTTCTTCCACAAATAATACTTTGCGTGAAGGCAAGAAAAGTTCAGTATCAATTCAGCCAGCCATAACAAATTTGTCTTATTTTTTTTATATCTTAAGTTTAACTTGTGGCAAACTTTGCACTCATGATGCTTGTTCACAAATTTTCTCCAACAAACCTTGGAGGCCTTCATAGAACAGCCTTATTTATTTATTTATTTATTTATTTTTACAAAAGATTACACACAGGATGACTTTGCCTACCAATCAAGGAACTTATGAAGGTAATAGGTATCACTAGATTTTATTTTTCATTAAAAGGGTAAGGTGCAGTGAATGGGCCTTCCACACTTTTTCCCATTATTATTTGATTTTAGAAAACCTTAATTGATTTTCCTTACAATACACAAGTATGCTTTACTCGTGTTTTTCTTCTATCACATCCACACAAATAAAAGGCATCTAAGTTTGTGGTTGTAATGTGACAACTAGGGATGCACCGATACCGATACTGGTATTGTGCTTCCGGGCCGATACCATTCTTATGTACTGTATTGGTATCAGTTACAGTTAACCAATACCATGAACCAATTGTTTTTCACTTGAAATTTTAGTTTAGTGGTCATTTTTATCAAAATCTTATTTTATGTATCTAAATCATCATCATTTGTTTTAACAAGCAGGGAAGAAAATAAAACCGGTCTTCCAATTCATTGCATTTTTTTGTGTGGTAGAAGTATCGTATCGGCACACGGTATTGGCAAATACTCAAATCAAATTATGTGTATTGTAGCTGTTTGAAAAAAGTGTTATCGATGCATCCCTATTGATAACCATGGAAAAGTTGGAAGAGTATGGATACATTTGGGATCCGCTGTAAATACATTGACAGAATGCCATATTTAGAGAGGTTTAAAGAGGATCGACGCACCGAGACGGACTATGTCACAATGAGAAGTTTGATATTGCTTGAAGATTTACAGAATTCAGGGAAAAATAGAGGCAACCAGGGGGACAGCAGCGATAAAATGAGAATCCAGCATAGAGCAATGACAATCCAAGACGTGGTAGATTACTTACAGGGATGCAGCTGGGAAAGGAGGCAAACAGCTAGACTATAGAAAATAAATACCCTAGGGGCTGAACTGAGACTCAAATGAACTTCAAATCAGGGGAGGAAGAATTTCACTGATCTGAGAGAGCTAAATCCAAACGCAAAAAGGTAACACAGAAACTACACAGAATACAAAGGAATGAACATATACGGCAAGACCACTAATGAATAGAGGGAACTGAATAGAATATGGCTAAATCTAAAACCAAAAATTCCAACACAATTATTTAAAGACTTAACAAAAAGTAGTGACACAATTCTGCCAAAGCTGTTTTAAAAAGTTCTTTCAAGCTGCTCAGTCAGGGTACTGTATCTAAGTTAACAACATTCTTGAGATAATTTTTTTGACTAAACACCAATATTTTTATTCTAGTAGTAGGGATGTCAAATTAACCAGCTCATAATGTTTGCAGTGGTAAATCCTTGCTGTTGCAAAAGGCATGATAAAACATCAGAGGTGTGGACTTGAGTCACATGAATTGGACTTGCGGCCGACTCCAATAATTAATTTTGAGACTTGAGACTTGACCTGAAATTTTTTTTAAAGACTTTGACTTGAATTGGACTTTGACACCAATGACTTGGGACTTGGACTTGAACCTATTTACTTGAAAAGACTTGATATTTTACCCAGTAATTATAGTTTTAAACATTTATTATTTCAAAATTGTGCACTTTTATGTCATTTCACTCATCCCATGGCAATGATTCTATCTTAACAAGTGGAGCTGTCTCTGTGTACACAAGTAAGACTCTGGAAGGGGGTGAGTTGCTCTTTAAATACCTGTGACTCTTAAAAATCTAAATATCATGTTGATAATTACATCACCCATACTCTTTTGTAAAATCTCTTTAATCCTTGGCAGTGAATCTATGAAATTATAGTTCAAAGGAAAACAATTCCTGTAAGCTAAATTAGATTAAACTGTACAACATGGAGGTTTGAGTTCAGTAAAAACTTTTTCAAAATTTTCTAAGTTCAACTTGCCAGCCTTGACTTGACACTTGAGGGTAATGACTTGAGACTTACTTGAGACTTGCAAAAGCATGACTTGCTTCCAACTCTGTAAAACATTTCTATTTTAAAAAAAGATCATACAGTTACATTTATGTTAATTAGATCGCCAATGTCTGATAACCTAATATAACCTGTCTGCACAAGTGTGACAAACCTTAAACTAATGCTTTGTTGAAGGACGTTTTATTTCTCCTTAGCTCTTATTCTTCTTTAGGTCAGACCTGAGATCAACTAGTGAATCTGACCAGCAATAAAGTTCAGCTGTCCTAGTGACATTTTTGCCCATCCCCTCCTTTTTTTTTTTAGACAAAGCCATAGTTTATAAATAGGTAGCAAAATCTCAAAGGGTCTCATTGTATAAAGGTTTCAATCAGGAGAACGATACTGAGTCATATATAATTTGACAAATAGGAATATTTCTCTTAAACTGATGAAAAAAAGAGAGAGAGAAACTAGACATGGAGGCTGAGAAAGTAAAGTTTCTGAACTAAATTGGATATAAAATCTGTTGGACCTTCTGAGGAGGACTGGAAACAAGACTGGACAACCAGCTGACTGACAACTGCCAAAGAAGAGTGAAAGCTGAAGTTGAATCTATGTGCTTCGAGAGAATATCAGTTTAATGGTGTGCACATATAGTTATAGTTCACTTATCTTTATTTTTTTTGGGTAAAATATGACAGTTTTGTGTGAAAGTTTTTCAATTGGCTTTGTGTGGCAAGTTTTTGCCTGCTCAGCTTCTTTCCCATCCTGGCTTCTCCTGTCTAGGGCATCAGGTAGATCCAGGAGCATGAGCAGGACTTTGAGCTGCGGGAGCAGATGTCTGGGTATAAGCGCATGCGGCGACAGCACCAGAAGCAGCTGATCGCCCTGGAGAACAGGCTAAAGGCCGAGATGGATGAGCACATGCTCAGGCTGCAGAAGGAATTAGAAACTCATGCGAACAACACTTACATTGAACTGGAACGGCTGGCCAAACGCCATGTTGCTCAAACGGATAAAGAGGTAAAGCTTCAAAAGCAGTTAGTTATGAATGAGAAGCAAATTAAGGAGTGATTTAAGTCAAATTTGCGTCTGTACAATGATGAGTGATTAACACATTGTCACTTCACAGATGAAATCAGTTGCAGCAGAGGAAAGGAGAATACAGCAACAGATTGTTGCACAACAAAAGAAAGAGCTTTCTGGTTTCTTGGAGAACCAGAAGAAGGAATATAGGCTTTGCAAAGACAAGATCAAGGATGTAACTATCTCCAGCAGAAATGTTAATGGAATCATGCATTAATTCTGCTGAAGATATCGTAAACATCTTGAACCTTTGATCCTGTTTGTGTTTTGTTGCAGGAGATGAATGAGGAGACTTGTGCAACCAAAGAGGAGAAACAAGAACGACTGTCCAGGTACAAGGAAACGATACAGCACTCCCAGGCTGAGGAGGAAGCTCACCTACTGGCCCAGCAGAGGCTGGTCTACGACCGCAGCTGTCGGGCCCTCAAACGCAGGAGTCTGATACGACGGCATGAGTTTGAACAAGAGCAGTTAAGAGAGGTAATTTGACTTTCTGTCATTGTGCTGAACTCAACATTAAGACTACAAAAGCTGTCTCTGCTTTAGGAAAACCTCTTCTGTTCTCTGAGAATTTGTTCAAAACACAGTTCCGGGAAATAATCAGATCAAGATGTTACTTGGAAATCTGTTGACTTAGTTTTAATTTTAATTGTGGTATGTAGTATAAGATCTGTCACCTTTCGTATTTTACTTTTTCAAACCACAAGCAGCACTACTATACTACTTGACGTGGCCTTCTCATAGTATTTTGCTCCTCCCTATTGCCAGACTTGAGCCAAAACATCCGGCATAACATTATGTGAGGATTAAGTGAGGATCTGTTCTGTTAATGTGGTTAACACAGCTGCACCTGTTATGTCATGTTCAATTCTAAAGTGCTCAGGAGCTTCAAAAAGTGGTTCAGCTAGGAACAAAATCTGGTTCGCTTAGCAGCTCATTGATGCAAATAGTGCTGAAAGGCCAACCTATGTTGGCTGGTCTTGGGCTCCTGACTTCAAACTAAGCATCAAAACTTTGCAGATGGAATAAGATGGCCTGTATGTTGAATCAACTTTAATTTTAATCAACTAACCACTGAAAAATGTGTTGTGGATGCTCTTCATAAGCAGGGGGATGCTTTCACTCATGTGTTCTTTTGGAAACCACTGCTTCTATGTTTCATTTGATGATATTTCTGTTTCATCCACTTAAACAAGGCTCTGAACAGGTTTACCCCATTACTGAAACAGTATTCACTGTTGACAGAGACCTCCTCAAAAGAACAAAACTCCAAAATGGTTTTAAATGGTATTTCTTAAAGTTGAGATATTTTTTATTTCAATGTATATTAATACATTATTTAAAGCATATTCATTCTTAAAATGTCACAGCAGACAAAAACTGTACTTAATGAATAAAAATATGCATGTATATTGTTCTGTGATGCTGTTTGTGTTATACATCAATTCAGTTTTATTACTCTAGTAATGACTGTATGCTCAATGGATAATCTGGGTTCTAAATGTCATATGCTGTTATTCTGTGATTTGGAAATTGAAAGATAGAAATAGACAGAATTTTATATAGGCATGTTCCAGCCACACTGACAATTAAAACACTTCACACTAGAGCCACATTCATTCAGCTGAGCTTACATATTCCTACAACACTCTGATCAGATGGCATATTAGGGTTACGTGCCTTATCCAAGGTGCATTAACATGTGACATGTCAGGAAGCTGGAAGTAACCCCACAACTTTCAGATTCCAAGACAACTGGTCATCCCATTGAGTCACAGTCACCCCAACTCACAGGGGTCTTAAACCGGCGATTAATAAAATAGAATATCATACAATAGAATAAAATTCTTGATTTGTAGCACAATAGGGAAAATGCAACTAGTGAGGTTACTCAAACAGAGATTTGGGTTAATATTAACAGGCTAAGAACCTGGAGGCTAGAGCTTGATAATACAGTGGAGAGAACAAGTATTTGATACACTGCTGATTTTTGAAGCTTTCCCATTTACAAAACATTTAAAGGTCTGTACTCTTCAACTGTGAAGGACAGAATCTAAAACAAAAATGCAGAAAATCACAGTGGATGATTTTTAAATAATTAATTTCCATTTTACTGTATGACATAAGTAATTGATTGCCTATCAACCAGTAAGAGTTTAGGCTCCCACAGACCTGTTAGCTCTTCTTTAAGAAGCTCTCCTGTTCTCCACTCATTACCTGTATTGACTGCACCTGTTTGAAATTCTTACCTGTATAAAATACACCTGTCCAATCACTCAAACAAACTAGACCAGAAAGCTGTGCAAGGACAGCACGGATAAAATTTTAGACCTGCAAATGGCTGGGATTGGGCTTCATGACAATAGGCAAGCAACTTGGTGAGAAGGCAACAACTGTTGGTGCAATAATTAGAAAATGGAACAAGTTCAAGACGACAGCCAATCTCCATAGGTCTGGAGCCACATGCAAGATCTCTCCTCGTGGGGCATTAATGATGATGAGGACAGTGAGGGATGAGCAAGAAATACACCGCAGGACCTGGTCAATGAATAGAGCTGGGACCACAGTCTCAGAGAGAGTCTAAAGTTTGCCAGTAACCATCTGGATGATCCAGATGAGGAATGGGAGAAGGTCATGTGGTCTGATGGGAAAAAAGTGGTGCTTTTTGGTCTAAACTCCAATGGCTGTGTTTGCAGAAAGAAGAAGGATTTGTACAATCCCAAGAACACCACCCCAACTGTAAAGCATGGAGGTAGAAACATCATTCTTTGGGGATGCTTTTCTACAAAGGGGACGGGATGATTGCACCGTATTGAGGGGGGGATGGATGGGGCCATGTATCATGAGATCTTAGCCAACAATCTCCTTCCCTCAGTAAGAGAATTGAAGATGGGTCGTGGCTGGGTTTTTAAGCAAGACAACGACCCGAAACACACAGCCAGGGCAACAAAGGAGTGGCTCTGTAGGAAGCATCTCAAGGTCTTGGAGTGGCCTAGCCAGACTCCAAACTTGAATCCAATAGAAAATCTTTGGAGAGAGCCCAGAGTTTGTGTTGCCCAGTGAAAACCCCAAAATCTGATTGCTCTGGAGAAGATCTGTATGGAGGAGTGGGCCAAAATCCCTGCTGCAGTGTGTGCAAACCTGGTGAAAAACTACAGAAAACATATGATTTCTGTAACTGCAAACAAATGTTTCTGTACCAAATATTGAGTTATTCTTGTCTGATGTATCAAATACTTATGTCATGCAATAAAGCGGAAATTTATTATTTAAATATCATCCCACTTTTATTTTAGATTCAGTCCCTCACAGTTGAAGAGTACTTTTGCTACAAATTACAGACCTCTACATTGTTTGCAAGTGGGAAAACGTCAAAAAACAGCAGTATATCAAGTACTTCTTCTCCCCACTGTATATGCTTTGAAAAATTCATAATTTATCTTCGGAGTCACCTTCCCCTTCCTTTGGTTTGGGCTTCACACCCACAAAACCAGAATTTTGCAACAGTTTTATCACTAAAACTACTGACACTTTCAAGAACAAAAAATATAAAGAAATTGTTATTCCTTGTACCTTAGTAAGAAACTAAATACTAGCAGCATTCGCCCTCGATAATAATTCAGCACCAGAAGTAGCATGTGGTTGTAGTATGTATTACAGTTGGTCCTACTATCTTAAACAAGTAACAATTAGACGGTTTCTTTCAAAAGCAAAATTTCAAATGACTTGGTTTCTTATTAAAAGAAAAAAATATATAAACAACCTTGAAACAGGATAGCTATTTTGTAAACTTGCCAAAAAAATGCAGTAATAAAGTTCTACTTTCTTTGCATAGTCTAAAAATCATGAAATTTGGTCATCTTTTAAGAAGATTTCAGATCAAAATCTAATGATTATAAAATGTAATGCGGGAAATAATTACATAAATATATAAGCATTTAAGACATAAAAAAATGCAAAAACACTTAAAATCTTGTTTCAGGAGCTGAACAAAAAAGGGACCCAGAAGGAGATGGAACATGCCATGATGATCCGGCAGGATGAGTCCACCCAGGACCTGGAGCACAGGCAGCTACAGATGCTACAGAAGCTGCGATTGGAACTCCTGAGGCTGCAGCACCAGACCGAGCTTGAAAATCAGGAGGAGTACAATAGCCGACGACAGACAGAACTGCACAGAAAACACACCCTGGAGCAGCGACAGCAGCCCAGAAACCTCAAGGTGTTTAAGAAATTGTGTTTCCTTCTTTATTGTTTGTTTTCATCTTATTTAATCCTCTTTCCAACTTTTAATTCTGTCTGAAATCTTGCGAACAGAAAGATAAATTCTATTCATTGTGATTGACATCTTCCTTACTTTTGGGCAGACCCTGGAAATGCAGATCAAAAAACAGTTTCAGGACACTTGCAAGGTACAGAACAAGCAGTACAAGGCTCTTAGGAACCACCAGCTGGAAGTTTCTCCCAAAGGTGACCATAAAGCAATCCTGAAGAATCTGAAGGAGGAGCAAACACGAAAGCTGGCTGTACTGGCTGAGCAGTACGAACAGAGCATCAATGAATTGATGGCCTCACAAGCGGTACATAATGATATTTCATTTTTAACACCAACATTATTTTCATTTTTAACACAAACATTTTTCTTCACTTTGCCCAGTTGTTGGCAAGTTGTTTGATAGCAGAAACTTGAAAATAAATAACTCTGACACGAACATCTCTCATATGTTGTTTGCTTGTTTCGGGTTTTTACATTTTCCAGATGCGATTAGAAGCAGAGCAGGAAGGTGAGGTCCAAGCTCTGAAGCAGCAGCTGAAACAAGAGATGGAGCTCCTGGATGCCTACCAGAAAAAAACCAAGTCCCAGATGGAGGCCCAACATGAGCGAGAGCTCCAAAAACTTGAGCAGAAGGTTTCCATTCGGAGAGCTCACCTTGAACAGAAGGTAGAATAAGAAAAGTACTGAAACACTTCATGGAAGGATCTTATTCAATCACAGGGCGCTGTAGAGCAAGTTAAAAAATGCTAAAGAAGCAATTCAGCCATTTGAAACAGCTGTTTTGGAGCAAAACCATGTGTAAAACCTGCAGGACACTGAGGATTGGAGCAGGACTCCCCTGCACTAAACAAATTTCTTGGGGTCCAAAACACAAACCAAATGTTTGGAAGTGGGTGTACTGTAGCTGAATATAATGTGATATAACAGCTTTTCCTCAGTTTTGTAGAACAGTGTATAACAATGTGTTAAGATAGTTGCCGTAAATATTCCAAATGAATTATTTTATTAATCAGATACTCTAATCCGTGCAAAGTTGCATGGTAAATGTTACTATTTGTCCTAACCATAGACTACAACAAGGGGAACCAAAACATTGCACCATTAAATCTAAGCATTCTAGATCTGTATTTGAGGGTTTCTTTTTGACAATTCTTGATTAAACTGCCCCAGGATCTCTGGAAACAAGCTGCAGAACTGATAAAACAGGAGAGAAACAGTGCTTTTAAATTTTCCAAAGTTTAAAATGAATCCAAAAGGAAATTCGGCTAATTGACCTTAGGGAAAGGTCTGGCTGCAAACTTGAACAAAATTATAATTTAGAATAAGAATGGAAAAAAAAATCCATAATTTAAGTCACCAAGAAGACAGTTTCATCAGGTTTATTGGTACTAAAAAATCACAAGCTTTCGAAACATCAGAACAATTACTGACAGTTTGATACATCAGTAAAATATGTCTGTACACCTCACGTGTCCTATTAGCAAAATGATTAGAAAAATGTGGAATTGGGGCTAAAAAAAACAGGAACCACGCAAAGGAAAGCTAACAGGGGAAGTCATATCTAATAAAAAAATTCTTGACGTGACTATGAATTTTAAAGCTGCTGTGTCAGCCTTGCCATTGGGTACTTGCAAAAGTCTCAAACAATTTGCAAACTGGCTCAAAGGCATGTTTGTCAGTACAAACACTAGGCCTCAAAACACAATCCACAGTCTAAAAGATAGATCTGAGTCGTCTTATCTAGTCAAAAGTCAATGTTTAGTTGATTGTTATTTATACCGGTGCTGGGCTCCTAGTAATGAGATATTAATTGTAAAATTATTAGCTGTTTTTACTGTATGGAAACATAATGTTTGAAGCTATTCTTCAATATGAGGTCTTCTCAGTTCAGGACTTATGAATCAGTGTTTGGAAACATAACACACTGTAACCCTACTTTGAGATTTAAAAGCACTCTCTGGAAAATTATTTCAACATGTAATATTGCCCATCGTCAATTACTCGGTACATTTACATGCACATCTAAATTGAGCTTTTTGGAGTAATCGGAATAAGGGCTTATCCCGTGTTGAGAGTTGAGACCCAGTTTACATTTCACTAAGAAAATCAAATTATTAAATGAAGTATGTTTAATTCTCCTACAATAGATAGCGATAAGTGCCGGCAATAGTGATTTACTTTATCAACTTCATGCTTATAAACAGCACCAACAGTCACAAATCTCTTAATTTAGCTTCTCTCTGCCTGCTTGAGTTTTCTGCATTAGATTTGGCATAAACTGTGCTGTGTCCTCTTGTCTGAGCTTTGAGTTATTCCTTCACTTGAGATCAAATTTCCAGTTGTTTTCCGATACTGTTTTTAGTAGGTGCGGTGAAACCTGTTCTTACAACCTGTGTTTTTTTAGGTCTCCGGTTCTCACCCAAGTTCCCTACAAGGATGAAATTTGTTGCAATTTTTTGTTTTCTATTAAAATCTCCCACATATAAGTCCAAATCTATAAATACTCCAAGTAAATTTAAGTCTAAAGTAATCTTTTAGTTTGTTTCCCTATTTCTAACTGGAAGTAATAACATTTCAGAGTGGTTCAGCCAGTATCCAGACTTGAATTTTTAGATAGATAAAGATTAGGTTGATGGCAAGAAGACCTTCCAGCTTTATTAATTTGAAGCTCATTACTAAAGATAATTTGCTAAAATAATTCTTCCAATTACATGTTGTTCATTTTTTTAATATGCTAATCTTTTGTCTTTCATACAACAAAATATAAACTGTGTTGATTACAGATTGAGGAGGAACTGGCTGCCCTTCAGAAGGAGAGAACAGAAAGGATCAAGCACCTGCTGGAACGTCAGGACAGAGAACTCAGCTCTTTTGACTCAGAGAGTCGGAGCCTCGGTTTTGGAAGCCTTGGATCTCTGGACTTCCCCAAAGAAGACAACAGATAAAAGTGGATCTTATCTTTTTAAAGGACAACATATCCTTGCCCTTTTCATATCAGCTCGGCCGTTTTGCTGCATCCATTGTGACAATACTGGATAATGTTCTCCGCTACTCTTCTCCTCTCTGTTGCACTTCAGATATTGCATCTTTGAACAGAGGGTGTTTTGCTTTTGCTGTGACACTCGGAGGGAGAAAACAAAACAGAAGAATCCTTAAACACGTCCGCTAATGAGCAAAACTTAGTGTAACTCAGTGTGTTCAGATAACAGACTCTTTCCTCCATGCCATTTTCTCTTTTTTGGTATGAATTGAATAAATCAGGAAATTTTAGTAAAATGGGCACTTTGATATGTTTGATTAGTATCCCATCATGTTCATATGATGCTTAATGTGCGTGTTACATGGAAGGACATTGTGGAATGTGAACTGCGGACTCCCCCGTGGTGTTAAGCTGCTTTTATTTATTTTTATTTGATTTTGCTGTATTTATTTTATTTAAATCTCTGAATGTGAATATTACTGTACAGGGGTCACTGGGGGTTTATGTTTTTTTTTGTTTTTTTTACAGGATTTCTTTCTCCTACAGGTCATAAATCCAAAATATTCTTACTCATACAGTATACTGCGGTCCCTTACTTTTCTGACAGATTTCATTTTTCAGTACGTAGATTCAATTGGCATCAACTCAATCAACCTGTTTAATCCTCTCACAACTCAAGATCCCACTTGCCCAAACTGCTTATTATTGCATGCACTTTAAGGACAAATTCAGGTTGTGAAGTGAAGCATGAATCTGTCAGAGATTTTAGCTGTTTGTAAATAAGTGGTCATAACGTATGTTTTTTTTTCTTTTTCTTTTGAGCCTATCGATACTAGACATAAGCGCCATATTTGATATGAGGATTTTTTTTTTTTCACAAATGCCTTTATTTGAGTTGTGCCTGAAGCAGGGTTGAGTTAGGTGTTCATAATATCAATATTTTAAATCACTTAGGCTGGCACCTTTTCTTTTTTTTGGTTCGTCTAAACTTGTGAATCATTTAATTGTTCACTAATCTTGTAAAGGAAAAATGGTGAGATCTGTGCTGTATAATTTTTGATATGAATATTTGTACATGAGAACATAGCTAAAATATACAGAGACACTGGTCTATTACTGATAACAGAGGTTAACGATAAAGATTTTGCTTCTTTTTTTATAATATTGAGAAATGGTCATACAATAGTTCAGTATATTGCTAAGTCAGACCATTAGACTTTCGGATTGTATAAATGCTGGTGAATGGAACCACAGACTACTTGTAATTTTCCCTGTGATGATCTTTTAAAGATCAGAGACTCTGCAAACGTATAGGTTTGGACTGCATTCAAACAATGTGTGTCTGGGGATTTCGATATTTTCCACCGTGTTCATCATAGTTATTGAACAGGTTGCACAATTGTTCCATTCATGGTGAATGGGAAGATAATTTTTGGTGCTTGATTTCTAATACCACATTCAGCCTTGTATTTTTCGTTTATGTTTTCCTTTCGTTTTTTGGAGAAGGATTACGTTTCACAAGAAGTTCGTAAGCGTTTTACAACCCCCTCTGAGTGAAAACACAAAAGGTTTTTCCGAAGACTTCTGACCTACAGTATCTCAAGCCTGCAATGCAGTGAATTTCTCAAACAATGAACTGTATGTTTGAAAAAAATAAATGCTATTTCATCATGGGTCACTTTTTAAACATTGTCAAAAGTGGTGATCTTGAATGCAACAGTGTTCTGTTTGAAAGTGTCTTTTTATTTTTATTTTTCTCCACAGCAAATGCTTTTATTAGTTGTATTAGTTATTCACAAGGAGGCTGGAAATCTGTCCCCTTATTCCACAAACAATTTTAACAAGCGGAATCAAATAACACTCAGTTTCTGATGGCAATAGAACCTGACTGAGTTCTGATATTTGAATGGCATAGCTTGATTTTTCATGAACTTTCTGAAATTTGATGAAACTGTGTCTCATATGCAGTAAAGGCTATTTTGTTGTCTGGTCGCATATTAACTGAAACTTTGTGGACAAACGGTTCCATAAAGAAAAAGTGCTTTTGAGGTGCTCGAGTATGTTTGCTGGAGAGCTTCAGAATAACAGACCTTACAAATTTGTGTACATTTTAGGTTATTAGAAAAATGTATTTAGTTAGAATAAGGGGACTTTCCTAAAGAATTTTATTCACCATTTCCTGTGCAGTTCGAAGACAAAATAAAACAGATTTTGTTGAAAACAAAAAGGACTCTCAGCACTCAGCATCCTGCTTCTTGACACTGAGAAATCCTTGGTGTGTGTGGTGTAATTTCTTAGCAATGCCCTCCTTTTTGTGGTGTGAAACTTCACACTCTTTCTTTTCTTTGGTGGGAAATGACCGCCATGACCTACATTGATTCATTTGCCTTTTTCTATATTTAACTAACATACAGTAAATGCGGGTCAGAAATAGACATAGAATCAGAAATGTGAAAATGGGAACAAGAGGTGAGAGGGAAGTTGACCTGCAGAGGTTTGCATTAGGGCTTTCTTTCATTTCAGTGAGCTGTTGCTAGATGTGTCAAATATGAATGTTTTTTTTTGTTTTTTTTACACACTGGCAGGAATTCTACTGTTGTTTCTTTGAACTGTCAACCTCTGAGACAGACATCTGCAGCAGTCCCCCGCCCCGCTGCCACCACCACCCCACTTTTATCCCCTGGGGCAACTGGAAACCCCCGTGGGAGGGCACGAACAGTGGTTAGCCTTTACCTGAAGCGGTTCTGACACGGTTGTGGTGCATCGAGTTTCCCTGCATATTCTCAGGTAGTTGGTGGTTTGGCAACTAAGACATGCCTTCCTGTGCTGAAATTGTATGCCAGACACTTTCAAAAGTCGTGGAGGTCACGTCAGATCACAACAAGCTCTTTCACTTTCAGTGCAGTCTTTGCAAAGATTGCTCGTGTTGCAGCCTGAACTCTTGAAATCTTACATGATCTAGACTCACAACAGAAAGCTTTTGAATAAATAAACAAGCTTTGTTTTGGAACCAACAGAAGTGTATAGCTGTGAAGGGGAAAGAAAAAGATACATAGTTTCAGCCCCCATTAAGCTGTTGCCCTTAAATAAAAGGGAAGTCACTTTTTTGTCCACCTGGACCTTATTTGTTGCAGTTATTACATTCATTTAGTCACCCAGAAATGTTTGGAGCCACTTAGAATCCTTCAGAAGAAGTTTACTTCCAGTCATGATCAGCGTATATCCATGTAATGGGAGTCGGGAGGGCAGGCAAAATGCCGCCTCAAAATAAAGCATTTTATGCCGCAAAACTCCCTTATTTAACCAGAATTTTGTTATGAAGAGTTAGCGATATTCCCCAGTAAGGTTGCAATATCTCGGAGGTGCTAAAACTTCTGCGGTTTTAAATGGCTTTTAATGCAACCGATTCCAACTTACACTAACCTTGGATTTCAATTATGTCACAGCCGCCATACAGTCTGCATAGGCCGTGGAAAGGGAGCCTGCAGAAGCTGGACTTGGTGCAATTGGTCACACGCAACTGGTAACATGCAAACGCGAACCATGTTGATGTCTGAAGTATCAAGTTCTGCCTAACCAACTTCTGTAGAGCTCAGAGTGAAAGTGCTGCTCAGACTACAACTAGGATGGAGCACAGCAGTGACATAACTGTAATCACATGCTAGTGTAATTGGGTTGTAAGCCTCTGAAACACCCTGAAAGAGAACAAAGGAGCACTTCCATTATGCTCTGAATTCCGACACGAGTAGTGCTAACTATTCGTAACAAAACTTTGGTTAAATTAAGGAGTTTTGGGGCAGTTGATGCCATATTTAGAGCAGGCACTTTTCCGCCTGCATTCTCCCATTATACGGATGTATGCTGACCGCAACTGGATATTAACTTCTTCTGAAGGACTCCAAGTGGCTCCAAATTTGTCTGGGTCAGTAATTGAATATAATACATGCTAAAAATAAGGTCCAGGTTTAATAAAACAGAACTTCCTCTTTAAATAAAATCTGGTGCAACCAATAACTCTCAAAAGTCACCCAATTAGTAATTAGAGTCCAGTTGTATTTATGTTCATCTCTGGTTAATACAGCTGTTCTGGAATTTAAAAAAATGGTTAGGTTATGAAATATATGCCAGTCTTTGAACAAACCTACCAAGACTTGGCCACCCACCTAAACTAACAAGCTAAGAAGAGCACTCAGAGAACCAGCCATGAAGTCCATTATTACCTTGGAGCAGCAGATCCACAACACATGTTGATCATGGAGAATGTGTTGACATGGAAACTTATTGTCTTCACTCCACAAATCTGGCATTAATGGAATAAACTTAGCCTCAGCGGAGGTTTGCCTTCAGCTGGATAATGACAATTGACAGACAGCCGCAGCTACAATGACATAGTTCGTACAGAGGCGAATTCATGTGTTAAAACGGTCCAATCAAAGTCGAAATCAAAATCTAATTACTAATCTGTGACAAGACTTTAATACTGATGTTTACAGATGCTCTCTATCCAGTTTGACTGTGCTTGAGCTACTAAAGGAATTGCCAAATTTTCTATCATTCAGACAATTTAGAGATTTACCCCGAAAGACCTTCAGCTGCATCTGATTTTTAGAAAGATTGACTGAGCAGCTGAATAGAAACACCAAACCTCTCTATATTGAAAGCTACAAGAATGATGAAAAGCATGTATCAATTTTGTTTTACTTCACAGTTGTGCTACTTTATGTTGGATTTTCCAATAAAAACACATTAGCATACAGAGAATTTCGTAATTGTATCTGATGAAATATGTAAAAGCATAATGGATAGGAATACTTTTGCAAGATGGAGTGGTATTTTGTTTAGTTTTTATTATTTTCAGGATTTTGTTCCTCAAAATCAGCCCTGGGTGTTTATTTAAGCGGAAGTGACCATTTTTCCTAAAAAGTTACTTGTGGTTCATCACTCAAATCGCTGAATGACGCAACACAGCAATGTGCAACAATTAACTAATCCATTAAACTGGCTGTCAAAAGCTTCTTGTTACGCAGATTCACTCATCTTTACGTACTTGTAGAGTTTCTGATTGTGAAATGCATTTCCTGTGACCTTACAAGCATCCTGTATGGAATACCACATAAAACTGTTGCCGCAAAAACAAAAAGACCCGTGGTCGGAGGTGTAGACATAAGATTCAATAGAAATGTTTACCAAATTCAGAGGAAAAAAGATACCAGTAATTGTTTTGGGGTTTTTTTGTAAAAAAAAGTAAAAGTTAAAGTAAAAGTAAAAAAAAAAGCAAAAAGACAAATCTGTCTTATTACTATCTTCCCACTAATTGCCTCAAAACTTGTATTTATGTCAGAATGACATTTTTTTAGGTATTAGTCTACTAAAATATACTCAAAATGAAGGTTCCAGTAAAAAAGAATAACAGTTTTTTGGTAAATTTGTCCTTAATTTGTGAGAAGTAAAAGCGAGTTCGGAACTGTGTCAAAGGGCAAACTGACCACTGCCTTAAGAATACTTCTGGTGTTGAAAACTAATCTCTAAATCAGGGTAGGTTTTTTTGAGTGTGTGAAAATGACATAATACTCTGCGGATGTTTTCCCACGAAGGCAAAAGTTTTACCTTAAATGCTTCTGCAACTTTTAAACCACATCTCCATAGATGTCTTGGGATTAGGTCAATGCCCTGACATGTCTGTAGAAAGATCAGTGATGTTTAAGCATTGACCTTATCCCCAGACATCTATCGAGATGTCCGCTTATATTTATTTTTTACTAGTTTTATAATTAGCTCAATTCTAATCTCTAAAACATTTCACAATTAACACAAATAGTTAAATCAATGACACTAATAAGGAGAACCGACATCTAAGTGAGGAAGAAACCCACAAAGATGACGTCCTTCGTGAGTGCACGTCATTTCCTGTGGGTTCTTCTAAAGAAGTTTCAAAGGAGTGATCATGACAAGTCCACACAATTTGACTGTGAGACACAGAGGAGAATGAATGGTCATGTAAAGAATATGCATTTTCAACAGCTTGTGGATAGAGCAGCAAGTAAGTTTATCCAAATTCCTTTTTATCAACTCAAAAAGCAACTTCAACATTTTATAGATCTTTTTCTTCTTACAATTATGCAACCTATTTTTAGTGAGTTGTGGCTGTTGTGAAACTAACTGAAGTTTGCAGTTTCCTGCATGAATGAGTCTGATTCCCTTTTAGGTTTTTTTTGTCCGGTATTTGTGTAATAGACATTTTTCCACACAATTTTAGTATATTTAAACTAAAATAAATTTTTTCCTATCTGTATGTTTTGTTTGGGAAAGAGTTTAGTCCTGCGTTTACAGTTTTGTAAATTAACTTCTCGTGTAACGTGAGGCAGTTTACGATAACTGACCACTTCTGTTCTCCTCAGCATTACTCTGCTTCCTGCTGCTTCTGGCTGTTGATTCAACAAAAACTGTGGCAGCCACCAGGAATCAGGACTGCAGTAATGATCTGCAACAGACTCTGAAGCTCACCAGACTTGTCCATAAGAAAACTGGTGATCTAATCAAAACATATGTGAGTAAATTCATAAATCCACTTCATTTTACCTAGACAATCATGTTTGCACAATACTGAATTATGTTTTGAATTTGATTTGATTTGCATTTCTCTCTGGTAGAAAGCTTCCCAAGGAGAAATGGCAGAGTTTATCTGCAAAGCTGCAGTGAGTGGTATCCCTGATCCAAACATCTCTGGGCTGGAGCCCTCAGAAAAGATAGCAAGCATGTATACGCACCTTCAAGCCTTCTCCCCTCATCTGAAGAAGGTGTACGAGCAGCAAATGGACTTACAGCCACCCAAGAGCCCGCTTCTAGATCTACTTAACTCTGTAAGAGATCACAGCAGGCATCTGACTCGTCGCATAAACAACTTTTATCACAACATTTTCCCAAACCTGCCTCTACCGGAGCCAGCGGGTGGCCCAACAATACTACCTCCACCTCAGAACACCTTCCAGCAGAAGGTCTATGGCTGTGTGGTGCTGACGACCTACAAGAAGCTCCTTACAAACATGTCTAAAAACATGAGGACTCTAAGAAGCAAAGTCTGTGGAAAGGTACCAGCGAGTTTATTCAACTTTTTCAGATGATTTGGATCTGGCTTCGATGGTCAGCTTCCAGCAGCACTTTACTTATTGAGATAATTACAGACTTACTAAAAGATGAGTGAGTTTGACTGATGTCTGGTACATCAGAGTAATGGAGCATATTTATGTATTTAATATTTATTTTCTGAAAGGATTCCTGGATAGATAGATTTTGCTATGATTAACAGGCTTATTGTTACATGTTTTGTAATGTAAATGTATTCGCAGTACACAAAATATTAAGCAGTTGTCCATGCCTGATTGCATCAGTATGGCAAATAAAAAGATGCAACACAAGTTCACCTGTCTGATTGTTCCTGTGAATTTATCCCATATTTCCCTCCCAGCATATGAAAAGTATCATGTGCTGTTTTTTTTGTTGTTGCAAAGAATCACTCCCTAAAGAAGAGTTAAAAAGAAAATCAGGAAGCTGCTGAGACGCTGACAGTGTGATATCAGATTCTAGTGACGCATGTGTTTAACACAAGGCTGCATCAAATAGGAAAGATTTCATAGAACTGGCGGGCTGTCTGGTCAGTCACAAGGTGTGCCTGTATGTGGGTGTGTGTGTAGGGAGGGTCAGACCACTGAATATGTTTACAGTGTGTCATTTGAGGCTTTGCATCTTTATACAGATGCCCATACAAGGCTATGTTCAGTAGGATGGGGAAAAACATACTAAAACTTAGGAGAAGATGCTTCTTTGAGTCAGAGCATGCAGACTTATGAGCTGTATAAATTTGGAAGAACCGTTTCCACAAAATTAAATAATTTTAGCCCAACTTTCCTCCAGTCACAAGCTTTCAGGAAGCTAGAAGTAGATGGGGGATTTACTCTAGGTCATGAATCAAGTTCCCTGTTATAACTCTGCCTTATTTAAAGCAACACCGAGGGCACCTTAGGGCAACAGCCATTACTTAGTCTGAATCATGTATTTTTTTTTATAACTATTCTTATAATAATTCATCCTACATTTGAGGTTGTAAAGAACAACAGCTACCATCTTTGTAAAACCTAATTTACAGAGCACTGCAGAAATAGTAATGCCATTAAACCTGGCCACATTTGATCACATTAGAACCACATCATTTCATGGATCTTATTGGACTATCATGGGTTAGCCAATGATGAGTTAATTCCTACCTAGCAGATTTATTCTCATTCATCCAGGTCATGATTATCCCGAGGAAATTTCAATCCAACGCAACTGCACTTGGTAATTTGTCTTGGAAATTCCTTCCAAGACAAATTACCAAGTCAGTTGCGTTCGATTGAAATTTCCTTGAGATTCACCTGTTGCTGCAAGTACAACATCATATATCAAAAGGGGTATGTCTCTACCAGGATTTAAAGACTATAAACGTTGAACACTCTACTTCATAAAACAGTTCCAATTTTGTCAAACTGGGTATAGTCGTTATGTCTGGACTTTGATCTAGAATTGGCCATGCTTCTCAGTTCCTACAAAAACATGGATCCCTGCAGCATGATGCTGCCATATTCATATTTCATAAAATGGAGGTTGATGTGAGGATGATGTGCAACAAAATTAGTTTTGCCAGAACGAGAAACTTCTGTTTTGGTCTCATCTGATGAGAGCATCTTTTCTGTTCTCCTACTTGGTTTATGGAGAACTGCAAAAGAGACTTTGAATTGCTTATTTTCAAAAACCCTGTATCAGGTTTTACGTCACAAATATTCTCTACTTGATGTTAGTCCTATCAGATACAATGAATTTAATTTTGAAAGGCAATTGTGGATTAATGCTAATCAAACATCGCTGTTTGCTTTTAGGACTTTTAAACACCGGGGTCTGCTTGGTGGTGCTGTTAGCAACGTTTGAATAGAGGCCTGGGATCTTTCTGCACACAGTTTGCATGTCTGGGAAACAGGCATGTCCTGCCCACACAATCAGTCTTTATTCTTTCAGACGGACTGAAACATGGGCATGACATTGATCTTCCAAAAAACTAATTTTACGAAAACTATGAGTCAAGTGGAAAATAAATATTGAAACCTTTTAGTGGTTTCTTAATCTAGATTACATATGGCGACCACAGTCATATTTAAGAAATTAGAACATTAATGAAAACTTGATTTATTTCAGTAACTGAATTCAGTCAATGAAACACATGAAATAAATTACACACATACTGATGGGTTTAAACAGTTTTTTTTTTCCCTACTAATTATGATTTTTCTGCCTGCAAACAATAAAAACATGACATTTGGAGATTGGATTATTTCATCAGACCAAAAACAACATTTTTATTACAGAAATGAGATCTTAATTAGGAGTTAGTTTGATACCTGAGGATATTTGTATAAAGTACTTTTAATCTCTGAACTGAGCCACACTGGGAGACAAATTCTTATTTACTGAATATGGAGGTATGAAGACAAAATTTAGAGATTAGGAATTAATAGAGTTTGGATTTAGAACACATTCCGACATGATTGAGTAAAAACTAGACAGCAAGGCGTAGGTTTTGATGTACAACTCATCGATGTAGAGGAAAAACATGTGCAAGCAAAACCAACATCATAACCTGAAGAGTTTCATGAGACTGTTATATTAAGACTTCCTCTAAAATATGTCAAAGTGAAAAAAGTGAAATAATTATTGTATAAATTACTTTAAAACACCAGTTTATTTAGGTAAATTCTGAATCATTTAAGTAATCCTAATAATATGGAATATGCATGAGATAGTATGGCTTCAAACTAGGGATGTGGTTTCAACCAATGTCTTGTGCATCCACTCTTATGAACAGAAATGAGGAAAAACTGATTCTAAAATTATGGTGTCAGAGCCAGAGATGGAGAAAGGAATGACACAAATAAATGAAAAACACATTGAGTGTGCTGAAATTCCATGTATCACAGTCTTATAGCTTTATTGTATCTCTTAAGATGCACATCAGCTATGACAGCTCTTTACTTTCGCCTTTAGATGGCAGTATATCACAGTAACAAAATAGGATGAAAACTATATAATCTCACCAAAACAGCAATATTAATGATAATAATAATATAATAATGAATCACACTTATAAGAGTTCTAATTTCAGTATCTCATGCTGCTTTTTATTGAGTGTGACACTCAAAAACGTCTGGGTAGAAGGAAGAAGAAATGACAAAATACCTCCTTATTGCTGCAACATTTGGTGTAAGGTTCAAATTCTGGTTTCCTGTTTTCAACTTTCCTTTTGCTTTGCTTTTTTATTCTTGTAATTGTTGGTGTTCTGTAAATATTTTATCTTTTCAAAGGCTCACGTATAAAATATTTTTGGGCTGTTTGTTAACAATGTAATCATTAACTTTGGGCAAAAAAGAAAAATACCCTAAATATTCTATGAATGAATGAATGAATTTACTCACCAAGGAACAAGGATAATCGTTTCCATGACTCATTTTAATTTCAGGTTGCAATAGCTTTTTCTCATAGATCTTCAGACAATTGCCATAAATGTTGCTCTCTCAATGTATATACTAACCTTAAGACATGAGAATAATCTTATTACGATGAAGTAAAGCAAAAAACAGGTGTTATTTGATAATCGTTGTTTGTGGCATAACAATTCTGACATGAAAGATAAAGGATTCAGACGTATCCTTTAAGGACATACATTAATATGGGATACATGCCCATGATGAATGTGTGTCAACTTTTCACCAGAACCAAACCTTCTTTCCTTTCTGACAGAAAAGCAAATTATAAACAGTTTCAAGGTCCTTTATTTTGCATATACAAAGTGCAGAGTAGGCACATACTGCAAACAACCAGAAAAATATTTTCCATGAGAGAGAGAATCACAAGAAAGGTTTTTGCATGAGGGACATCCTCTCTGTGATGTAAGAGCACTATGAAAATAAAACATTACAAGTTTTCTATCTCGTCCAAGCCCCTGTATTTACATAAATACTAATTCATACCTAAAAATGTTTACTTTTCTTGAGTCATACAGCTGTAGAGCATTGCTGACAATAAAGGTGGATACCGATTTTAATTAAAGTTTCTGTGACAAACATGCACTCATTATTGGCATGGCTGTTATATCAATTTTCAGCTTTTAATAATTTGTCTGACTATTCTTTTTCAGACTTGACTGGTGATGATACAATTTCATTCATTTTAAACTTGAGTAATGAAAACAGAAAACTAACTCAATCTGCCAACGCCAGTCACATACCAAGCAAGGATCATGCAACAAGCTTGTCAACAGCTATTAGTTATAGTTACAGCTATAAGAACAGTGTGATCGCGAAATAATGCCTTAAGGAAGATTCAACCCAGTACTTGAAGTGGTTTGGTTTGGTATTACATTCAATCTGGTCTGAAAAAGGTCAATTCAAGCTCCTTATTCATGGCCATGTAACTAATAAACTGTTTTAAGGTCTCTTTCTGTGCAAAAGTAATGCAGGCCATGTACATACTGTACTGCTACCACAAATATTTTCTGTTGTCCTACAGTTACAACACAAACTATAATATCTCAGATTTATGAAAACAATTCATATATTCAAGCCCATATATATATATTTATGCATAGTCATCAATATTATTGCCTTCTCTATGGATACAGTAGTAGAATGCTATTAATAATTAATAATAAGTATTTCACTTCTAATAAATCCAAACTGTCTTTCTGTTTGCATAGTCGTACATGCACAAGGCATATATCAGTGCAAATGTTTTGCTACAGTGCAAAACAACATATTAATAATAATAAAGTCATATAACATTTCATCTTTAAAGTTTTCTTAAAACAATTGCTTAATTCAGCCTAACGACCTCACTTACACAAAGTGATGGTATCCCTGTTTAAAAAGCGAATGTTCATTTTTGACTCGATCTCAAAGGTGGCCAACAGCTGCAAAAAACAAACAAAAGAATAACTCAGCTGACAAATAATCATGTATGTATTAGTGATACACACAACACCACATTAAATATTGGATGTACTATTTATCTGCATATAAAGCACTTTACAGTTAACAGTGCCCAGTTTTTTTTTTTTCCTGTGAACAAACCTTTAGAAAATGGTCGAAGGTGATTCCCTCATAAAACTCATCAGGCTCCTGAGTAAAAAAAAGAAAGAAAAGGAAGCTACTAAGTTACTCTATATAAGGAATGGAGCAAACTTAGCTTCATCTTATCACAAAACCACTTCCTTACCATGTGACCAACTGATATACTAGCCACTTCCAACATGGCTGCATCAGCAATGCCTTTTGCTGTTTTTTTCTCCAGTGCGCCACTGCGAGATAACAACTCTTCCACCACCTGTAGATATTAGAGCAATACAATAGAATAACTTTACATTTAAAGTTCAAATCTCTGATTTCTAAAGGTTAAGGAATGAGGTGAAATCCTAAATTTTCCCGCTCACTGACCAACCTGACATTGAGTTTATTAGTGAGTTTTGTTTGAGTAATTTTGCATGTAATACGAAGCTCACATGTCTGTATTCCTCAAGCGTTATTGTCCCATCGTTGTCTGTGTCGTGCATGTTGAAAAGAACTACAGAGAAAAATACAACTTTTATTTTGGCATATGTTTTAGAGACCATGGCAAACATCAAGTGTACTTGAGGGATTCCGTTAAAACCACAACATCAACAAAACACACATCTAAGTTTCTCCTTCCTGACTTGTCCACGCTGTTCCTCTGTCATGTGCAGAGATGGGGGCCTGAAATGAGACATTACCACCAGAAATTCTTCAAAGCCAATCTCTTCCACCTTGCCAACATCATTCTTGGAAAAGTTTCTGTCGAAAACAAGAAAAGAAATAAAATATATATATACAATTATGCTTAAAATTAAAAAAGATTATTAACACAATAATATATGATTTGTAAAATATAAAAAGCAATTATTCTGCAATATTATAAATACATATTAATATAGGTCGTCACTTTTACAACTTCCATTTTTAAATTGTGCTCCAGAAAATAACGTCTGGTCATGACCTCAAATCAATTGTCTGTGGTCATTCAGTGTGAGAAACGCAGTGACCATGAATTTAGCGCTCTGTTGACCAAAGACGACCTTGCAATGTGTGTACTGATTCTTGTATCTTTTTCCAACCTATAAACACTTCAAATGTTGTCCTTTTCTCTATGCATCACTCCTAATAATAAGTGAATTTGCCATTTGTAACTTGCCTTCGAGTCATCGTTGTAATGATGGTTTTTGTTTACCTCTAGATCTGTCATTTGCAGGGTTTAATGACGACCAAAGACAAAAATGCAGTCAAACTAAATATTCTGTCATCGTGTTGTCATTTCTGCTCTAGTTCTGGTGACCACCAAAGTTATCCTGAACTGAACAGTGTATTCCCAACAAATGTGAGACCAGATTATTTTATATTTGTGAGCAATGTATTGGTTATGCAAAACATAGAATACAATAGAGTAGATCAGAATACAATAGATGATACACAATTGTACATCCCCGTGTCTCCTGATGACACAGCCAATGGATGCATTTTTTAACTGCATTTCAGATATCAAATCCTGGATGGGAGAAAAATTTCTCTAGCTCAACCAAGACAAAACGGAAGTTTTAGTTATCGGTCCTGACGCTCAGAGAGAGAGAGACATTTTCCAAAACTACAATCACTGTCTTTTAATCCATCTTACCAAATGATGAAGCTGGGCGTGATTGTTGAATCTGAGCTGACTTTCATCCCACACATTAAAAACATTACTAGGTTTTTATAACCTAAAGAACATTGTCATAGTGTATTCCATTATCTCTCGGGCCAACAGAGATTTTATCGCCAGTAGAATTGATTACTGTAATGCCCTGCTTTCTGGTCTTCCCAAAAAGAGGATATCTATTTTACAAATTTCTAAAGTCAGGACACGCACTCATGTTGACGCATCTATATTTGGGACCATGTTTTTAATCGGTGGGGAGGGAAGGGAATGTGGTTAAAGTGGGGTTGTTTAAATTGGTAATGCTATCTGAGATGCTTTTTTTGTATGAAAAGTGTTTTATAAATAAGGTTTGCTTTAATTTAATTAAGTATTAAGTATAAAGAGAAGTAAGTTAATATGGGAAACTCAAAAATTTTTACTTACTAATAAACTATATTTTACATACTAAAATTTTCAGAAGATTTATTTGTTATACTGGAAGTTTTCCTGTTTTATTTTATGGCTTTACATTTTTAAGTAACCCTCTTGCAAGTGTTTGTTATTTAGAGACAATTTAAATGCAGAGTTAAGAGTTCAACCAAGTACCGTACCTTCGGTCAAAGAAAGCCTCTATGATCTCTGCACAGATGGGATTGGCTTTCAGATCAGGGATTCCATGGAAGTGTTCCCTCCTGAGAAAGATAAACTGAAGTTAAGGCGTAACATGTGGTGCAAAATACAATTCTAATTTAATGTAACATGAGACAACATGAAGGTTGTAAAACAGGTTTCCAGTGTATAAACAAGTTTGCCCATTATCAAAGCCGATTCTTTATTATACAACCATACTTGAAAAAAAAAACAGTTTATAAATTACTAAAGTACCCAGTGGATACTGAATATCCAAGAAAGAAGTGAAAAAATGAGAAAGGTAAAGCATAGGCTACCTTAAAACATTTTCACCGTGGCTCAGCTGTATGAACCTTTTATGCAGGACTCCAATCTTCTCAAATGAAACTGAAAACAAAACAGCACAGAGAGCAGACTGTAAACTTAAATTAAAATCAATTTGAAAAAAAAAAACAAAAACGTTTAAGATGGTAATTCCCAGCTGCTCATTCACTAATGGAAGCTTCTGAGCTACCTGTTTTGCGTATTCAAATTATATTTAAAGCACTTAAGCTTGCATTAAGTGTTTCTCAGAGGATGACGGTTCTTCATTTGAAGTATAACGTATTATTAGACAGTATGCAGCAACAAGCATCTATTATTAACGGCATGGTCGCTCTTATAGCGGATAATGTTACAGTACCCCTCAACTTTCACTATAAATTATTTATCCCTCCTGATGTTTGTTTTACTTAAAAAAAGAGTAATGGCTGCCTGCTTGGTTCCCCCTTTCGGATAATAGGCATCTAAAAGTGAAGTATTTCCGTTTATAAAGACGCCCTTGTTTACGCGTCCTTCTCGTCCGCCAGAGAAGATTTTGACAGCAATGCAAATAATGATTACTACTCACAGCCAGTTTTCTCCGACAGATCAGAATATTCTATTGGAGCCCTTGTGGACAGTAGTGTTCCCATCGCTGCTATATTGCTCACGTCTGTCCGCTTCTCTGACCTGTGGAGCTATCAACGGCATAAACAACCAAGGATGTAGTCGACAGGGATCATGCGATCATGTTTCACAATAATCCATGCCAAGACGACTATTTATTTCAGCTCCCGGCTCACACCTGTTTTCCCTTTAATGTGGAAGCCAAGCAGGTCTCATCCCCCCTGCAGGCAGCGATGGCTACTTCCGCAATGCCCGTTCCTATGACGACACAGTCCTAAAAACAGTACGGTGACGCCTGATTTGTTTCTCAGTGGCCGTGGCCAATTTGATACAGAAAAGAAAAATCCAGTTTTAGGGGGAATGGAAGGTACTTTGATTAAGGTTGTGTACAGTCATACTCAATAAGTTAGAATATTACAAGAAATTAATGCATTTCAGTAAGTTATGGATATGAAAGAAATGCTTTCTTTCATATCCGCAGCCTTTTTTATTTGTATCCACTTGCAACTAAGGCGTTTATTCCACAAAAACAATAGCAATGCAACGGTCCTTAACTGCTACCTTTTGGAACTCTTAAAGAGACAGTAACCTTCTGACTCCACCTGCAGAGGAACACAAAAATAATAGCCTACTCAGCTGAATTATGGCACAATTACATTGAAAGTACCCTACAGTAATGAAAGGAGCCTATGTTTAATTCCTTCCCTAAAGGTAATTTCAAAAGGTGGGCTACTTTTAATCTGAAGAACCAGCTTACAATACAATAGTATATTTTAATTTACTTGACAATAGTTGTCCAAGTGCATAGCATATACCAGGTACAATCTGTTGCAACCAATCTTGTATGAGTTAAAAAAAAAAGATATGCCCTGCATTGCAAAATGGTTCACTTTTCCACATTTTATTAGATTTTTGTGTAATAAACCAGCATAAAAAGCATACAGTTGTCCTCCAGTATTCTCAAACCTCAAATCTGGGAATGCTTGATAACCCCTCTAAAAACAAGAAATGCCTATTCCTAACGTTCAAAACCAACATATGTCTTCATACGCACTAATACACACAGCTGAAACCAGTTTGACACTAAAGCAGAACCTAACATCCATGGCCTTCCATAAGGTATGGGGCTTACAAACAATCAGCGACAAGGAAAATTAAAGTTGCTCCTGAATTAGCTGCTATGCAGACACCATCCAATAGCATGTCACGTATTGCTGCATTTCAAGCTGCATTTTTCTTTCAAATATTTTTTATATTTTCTACAAATTTTCTACAAACACTAAACTGTGAATGGGCAAGGGTCCACTGTAACTGTAAAATACACTAAATAAAGGCCAGTACACCCAATTGCTTTCAAAAGTGACCAAATGAAGTGATTCACAGGTGTCTAATTTAATCTCATAGCTGTTTTGTGAAGGCCTCGGAGGTTTGTTGGAGAACATTAGTGAAAAATATTATCATCAGGAATACCACGACGTACGCCACACGGACCAAGGATAAAAGGACAAAGAGGTATAGGGATAATATCTGTGAAAGTAATATTCTTTTGTACAAGTTAAATCATGGGGTTATCATCACCCATATATATATTTTTTCACTTAACTAGATTACGAATACAAACTAACTGACCAACACCAAGTCATGCATAATTGTGAAATAGATGTTCAGCAGTTACAGCTGAACATATGAGCTTTGAACGTCTACAGAAACAGACTTGTGCTTATTCTTCTTTGCAAAAAATATTTCCTACTCAGTAAGACTGGTGGGAGTTTGGGTGGGCCACTGGTCCATTGTATGCAACTAAGTATGTGCAAACGGTATTATTTGATCCGATTTATTACAGCTCTGGTTGTATGTTTGGTGCTTTTATCCAAATAGAAGATAAACCTCCAACCCAGTCTCAAATATTTTCCAGGTCTTTCTATCAGGCTGTCCTCTATTTAGCTTCATCCACCTTATTAAACTGATCAAATTCTCAGTCTATACCGAGGTAGAAAGCCTTCATACAACACATTGCTGCCAACAACACCTTTTGCTATGGGGATGGTGTCTTTTTGGTGCGTTTACAAAACTTGTTTTGCATGTTGGCCCAGAATTTTTAGTTTTGGTCATTAATGACTAAAGTTTTCAAGGACTTGCAAGGACTTTTTTCCTGTCGTTACTTTATAAAGGTTTTGAGGCATGCTTAGGTAATAGTTGTCCTGCCAACCTATTCTTCCATCTAAGCGATGGACATCTGGTGTTAAAGAATTTATCTAAATTCATTTTTGTGGACTTATTTCAGAATGTTTTCCAGCGACTCTTCATCAGATCTGTGACTCGACTAACAGTTTCAGATTACTGTAACTCATTCATTCCTCAGAGCGCTAAAAAAAGAAATTCTGCAATTACTGATCAAACCCTCAGAGAAAGACTTGTTGCTGTGCTTGTTGCTAAAATCAGTCCTGTCACACTTATCATTTCTCGGTAGCTGCTGCAAGATTCTCATGCATTATGTGTCATAAGGTTTAAGATGTTTATAAGTCAGTGGTATAAACCACAGATCAGAACATTGCCACCAACAAGTTTTTGCCATAGTTGAGAAATTGGAGAAATATTTGTTTTAAAATGCAATTTGAAACAGAGTCTTGACAGTACCGTCGCCCCCAAAAAAGACGAAATATTACAAGCAACAACAAAACACTTAGGATTATATAACATGACCATTAGAAAGCAAAACCAGCTGATCAGGAAGCACCACAAGGAGAACAAGGAAATGGGACATAAATAAAAGCAACAAACAAAACAACTTGCTGTTACTTTGAAATCAAATATAAAACGTCTCAAATATCTTATGTGAACAATATAACAGGCATGAAGTTGTATTACAGTTTTTCTACCCTGCTTAAACACGTTTCTTGAAACTTCCCCCCATTTTCTCAAAAATATATAAAAACATTTTTTTTTACTTCATTCACAAAACTCCTGACTTTTATGTCAAATATAACTATCACCTCAAAATCAGTCACCATGTGTTAACCTAATACACAAAGCAGGTAACATATATTCACCACAGAACATCCATTAGACACGGCATTAAATACAGTTTTTTTCAATTGTTTACACAATTTTGGTTCATTTTCTAAAAATACAATCACAATTATCCAAACACCACACTCCATTCTTAGAATTCCAAAATTGTTTGCAAAGTGACACACTGCAATCAAAACACATACACATATCTGAGATAATGCTACTAGTTTTAACTTACCCAACACAGTCTTCAATGATCATACACTATTACAGCAAATTTCACACAACTGTTTTGGTTTTTGGTCAGACATTGTTATGTAAGGAATAATTTTGATGAAACAAGAAAATAGTGACAAACCCACAACATGCTTCATGATAAATTTGAGATATAGAGAGAATATACACAACTATACCTATTATAAACACACTGCACTGCACAACACTGATGCTGCAGACTGAATATTTCAAGACTTTATTTCAATAAGGCAAGGCAAGGCAAGGCAATTTTTTTTGTATAGCACACTTTCAACACAAGGCAACATAAAAGCTGGATCTTGCGGACCTCTGTGACTGACTCCCACTTGTGCTATAATCAATATAATCTTCTTACATCTGTATTAGTCTAGCTAGCAATGTAGCTAACTGGGCTAGCCCGGGTTATAAACTTACCACTGGTGGCTGTGGCTCTGTGGCTGATGCTGATGCTGTTGCTCCGTTCATAAACATTTGAATTGCAGATAAAATGGCTCGTCCTATGTATGTAAATTTGCATATTAGTTAAATATTTAGTTTGGAGCTAAATATTTAGCTCCAAACTTAACATTACCTAAATATTTGGCTAACAAGTTAAATATTTAGCTCCAAACTAAATTTTCCTTTTGGGATTTAAATAATCAGTTTCTAAATTAAATATTTAGTTCAGAGCTAACTATTTAGCTTTCAAACAAAATATTTAATTTAGAAACTAACTATTTAGCTCCAAACTAAATATTTAGTTAGCAAGCTAAATATTTAGTTAGGGAAAAAAAATATTCTGCCTGTGATGGACTGGTGACCTGTCCAGGGTGTACCCCGCCTCTCGCCTGTTGACAGCTGGAGATAGGCACCAGCCCCCCCGCGACCCCTTGAGGATTAAGTGGTTCAAAAAATATTTTGTTTGGAAAATATACATTTTGTTTGCTAAATTCATATTTGTTTGGGAAATAAATATTTAGATCAGACATAAATATTTGATTTTTCAAACTAAATATTTAGCTGCAAAATAATTATATAGTTCTGAAAATAAATATTTAGTTATAAAATGAAGATTGAACTTTAAATTGAATATTTAGCTTGCTAACTAAATATCTAGTTAGTAAATGTGACATTTATAAATACATAAATAGCAAGGTGAAAATATGAGTTTGAAAAATTAACTCATTAGTTTTCCTCCTATGAAAGGCTAAATAACCAAAATCTTTCTGTTAATATTCAACTGTGTAACTTTACAAATGGCACCCCATTGAATCAGGCCATAAGATTTCATCCAGATCACAAACCATGTCTTCATTGGCAACGCATCGTTGGAAGATTCACTTCAAAGGATGAATCCACCCCTGCACAGAAGCTGCTTCGATATGATCACAGGCCTGCTTCATGGCCTGAATGAGGGGTAAATGGTTCTTGTGATAATCCAATCCGTTCATTAATGTGGTCATTGGAAATCTGGGGCTTTGTAATGACAAGGAAGTAACCTAACAATCATTATCCGTGTAAGGTGTGAAAAAGTTAATTGAGTTTTACAAATCACTGTGTGTACGGTTTTGCAGAAAGGTTAAAGTAGGCATTGTGTGCCATGTTGTGCCAATCTGTGGAGGTGTTTTGCTCATTGCAGGAGAATTTCTCAAATAGTGTGGAAATTTTTATTTTAGTGTTTAAGCAATCATAACAAAATGTAATTGAACACACAGCACCCATTTCATGTAGTCAACATGACAATATTTTGAGTGTATTTCACAATTAAACACCAGGTAAGAGTGATATTAAGCATGGAATTGATATAGCAAAACAAAACAAAAAACAAACTAAAAACAAAAAAAACAAAGCAAAAAACAACAACATACAGATGAAAAGCACATAACTGTAACTCTTAAATTTTCAGCAGTGTACAATATGCCCACATTTCATGACTATTTACTGTTCTTAGCTGTCCTCAACACCTTCCTCCTTGTTCACTATCTCGCACACAGACTCTTGTGCCTCTTCCTCTAATTTAGGCTCAAGAGGATGTCAGGGGAATACAAGTCTACAAGGTGTAATAAATTACCTTCTGGACAAGTTTTCTGTCCTACCTAGAGTTTGGGTTAGTAACTAACCTAAACTAAAGTAAGTGGGAGTGACCAAATGGTATAAGGTTTGGTTGTAAAACTTAATGTTTTAGACACAGAGCGGGAAGAAATGCTAGATCTGTCTGTTCTTGCTGCAGCAGACAATAAAGCTCAGGACTTAGAAGAACTCTTTCAACTATTTTTGTCTAAAGTTAGCTGTTCTTACAGCTGCAATTTTAAAATTAATTTAGACCACTGAGTTTTGAATTCTGAATTTAGAAAAACTGTAAGCAATTTTGGAAAATAGAAAATGAAAAAATAAATACTGTAAAAAAAAATTATTTGCAGTACTTCTATGAGGGCACTACAGAGTGAAATTTTTCTTTTTTTTAAACAACTGATCCCCTTGTGTTTTCCACAGTACAGGCTAGTTGTTAGCAGTTGGTAGCATGGTTGGCTTAGAAGCAAGAGAGGCTCAAATTCCTTTTTGTGTGGATTTTGCATGCACTCCATGTCCATCGATTGTTTTTCTTCATCTCCGTCTGCTTTCTCTGACCATACAAGAAAACTATGCATGTATGTTATTTGTCTAAATTGCCTTTAGGTGTATGTGAATGTATGCATGCACGGATGTCTGTCCTGCACGTCTGTTGCCCTGTAATGTACTGGCAACCAATCTTGGAAGCAACCTGCAATTAACTGCTGTAGATATCCAGCAGCAACCCAACGAGGATTAGTATAGAAACGGATTGATATATGTGCATGTAACTTCATATGCAGAGTTATGGGAAGATTTGTTGATACATCAGCCAACATTTCTGTGGTACTTCCATTAAAATAAGGATCCATCCTCCACACTGATGAATAAATCTTAGAGTTGTCTCTCACCACTCTAAGCCCCTCTATACAGTTACTTTTGGCAGCAGAATATGGTTTTGACACTTGAACAGTTGCTGTTGTGATACCAAGATAGCTGAACAGAAATCAAAGGTTGTTGAAGACTCAAGTTTTACCAGGGACAGAGGAACAGAGGCAAATATGATACCCAATGGTTTCCTGTAATTAAGACAATGAGGAAGAGTCCTGTAATCACAGTAATTGAGAATTTCATGATGCAAACAGATTCGACTGGAAGGGATTTGAGGAACAGTTAAACTAAATTAGAGTGCGAACAAACATTGCAAACCAGTATGAGGAACATTATGAGCTGGATGTAGAAGCAGATTAACCATTGGCTGGATTGGTACATGTGTTGTTTATTGTCATTTTACTAAGTTATTGTGAGTCGGGTCAATCATTTCCAAGAAACCTATATCACTGTTATGTGGCGGCCTTCTGTCTGACAGGTGTTGGTATCGATTTGAGGCTTCCACATTGGAACAAACATGTCTGTAAAACAATCTTGCCTTAAATTGTTCAGTGAAGCTCTTTGTTTAAATACTTGAATGTTTTATAATGTACTTTTTTGCAATTTAAAGAAGGTTTTTATGTGTTTAAGTGGTCTATAGAGATCTTAAGGAGTAGCTGTGTGTCTATCAGCTAAAGAAACATTACTGACCGATGTGGGCACATGTGATGTTTTCCGGGTTTGGAGTTTTTGGCCCACACCAATGCTGCAGTTTTGCTTTATTTGTTTGTCTCTTGGTTATCTAGCTGGATAATGTTCAAGTTCAGTCCTTCAATACATTTTATCATGACCAAGTCATACCTGGCCCTCACAGACCTGCTAGTTATTCTTTAAGAAGCTCTTCTATCCTCTGCTTGTTACCTGTATTAATGGCACTGTTTGAACTCATTATCTCTGTAAAAGATACTGGTCCACACCCTAAAACAGTCAGACTCCTACCTCCACCAATGTCAAGACCAGAAAGCTGTTCAAGGACACCAGGGGCAAGATTGTACATCTGTACAAGACTGGGATGAGCCATTCTACAATAGGGGGACTGGCAGGCGGCTGCGGAGGACAGTACAGGTCAGTTCTGTTGTTTTGTGATCCAGGTGGAATGGTGAAGGCTGACTAGGAGGAGATCCGGAGGGACTCATCCAGAGGTGAGTATGGTTTGAAGCTTGATGGTTTGTTTGCTCTGAACCAACAGTGAAGAGATCTGGTTGGAGGCTCAAGGCGGAGATAGAGTGGTGGTTCAACAGAGTATTCCAAGTTGGACTCGTAGTTGGATTTGTGGGGAAACAGAAGGTAAGATTCTCAGGAAACATCCAGGAAGAGCTTTGCTGTGGCAAACAGATTAAGTTTGGCCTGGTACCACGCTTGGCAGCAGAACTATTGGACGTCAGCCTTCCGGAGCCGCTCCTCTTAAGTACTGGAGCTGCAATGAGGCCTGATAAGGAGCACTTGTTGAAGCACCTGCCGATCAAACCCTGGAAACAGAGGTGAGCAGAACAAAACACCACCAAAACTAGCACACAACAACAGACTCCTAACAAATCAAAAACATTAAAAGCATGATTTTGCAAAATATATGCTATATTTATATTTTTACTCCTTTGTTTAACTATCTGTATTCACTGACTCTGACACTACTACCTCTTACTCTTTTGCAGTTGTTTCTGAGTCATCCTGAGAACATCCTCCTGTCTGACATTTACTTAATTTTTATGTTTATTATCTGAGTAAATTTATATTCTTCCCATATCACCACATCTGCCCCTAGCGAGTATCATCTTCATTTTTTTCCAGCTCTGTCTGTTCGATAGGGAAATGCATCTACATTTCTGTTGCAGTTTTGTTTGGAAGTTCATCTGGATCCTGATTGATGAGAAGTACTGGGGCTGAAATCCAGCAAATAATTGTAATGTGTCACATTATGTAGAGACTTCTAAATGGTTTTGACAGAAGATTATTTAAAATGTTTTGGGCGATATTGTTGTCAGTGAAACCTTGTACCTGTGTTACTCCCTTGATTTGCTTTATAGGAAAAGTACTGGCTAAAATTCTCGTCTCAAATCGAGTGTCCTCGCCAGTATGCCAGGTTTCCTGCAGGAGAACTATTTCCTACACCTGTGCTGAGAGATATAAACCCCAGCTGGCCCTCTGTGGCCCTCTACTTTAGAGATGGATGTGAGGTGCTAGAACTTGCTACCACAGTGTGACCTGTTGACATGGGAGAGACTGATGTCTTTGACACAGGTAGGATTGTTTTTGTTTTTGGCTACGGTTAGATTCAAGGACAAATTCATCTGGGAGGGTACCGTATCCATCTTTTACTCCTGTTTCCTGGTCCACATTTCTCTAAGAGGTATCAGATTAGAGAAAGCTAATTTTTCCACACAGGATTCTTGGGTAAAGTCTGAAAATGTCTTAGGGCTCTTAGAGCTTGAATCAGTTGAATGAGAAGTTGATCCACATTCATTAATAGTTCTTGTTTTAGTCTTCTACGTTTTGAGCAGTAAAATCAGTTTTTTCATCAGTCTTTTAATGTTTTTTGCCAGCAAATACATGTAAATATAGACCACAGATTTAGTCACATAATAATAAAAATATTTCTATACTACATGAGAAAAAACAAATGACACACAGTGGTAGAACCACTGTTCTGTTTCTGTTGGACCTCAGATCATAAAATATTACTGGAATGACTGGAGAGCTGGGTCTGACTGTCTGATACACTACTTCAATGCTTTCAGTCTTACTTCAACAACAGGGTATTCCTTTTTTTAATAGGCAATTTCTCATTAGAACAAAAATAAATCACATTTGGGTTCCCCAGGGCTCCAATCTGGGATCCCTTCTGTTCAATATCTACATGCTCCCACTAACCCAGATTATAACAGCCAACTGAATTAGCTACCATAACATTACATGTCACCAGGCGGCTTCACTCCTATCCAGACCCTGAATGAATGCTTTGAACAAATCAATACCTGTATATCCCATAACTTTCTCCAGCTAAACTGAAACAAAACTGAAGTGATTAACTTTGGACCTAAAGTAGAACGATCAAGAATCAGCACACAGCTTCAGTTAATACAACTAGAAACTACTGCAATAATGGACTAAGACCTGAACCTCCAAGGTCAAATAAACACAATAACAAGGTCAGCCTTGTATCACCTAAAGAACATTTCTAGGATTGAAAGACTAATTTCACAACAGGACCTGGAAAAACTCATGCGTTCATCTTAAGTCGGATTGATTACTGCAACAGCGTCCTCACAGGTCTACCTAAAAAGTCAAATAGATAGCTGCATCTGATCCAGAATGCTGCTGCTCGCATCCTAATTAGAACCAGGAAAGTAGATCACATCACCCCAGTTTTAATGTCCCTCCACTGGCTCTCTGTAGATCAGGGAATAAACTTTAAAATATTCCTACTAGTTTATAAATCACTTAATGGTTTAGCACCAAAATATATTAAAGACCTGTTGTCACTATACTAACCCAGCAGACCACTCAGGTCCTCCAACTCCAGTTTACTAAACATCTATAGAATTAGAACCAAACATGGAGAAGCAGCTTTCAGCTGCTATGCACCTCAACTCTGGGACAAACTTCCAGACGACTGCAAAGCTGTTGAATCGTTAGGCTCTTTTAAATCTACCTAAAAACCCTTTTCTTAAAGTCAAACCAAGCCAGTAGTTTAGTTAATCTGTTTGTGATTCATTAAGCTTTGATTTTACCATGTTGTGATTTTGCTACGTAAAAAGCCTGATCGGTTGTAAACCTGTTTTCCATCCTCAGTTTTAAAACCCCTAACTGCAGGATAAGCAACGAGCTGAACATTAAATTTACCTTCTTCCTGTTTATCCATCCTGACATAGTTACTTCAATCCCTATTTTGATTTTAATAATTAAAAAACAATTTCTTCTAAGCCTTAAACATTAAGTTTAGACTTCCTGTGAACTGACTTACAATGGAAACCTAAGGTGCTGTAGCAGCAAGTCTTATCTTAATTTGTGAGACAAACATGTGTTTTGTGCACCCTATGACTCACCAAAAAACATTTGTTTAACCTGGAAGGAAACAAAAAATAAATAAATAAATAATACATTCACAAGATAATAATATTATTAACAAACTTAAAAATGTTCCCTTAAATTCTCTTTGGGTAGTTTTTCTAAAATTACAAGATATAAAATATGCTACAACTGTAATAAAAAAGTTTGGGGATGGGATTTTTCATGCAGCCTTTAAAGCAGTGTAAAGATTTAAAAAGAAAGATAAATCAGTATCATAAATTATCATAAAAACATATAAAGGTTAAAATCATTGGCCTAAATCTGGTTTAGCTTAAAAATTTCATCTGGCCTGTGAGATTCTATAGAAGATGTGTTGTGAGTCACCCGTGGATGAATACCACACATGCCGTTAAACGTCAAATCCCACAATGCAGTGGAACAGAGTTCTCTTTATCAGCTAGTCGTTGTTTTGTTACCTCCCTTGAGTAAATATGTACAAATGAGGGTTTTATATGACCTGCATGGCAACTTTGTTAAAGGATGTGTCCAGAAATACAAAATGTTAACTGACTAATGCACCTTAAACAAGTTGTGAGAATTTCAACAACTCAGCATGCTGCAAACACTGACTGAATGTTTAACAAATATAATATCCGAAGCATTTTATTTTTTTTATTTTCCATATTTCACAGTTGTTGATTTTTTTTAAATGGTGATGGAAAAATTTTAAGGGTGTTGGCCACTTTGATAGATTAGTATTCAAGAAACCAGTTCTTCAAAACCAGTCTGGCCTAGTTTCAAGCTGGTTTTGAACTGATAAATGGGTGCTTGGGCAGTGGAAAATGGGTGGTGGAAAACCAAAGAACTGTTTCTAAGTCAGACTCAAGTACTGAACCAAATGTGGAACCAGGCCAATGGAAAAGGCCCCCAAGGTATCTCACTTCAGCATCTATCAGAGTACATCACAGAGAACATATCTGAATTTATATTTACGTTCATTAAATCCTTTTGAAAAGTTTCCATACACTCACCATAGTCGTTAATGTCATATTTATTTTATCTTTTTAAAAATATATTTAAATGGGTCCTTTTCACAGTTAAATGAGTATTGCTCATAAATCAGATTGATTAAAATTAACTTACATCAACAATGAGAGTTGGTTACAGAAATTCCATACATGTTTTAAGTGAGGTGTAATAAAATTATAAAGATTACTTGTAATGGTTGTCCTATTGTTGAGACAAAGGCTATTCACAGTCTTTTTGCCTTCTTCATTCTCATTACCCACCCCCGCCTCCTGCTAAAACCTCATGACATCGATCCCATATGCTGCTGTGTGCGCGCGGGTGAATAATTTGCCATCCTTGCCTCTTTCTAGGGTGTGTATGTGTAGGGAGTCTGTTTAACCTAACATGATGTTTCCAAAGACTGCAGCCTTATGAGTGATTCACTTAAGGAGTCTCTACTTATCAGAATGTGTCTGTGAAAAAGCTGCTTTGTGAAATAGCAGCTGCTGACCTGAACCATTTGCCCCACATATTATTTCTCAGTTGAAAATAAGTGATTTAAACTTTTATCCCCTTTAACAGATAATCACAGCTGGAGCTCTGAAACAGAAAAAATACATTTATGTTTAATAACAGAAAGAATAAAAACAGTACTAACACCAATATTTGGTTGAACATCCCTTAGACAGTTTTAGCACAACAGTTTTACAGAAATTATTTAGTAAACTTTGAATGCAAATGGGTTGGTTTCCAAGCACAAATTTAGCTTTCAACAATATTCTATACATTGTAGTGCAGGTGAGCTCATAAACTCAATATTACTGTGATTTATTTGTCCTCACAACAAATAAATTACGTTTTAAAAGTGTGTGTCTGTGTTTAGTTACACTGTGTGATTTTGATCTTGAAATTAACTGTTTGGAGAATTGTGTGTTTTGTTCAACTTACAGTAATACATTTGGGTTGCATTAAGGCTAAAAATAAACAGCAGGGGCTGGGACTCAAACTCAGAAAAGCGTCTCTGTTTTCTTTTTAATAACACATATGACTTCATTTCCAGTGTTAACTAAAATATTATTATTATTATTATTATTATTATTATTATTATTATTATTATTATTATTATTGTTATATAAAAACCTGCCAATTCCCTTTTTTCATGAAAAAAAGTGACCCAGCTAGTTTTATTTTGTTTGTTTGTTTGTTTGTTTGTTTTTTGAGTGTGGACTTTAAACAACTGCTCTCAACGAAAGAGAATGGAGTTAAGAGCAGTTGTTAGAAAAAATTAATTCTCTTGTTGCTGCTGCTCCCATGTGGTCAACCAAAGCACTGGAATGTTTTCATTGTTGTTTTCATTGGAATGTTTTCATTGTTCATGACTGTGTTTTTTACAGTATACCAGTGGTCTCCAAAATCGGTTTTCAAGGGCTTCTATTCTGCATGTTTTAGTTATTTCCCAGGTGCAAAAAACCCCCAAAAAACAGTATGATATACTGAGGAGGTAATTGGAAGATTTTAATCAGCTTTGTTGGAGCAGACACACCTAAAACTGGTAGGACAACAAGTCTTGAGGGCTGTAGCATGACACCCAGTATACTGCTTATTCTAGTACTACACTAGTATTTATGACAGTTATACAACATAGAAGATATTTTCCACACAATTTGTTCATTTCACTATTAGTAGAAGTATTATTTTTTTTGTTCATTTTGCCTTTATTTAATAAGATAAAGTTAATCAACTGGTTTTAAACAGACAAACAAACAAAACCACCATATGCTGAAAAAACTGACTTTGGTCAGTACAGTTCATAAAATAAATTTAGTAAAAAATGCAACTTACAGTGAAATCAGCAGTAAAATATTAAAACAAGGAACAGCCCGGTAACCGGGCTGTTCCTTGTTTGTTCATGATGTGGACAGTGAAGACCAGTTAACCAAAAAGCATAAAGTGTAATGGTGGTTTACGGGTTTCTATCCTGTGATATAAAGCATCAGCCATCTCTAAAATAAAATTAGAAAAAGAAAATTATACACTAACACAGTTCACCAAATCTACCAAAGCACTGACACATGTTGTCTTCCAACAGAAACATTTAGTCAGTCACAGCACAGTGTCATAAAAAACAGTGCTTACAGATGGAATTACACAAACTGAATCACTTTGCCCGTGTCAAATCGAATTTTTTTCCTTTTTATTTTACAATCAACAGATTATTGTATTGATTATACATCTAGATTAATGTTTGTGATCATGATATTAATTTTTCATTTATTGGGCATGAATTTTGTTCCTTTTTATTATATACAACACTCAGTACAAAAAGTGAACGACCCATGTCCGACCAGCGTTGTAGAATGTTTATGAAAGAAGAAGACAGTGTATTACAGGATTTGCGGTAAACACTTTACTGCATTGCAAATTAAAATGAGTTACAGTAAAGAGAAGAAAAATCAGTAGTTATCTGTTTTTCATAACTGTGTTGTCAAATACACAAAAAGAAAAAAGGAGCAGACAAAATCACTGCAAAAGAGGAAGAAAAAAAAGCTAATCTGCTCAGTTGTCAGCATTGGGCCACATATTTGCATCGACATCAGAAGATCCATCACAGGATCCATCACAAGATCCACCTATACAGTAAATATAGGTGATGTGATTGAAAGAAGCCTGAGCTGGATGAGATGGGAATCAGCTCTGATCAATGTAATCTTCAATCCATTAGTTTTGAACATGAGGTTTTCTGTTTTGACAAACAATGTGAAAACAATTGAAAATTCAACACTTAAAATCTACTGTTTTGGTTTTGATTGAGCTTGTGTGTAAACGGAGTTAAAATTAATTTTAAACGTGTACAATGTGTGTATTTTGTGTCAAAATAATAACAATTGTGTTGACTTTATAGCACAAACTGAAGTTGTGGTAACTGTGTGAAGAGTTTTGAAAAAGCGTTAAAAGTATTGAACAATAGCGGTTGTAAAAAACTGTGCATAAATCACACAGCACTTACTCTCAGTCACGACAGGCAACATGTCTCTGGCACTGCTGTCTTATAATATGTCTCATTTATCATTACTTAAATCTATTTGTTTATCCATAAGCTTCTAATCTTTTTATTCATGTATCTGTCAGTCCGCTTTGTTGGAAAATGTTGCATTCTGATTGCTGATGTAAAGTCTGAAGGCTTTGTGTGCTCAATGGAAACACATTGTAGCTATCTAAAAACATGCGGCAACATTCTATTTAAAGTATTTAATCTTGTAAGCCGCTATTGAGCTCCAGGATTTCATTAAATATTTCTATATCTCATCTTTTACATTATAAAGGTCTCTCTAACAAACCCCCATAAGGCTCAACCTTACACTTGATAATAATAGTAGTCACACAGTGTGCCCAGCAGAGGGCAATGTAAGATTTCTAACATTTAAACTTTTCTAATCAGTTACTGAGTTACTGTAATAAATGTTGAGAATACATTTCTATATGCCTTCCTTCAGTATATCCAACTTCGACTTTCAAGTTAAATTCAGAATATAAACTCTGTCAAGTACACCGAAATGATCCTACTGAGAAAATTATTAGTTATGACCCGCTACCCCTACCATACCCTAAAAACAAGAGATCATTTAAGTTACTATTACTCTATTTTAGATTATACCAAATGACTAAAAAAACACATACAGTACTGCTGATTTAATCCTTTCTAAGAATAGAAAACAAAATGTCAGCCATGGACCCTATCCAATATGAGACTTAGTTTAAAACATTTTAACAGTTTAAATTTATTTTTATACTTCTTAGACTCAAACAAGTTAGCCCCATATGTAAGTGTCAGGTTTTGTTTTTGAGAAACCAAGCTGTTATGTCAGTTTTGGCATATTTTCTTTACTGTCTTCAAAAGTCCCAAGTAATAGCCTACAGTACCCTCTGGTTGCGTAATCCTTTTTTTTCCTAGAAGGTTGCTGGATACTTTACATGGTAGTTGTAATCTGTTGATACTTGAATAGGCCACCGGGCAGGCCCGGTCCCCCATGTCCCAGGTGTCAGGCCTGGGAGTGTCCTACACATCAAGCAAGAAGAATCGAGGAAATCATAAAGATGATACATAGTTGAATATTTTGGAAGAAAAACCACTTGCACCCAAACCAAAGATTTTGACCCTGAGGAAAACCTGTCACTGGGCTGGCTACCCAATGAGGCACATTGCTGAGCCTTTAAATTGAACAAACCTGATGTTTAATTTTTGGACATTAAGAACCCTAAAATGGTTTTTCGCAGATAAAATGGATGTATGTCAATTTATAGATGTATCTGTGTCAAAGCAAAGTTTTATAAGAACAAAAAAAAAGCAAATAAATTCCCCACATATCATTGACCTTTGTTGATGAAGAGGACATCAGCAGTTGACTGGATTAAAACATTTTTATTTATATTCTCCTTGCGGGGTGAACTGATGCATCAAGCAGAGTGCAATCAATCGTCAAAGACAAAAACAATACACTTTTTTTCATAATCAGTCTGTGCCCTTGAAATGTTTCTTCCCATAAAATTGTCACACTTCCCACCCTGTGTTTTTTTGTACGTTGTACACTCCGTTTGACAGCCTGAAATTGATTTGAATAAAAAGGCCAAGGAGTGGGGAGAGAAAATAAGGAGGTGTCTGTTCTATACGTTGACAAAAATAAGGGGGCAGAAAAGCACGGGCAAGGAGAGAGGGCAGTCTGCACCTGCTTTGCATGCACGGGGGCTTCTTCAGGAGAAGGAGTTGACAGGGCGCCGCAGTGCTGCCTCCAGCTCTCAGACAACAGCTGCTCAGAATGAGGAGACGTCCTGAGGGTGCTGCGACATGTCTCCCTCCTTCTCCATTTCTCTTTTCACCTGTCTGCTTCTTTTCCTCAGCAAACGGATACATGTTAGGGACATGTGCTACATCTTGCTTCCACTTCTTTCTTACAAACAACTCCTTTTCAGTGACGCACACAGACATCCATTTGTGAGGTTCGTAAAAACTGGGCAGGCTGCTGATGCTCAAATGAAAAAAACAAAAATAAACCAGGTTTGTCTGAATATTGATGGAATCTGTGATTTGTTCTGCATACTTGAAAAGATGTTCATGGGGATTAATTATCAGTCCTTTAATGTAAATGAAATGATCCTCTTCAGATGTTCCACTTACTGCTGCTGATAGATATTCAGATTGACAAGCTTTTGTATGAGCAGCAAAATCTCATTTATGTTATTTACATTTGTCTCATTCGGTTACTCACAAAGTTTTATTATTTATCTGTTGTTCCTTTTCCTCTTGCCAAGAAGCAACATTTATGTTTATTTTAGCCACTCCGCAGTTATTTGTATTCATACCAACACAGTTGTATATCTCAGAACAACAAGATTGTGGTATCTTGGCATGGCATATAAATCACGTCTCATACCAAGACCTTTGTAAATAATTTTACATCATGGCAAAAATAAACAAAAACAGAAACATAAAAATATGTAGTTATAAAATGCAGTGTGATTCATCAAGTTGTACAAACATTCAGTAATAAAGCACCGTAAATTTGAAAGGGAGTTATGGATTTAAAAAAAAAACAGAATATAAAGCACAAACAAATGGCAGAGTTGCTGTAACTCCTTAGAACAAAAACTAATTTTACATCAAAATCAAAAATAAATATAGATATTAGGGGTATAACAATCGGGATTCTTTTGTTCCTGTACTGATCCATGACCTTAAAAATTAAGCATTTTTGTCAAGTCCCAGCCAGATAGTTTGAGTAAAGAAAATCCTTGTCCTGTAGGAAAATAACTCACCATTTTTAAAGAAGCATGGGGCAGGATGAAGAAATGAAACTCAGGAGGGATGAGGCCGACTGTGAGAAACTGCAACCACCATCCAAGCCAGCACAGGAGCTCACAAAAACTCTTCATAAAAAAACAAACAAAAAAACTTCACAGTGAAGGACCACTGCGCTTACAGCGATAATACGAAAAAAAACACCAGGTCGAGGGACAAAGTAAGTAAAATCTTGCTTTGATCCCAGTGGGCAGAAACGCCTCCACACATTTTGTGGGCTCACATAGATTTCATAGGGTGAACAGACATTCCAATGCGGAACTGAATCAGATGCAGCAAAGGCTACGTTACGACACAGACACAAACTATAGCATTACCTGCTAAAGTAGTATCCCTGCTTACAGGTTGGGCTGTAGGTCAAATACAACGTAATTCTTATCAACTGTAATGAATTTACTGTTTGTAAAACATCCAGTCTCTAATCATTTGGCGGTACACAGCAGCTTTTGCATGGTTACTGCTAATGCTACTGCATTTTAGGGCCCTCGAGTCATCGGAGAGGTCATATCATTTTCATATCAAGCTCTAAACATGACCCACAATGTTTCTTACCTGGTCAACAGGAATTTAGCCATGTCAGCATGTTTTCTGTCCCACATCTAGTTGAAGCAGCTTTGAGTGGTGCTTGGTCGTTTGCCAGTTGAGGAAAATTCCATCCCAAAGTTTAATCAACCATGACCATCTTCTTCCTGTTTTAAAGCTGTCAAGAATGCGCAAGCAGCGTCGATTGACCAGGGCTGGTGTTCTGTCAATCTATCAATCTTTGTCAGAATAGCATATCTTAAGTTGAGTTATCTAACCAATTTTAACCAACCCAAAAGTTTTATGTTCTAACCTTAAGGTCACGAAAAAAAAATATATACATATATATATATATGTATAGGGGCCGGGGGATTCGATTACAATTTTCTATCTAATTAATTACAGGCTTTGTAATTAATTAATCAAAATGAATCGCATTTTAATCGCACATAAATAGTTGACCTGACAAATGTGAGAATTTTCTTCACATGGATTTTTAGTATGCATAATGACTGAAGTTTAAGTTACAAAAAATAAAAAAACATCATACTGTCATAACACCGTTAGGAGAATGAATCATGGAGAAAGCGGAAATGTATCTCAGATAGAAATAGATAAATTAACACGGTGATGACCAGGAAGCTGCAGCGCACCACCGTCATCCCTCCATGCAGAGCTGTGAAGGATGAAATCCCTCTTGTGGAATGAGTTCTGAGATTCTCTGCAGGATCGAGCCCAGAGGAAATATAAGCTTGTGAAATCGCATCGCATCACCAGTGAGAGAGGCACTGAATTAACAGAGGCTTCCTGCAGTTTCCTCTGTAATGCATAAACAGATGTTGAAAGCAGTGCAGTGCAGGCGTGTGCGCCACGTAACACGAGAGCGCATGCACGGAACAGAGTAGATAAGATCGTTCTGTCACCAAAACCTTTATGACAGAAAGAAATAGCTGCAGCATAAGTTTTAACTGTAGTGAAAACTAAATTTCTGTCCATCAGCAGCTGGAGGAACAACAGCACGCGGCTTAGCAGACATGAAACAGGATCTGCGCCTTTCTCTGCGCACCAGCACTGAAAGGCTGCGGTGCATAAATAGGTACGATTAAAATGCGTTAAAAAATTGTATGCGTTATTTTTGTGTAATTAATTAATCTTAATTAACGAGTTAAAGTCCCGGCCCTAATATATATATGTATATATATATACAGTATATATATTTTAGATCGATTTCAACTGATCTTAAACACCAAAGGGAAAAAGTAAGAGCTTTACTTCTGCGCATTGACCGAAGGTATATCATTCTGATGGGTATGCTGTTTTGTCAGAATTCCAGCTTTGCCAATAAGCGACACAAGCGACCGCCTGGGGCATTATCTGCTGGACAGGGTACAAAACTGCAGAATAAAAGAAAACATCAATTATATTCATGTTTTATGAAATGCATATTCTGTACATACTCAAAATTTCCTTCCGAAAGACAAAATAAAGCTACAATATTGAATTCTTATCAATAATCTGGCCGCATGACCTGCCGGCCATGGACTATATGGATGCGGCTAAGCTTGGTGGGGGAGGGGCATGCATCCATCCAATAGTTGTTACAGAGAATGCGGATGGTCCAGCACTATTAGTATTTTATTAAAATTTGCTTTATGAATGAAAAGGTAACAAAGCAAGCTCTCAGGGGAAGCTTTAAAAAACAAAGGGAGAATAGTAAAAACGGGCTCAAAGTAGAGTTATGTCTATCTGATTTATATTAAATTGTGTACATGTTCACCAGACGAATTATTTAGACATTTAGCAACAGACAACAAGGCAATACCCATTTAATCTCTAAATTCCAACTCTAAATATCCAAATTGTCATTGCCTAAGCTGCAAGCCCTGCAACCCGACCACAGATGAAGAAATATCCTCCCATCCCATTTCCCATGCACGCACACACTTAAAAGCAACAATAAATAAAAGCAACATCGGGCTGAGATGAGCCAGGTAAGGAAACATAATTTCTATAATTTGTCAGTTGTTTATTGCAACTTTTAAGTTTTAGAAAAGCCCATAAATACATAAATAAATGCATTACCATCAGCATTTGCTCTGCCTGTTTTATTTGATTGAATTTTTTTGTTGAGCTTTTAACCAACTATTATTTATTAATATCTGTTTAATTGTTCTGCATGTTTTATTTGATCACATCTCAACATTGTTTTACTCTAGACAATTTAAAACTTCATCAGTCTTAAAATTTGTATGAGTATTTTGCAATTTAATCTCATCATCAACTGTTTATTTTTATATTTTAACTTATTTAATCTTCCTTCCAGTGTTTCCTAAGTGTTTTCAGCTTCAATGCAGATGGCTCCCACAGAAGAGACACGTTAAAATAGTAAAATAAACAGGAGATAATAAGATTAAATGGCAAAATACTGATACAAATTTTAAGACTTATAAAATGTAAAATTATCCAGTCTAAAATGATAAGATGTGGTCAAATAAAACCTGCACAACAATTAAACTTATTTTAATAAATAAATTCAATCAAATAAAACATGCAGAGAGAATGCTAATGATAATGCATTTATTCATGGGCTTTTCTAAAACGTAAAAGTTGGAATAAAGAACTCAGAAATTATAGAACATTTCAAAGTTAGAATAAACTGTATTGACTATAAACATTATTAGCTTGAAATTGTCATATCCAAATGAAATACTTTTACTGATTAGTTATAGATTCAAAATTTAAAAGATTTTTTAAATCTAGAATGCACACATTTTTTCTAAATGTTTGTTTCTTTCACAGAAAAAGCTTTTTATATTTTTGCGTTAGCACTGAGTTCACTGGAAGAATAGAAAGATTGAGCTTTTGTATAGTTTTGCCCTTGCTTTGTCAATAAAGGGCATAGTCTGATCCTCAGACAGAAAGAAATCAATTTCAGAGAAGACAGACAGATGAAACAAAGTTACAGTATGTACATGTTACAGTGATAGTCTCAGTTTGAGAGGGAAATTGAAACATAATTTTCTACATGACTTGGGAAGTTTTTTTTATCATAAATGAAGCAGAATTTAGCTATATTAAACATGTTTTTTAATTAACAAATGTAGAACTTTATTTTCTCATACAATAAAAAAAAGTTTTTGTCCTTAATATGGAAGAACCTTGTGCTCTCTTTGGCTAGACTCAGATGCGACCCTTTCATTGTCTGTGTTTCCAGTTGGTCACACCTGGGGAGACCTCTGAGCAGAATCTGACATTACATTAGGTACCTGAGTCTGTGTTTGGCACTATACAATGCAAAGGAGCTCTGGTTCAGTGCCAAAGTTTTGCACCATCTCTGCAATCACTTATCATATAAAAGGTGCAACCATTCAGTAGTGAAAACTCATTAAAAATCTATAATATGCTTTATAAGAAGATTGTTTATACTTTCTGAGATGAACATTTGAAAGAAGATGAACAGATTAAATCTTTTGGAGCTTATCTCTCAAGTCAGCTTTTCGCTTGCACACAAAGTAGATGCAGATAACTAAACACACAGCTTGTTTGTGTTTTGGTATAAGTACACTTGGAAAGTACCACATCTGATAACCAAAACTGATCCACCTAATCCCTGCTCTCATGAAGTTGAAAAAAACCCAACAACAATATTTCCAGCATTGAAAACAGCTTCACTTCCTTCAATAGTAAACTGAAATTCAAAGGTTAATGAAGCCGAAAGAATAATAGCATGCTACTAGATAGTGGGACAGTTGGAAAACATTAAGGGCTTCATTAACTGAATAAATTATTACCTGACATGCAATATCACTGTACACATACAGCGACAATTTAAACTACAAATTGTCTCCTACTCACAGCGAGATAAAATGCATTGTCTCAAATAGTCCAGAATTTCTTACTTGATAAAAGTTCAACCTTCTAACACTTTATACACTTTAAAAAGATAAGTACTCGCTACTAACTACTGAATATGCAGCACAATACCACTTTAGTTTATTGTTGATGTAAATTATATCAGCATGCACAACCCTCTAGGGACATTAATACCTGTTTTTAAATGACAAATAATGTCAAAATAATGTATGCCAATGCAAGTGCAAATATCAGATGCAATGAGAAAACTGACAGGTCAACGCAAGTGAGCTAAAACATTGTTCATCGTTCAACGACTGTATTTTCTGATGAAAAGCCTCTACCCAGGTATCCACTTATTTGATGTCTTGATGCTGGCCACCCCCTACCTTCAAACATTTTTACAGTCCGATCATACTCCCCATAGATCTCACCCTGATGCTAAATTACACCTCTTGGACTGAGAACAACTGACTGTGAATGCCTCAGTGAAGATGAGAGACGCCAGGTGTGCCACATCCCAAACTTATGGAATCTGTGGGAGGCAGCCTGATCCACAGAGACTCCGGACCACAATCCACAGGCCCCAAGGGCTTTATTACTAACATGCAGGGATGAAACATGTCAGAATACCTCTCAGATGTGATTCTTCATTCCCTTTTCAAAGAAAGAAAATGTAGGAGCCATTCAACATTAGGTGATAATGTTATGTTTTGGAATGACAAATTTCCACCCGGCATACATTGACCCTTTCAAATGTGTCAATTTAGTATAACCTCATAGACACACTATATACATTGGTATATACATTGCTTGGTAGGCATTTTCAATAAACATAGGTACCTCTAAAATAAAAGGTTTGTCAAAAGTTGAATCAGTTGTGGCATCAAGAGACAGTAGATGTAACTTAACTAAAAGCTATAATTTGGTGGAGCAAATCAAAATGGACAGTTACTGTATGTTTAAGTTGGACATTGTTCCTATTTAAATAGGTTAGTTATTGTCTATACCTTGCAGGGTTGTAGAGATGCCCACTGTTTCTCCAGCAGAGATAGAACCTGAAATTTTTATTCACATTCAACTGAAATCTGACTTATCTTGTAACTAAACAGTGAACACATAGTAATGAACATACTTTTCAGAGTCTTGACATGTCTGTGCAAAATATCCTCCTTTTATGATTCTTATGTAATATTCAAAAAAATTTTCAACACTGAATTTCAGTTTTTCATTATAAAACATAAGGTAATCATAAAATTACAAGAAATAAAGGTTTGAAATATTTTCTTTTTTGTCATAAAGCTAAATAGTCGTTGCAATTCTTAGTCAGTTCTTGCATTTGGTTTCTGTTTCATATTCAGTGTGGTCCAGACAAACTACCCTGTCCATGTTTGTCACCTTGACCTATACTGAAAGCTGAAGATAAAACATATCGATTAAGGTTAAGGACATTGTTCAAAAAGTGCCTATGATGGAAGCTTTTTTAGGCTCTTTAGGGGAACCAACACATTTTTCTATATTATTTAAGTAGATCTTTGTTAAATAAATAAACAAATTAATAATTTTGTGTTACAACCTTATTTCATCAGTAGGTTCAATTCAAGACAATTTACATGTAATAACCAATGTTAACTGTTTAACCTGGCAGTAGTTTTGCTGTTATAAAGTTAACTCTCATCGTTGTTAAAAGTCAGGCAAAATTTAATAATGATTTCATATAGAAAATATCTGGTATGTGATATGTTTATATGAACGGGAGCTCTGGTCACCTTTGGCACTGTGCTATCGATATCCTCTGTAGATGAATCACCTCGATAGGTGGCATATCCAAAATGTTTTTCTGTCGAAGGCAAGGAGCTTAATATCAATGTGCCAAAGTAATTCCCAAGGCTTTAACCTTTGTACAGTCCTATTTGCCTGTATAATTACATTCCACATACAAGGAATGAATACTTATTACCTTGTAAAGTTCCTAAGTGGCAACAAATCTGGATAGTTACCAGTGCAACAGTGTGAAGGACTAGTATTACAATGGGGTCATGAGTGAGGATGATGATTGAAGAGTTTTCCTCTCACAGATTACAAGTATTCAGATCATAAACTGTGACCTTATCTGTCATTAAGTTCTGTAACATAAATGTTTATGCTCTTAAAATTTTATGTTCCTGTTTTATTTAGAAGTCTATTCTGTTCTAGGACTCTCACACTTCAGACATTCTAATGGAAAAATGCTAATACAGAATGTGTGGTCTTATCATAAAAATCTATTGAAGTTTCAAAAAGCTAAAAAAATGACTTCTGAAAGTGCACTATTTCTGTGTATGTGTGTACAGTACGTGATATGCATATATTTTGATATCGAAAGCAAGGACATCTGCTGAAATCTGAAAAGAGAGAATACTGAGTACTTGTGGGGCGTCACACAGGCGGTGGATGGTATACTGCTGATGAATATGTGATGATTGGATTGAGCAGGAAGCTGTGATTATAAATTAGAGTCGACCCATCTGGACTATGTTCCGCCCCTTCTGTCATCAATTCAGCATTAATTCTGAGCAGACAATGTTATTTAGAGGTGCAACAAATATTTTTTTGACAGAGGTTTACAGAAAAGGAGGGTAAAGTATGAAGTTCCTTTCAGGCTTAATTAGAAGCTTTCAGATTTAACGGGATGTGTCTCATTATTACTCTAATCCAGCTCACCTTGTTCGTCTTTCTTTTACTTTCATTGCATTGCATCAGGTTTTATTACTCATTTGATACTAAAAAGAAAATCGAAACGCAGATGTGAGTTTAATTCTAATCTGACCTAAAAGTTAACCTAAAAAATGTTGTTCCAGAAAGACTTATTCAAAGACTTATTCAAATTATTTATATCCCTAGCAGAATTAGATTTCAAACATTTTAATTGAAAAATAATGTTTTTGGAAATGAGACATGCATGCCTAAAAAGAATGTAAAAATACAACTACAAAGAATATTCATCTGTTTTTATTTTCAACTTGTTAAAAATTTTCATTTCAAAAATTGCTTGAACGTTGTTAATAATTTTGTAAGTAATAAAGTGTAAAAAATAAAATAACAACAACAATAAATAAAAAACAATAAAAAATAAATAACTTAGCATATGTGCTAAATATTCTAAAATGATGGAATTGAGAAGATGGCAGAGACCTGCTTCAGAACTGACTTCAGTTCAAAAAACAAGTTTAGATGTTCTCCAAGATTCTGAAAACCAGAATCCAGGTAAACTACTCACTGTTATTAATTCAACAGAATCCCAGCTTGAATGTTCTAAACGAGAGTTCAAATACCCTAATAATAATCCCTAAAGCATGTATTTCATAACGTTGTTCCATCTTAAAGAAGGTTATTGTCTATCTGGCTATATGGGGAAAATCAATTTCATAATTGATGAATTATTAATTGAATTATTCCTTTCAATTATTTAGTATCAGGGTACCAACCAGGAATTAACTCGGTAATATATTCCTCAGAATAGACTCTATTGTCAAATAGCAGGATACTATAATTAACAGATATAATTTGTCTGAAGGGTGAGCCCTTTTGAATTGACTCTCGGCTAATTAGGTCCTCGCTTAAGGCTAAGTTAAATGGCTAGGCTACATGCTACATAAACAACCCTTCAGAGATGGCGGGTCACTGGAAGTGACAATGAGCTTTGTCAGCGTCAGGCAAAGCTCCCAAAGCATCTAGTTTGACCCTTCTATGTTGAAGCTTGCAAAGCTTGCAAAGTCTGCCACTTCTGAGCAAAAAATAGCGCATGGGCGGGGCTTCTTCTGTTGCTGTACATTCTGAACTATGGCAGATAGTATTGAGAGAGTGGCTTGGCTTTATTTGCTAAATAAAGCTAGACAGCGTCGACTTCGGCAACATCAGCGCCGTTTGTGGATACACCGTATTTTAGGGATGCGTTCTGAGTTTGGGGAGTTTAACCATTTGCTCCAGGAGCTACGTATGAATGAGGTTCGCCAAACCAGAGAGAGCTTTCAGCTTCCCGATTGTTGATTTTAAATTTCTCACGGCTCCTCCACTGTCCAGTTAGGTTGGAGGAAGACTAACCTTAAATTCTAAATTCTTAAAATTTCAACCGACAGCTTGTACAGACGCTTTTATCTTTTTCCCTTCCCTTGTGTGTCTACTGGTGTAGAGCCTTTTTTTGCTGTCTCCTCTGAAAGAATAAACGGTGGATCTGGATATGGACTGGTCAGATGGTCTCTTAAAGCAATTTAATTATTTTTCACCCAGAGAAGGAAATAAGGGAGTGCCAAGCAGTCCTGATGGATCACTGCAGAGGATCCTGGGTCTCTCACTTTGACTATCGAGACACTAGAAACATCTGGACAATTTGATTTATAATAACTACAGATTATCGCATGGTGTATTTTCTGAGGTATAATAAACTTATGGTGCATTCACACCACACACTTTGTCTGCGTCAAGCATCGCTTCCAATGCTTGTAGTTTGATGTATGTCCATTGAAGCTCGCAACACTAGCTTCTGAGCAAAAAAGAGTGCGTGGCCGGGGCTTCCTCTGTTGCCGGACGTTCTGAACTATGCCAGATCATCGTGTCCATCTGTCTTCGGTAAGTGTTATTTATGATTTTTGAAATCTGCGCTTGTTTAAAATGTTTTTATTGCTCCTGCTTCATTCAAGATAGTGTAGTAACATCACTACCGTGAGGCGCTCTGATTGGTTCGCACACTGCGTCAAGTGCGGCAAGTCCGTTAAAAGTTCAGCTAGCGGAACTTTTGCATTGCTTGCGTTTTCTACGTTGCTTCTTGCCATGCAAGTAACGCTTGAAAAGTTAACGGAGCCACCACACCAAAGAGACTCTGATGGACCTCCTACATACTCAACCATAGACTTTACATGTAATCTTGCCGTAACTGGCGCTGGCGTTTGAGACTGTGTGAACGGAGTGTTATGGCTTTAAAAGGCTGCCTGGGCTACAGGAAGCTGCCTGGCTTTATAATGCTCAGACTCTTGCGATAGTCGAGCAAAACGCGACTCTTTTTCGCTGTGTGGGGAACAGCTCGAAGAAGTTCTCAGCCTGGCTGGAAGGAAAATGATCCCTAATTTCGCTATTAGAAGGGAGACCCCTCGATGGACTCTAAGGGGAGAGGGAAAAAATACTCCTGTGCTCTTTTCTTATCAATTGGAATTCGGCTAACCCCAAACCTACTCCCTTGGATGTGAATGTAGAAGGATCCTCCATCCTCACTCCCTTCAACTATGAGGTGCCTTCCACTATCCAAGGATGCAAATTATATAATAGGTGACAGACTATGGGATTAAGCTGTGTGGAGTTCATGGGCTACTTCTTAATGTGAATGTGTGACTACACAGCTTCAATATATGAGATGTGTTTGGTTTTTTTTCAAGATAGGAGCAAGACAAAGATGAACGCTTTTTTCACCCTTGGTTCATCCTAACCACATATGACATATATAACACACATATAAAACACATATGGTGTGCCGCTTGACTCTGGCTGCAATACCACAGTTGGCCTGTATCTGTCTGTGAAATGTTGTTTGTTTGTCTTCTCTTGATCTGGCTGTACTGAAATGAATTTCCCCTGGTGGGACAATAAAGGATTATTCAATTCAATTCAAATTCCCATTCATTGTCTGCCTGCTGAAATCATAACACCATTGGGTTGACACTCTACAAACTTGAAAATTTATATTTTGCCTCACAAAGCAACTCTTTTTCTGCTTGCTAACAGTCCCTATAGCAGACTTTTACTGCCAAAGAAAAGGTTTCGAGTAATTGCTGCACACTTTTTCAGATATGGGTGGGTTTTTGGGGTCGAAATAGTCTATACTGATAACTTCTTTTCATTAAGTGGACCCTTTGTGATCAGATTGATTACCACTCACTAATTACATTGATTGGGGCTCCCAGTCACCTGCAAAGTCTAGTGTTAAGGGTCTTGTGTTTCTTAAGCAGCTGTTAAAGAAGATTTTCTACACTGTTTAGGGTAATAAAAATTATGGATGGTAGACTGGAGTACAAGGACCTTTATGAGAGGAAAGAGGGGTCTTCTTTCATAAAAATAATTTCCTTTGTTGTAGAATTTATATGAACAAAATATGTTTAAATACCTTTGAAATTGTATTTTGGAAGAATTGAAAATAAAACATGCATGTAACGTATATAAATATATTCTTTCACAATGTTGCTAAAATATCAAGATAGAACCAAGATAATCATGAATCTTTCCTGCTATTTTTAGTACATATTGTGTAAAATGAATGTGACTCAGTATATTGTTTGTCTTCTCCCTGCACCATTCCACTTTGTGACACCTCCTCAAGGCAGTTTTATGGAGCTTCAAAAGAACTTGGCCATCATGGGAGTTTCAGTTTGTTTCATCTTTCCATGTCTTCCTGTTGCTCCTCTTTTTCAGTCCCACTAGGGATAACGATCATTGCACGGCGAGGGCAGCTTTGCAGTTTAAAGGGACACGGGTTGATCAGGAGACGTACTTGAAAGGAAACACACTGGGTTTAGAAAGTATAATCCACTAATGTATATGCGAAATGTCAGAGGGTTTCTGACAGAACGTGGTCCAAGAGGTTTTCCCTCTGACTGTATTTTGTGTAACTGTATGTGAGGGCCTCTGGTGAATCCCCAACCCTGTGTAATGAAACTGTACAGAACAGATGCTGTACACCTTGATGAAATTCTTGGATTGGCTTCAGTGTGGGAATTGGTTTGCCTGAAAGACACTGACTCCTAATTGAAAGCTGAGAAGGATCCTCCACCCCTCCTCCAAGGTGCTGCGGTCTCTTTGCACCGCTGCGTTCTTTTGTCTGTGTACTTCGTCTCCTCACTTTTCTTTCTATCCACTTTTCCGCACAGCGTGATAGGCTTGATATTCAGTACTTCAACAGGAAGGGTGAGCTTCTTAGTAGCTCGGTGTATTATGTTCTCTGAAGCCGAGTCTCTCCCCAGGTCCCCGCTTAGCACTCAGAAAGAGTCTGTTGTGTGGAGATACTGGCCCATCTCATGCGCATTCTGAGACCCAGGTGATCCGATGCAATGTTTCTCTTCTGCTCTGCAATCAAGGTCAGTGAATTGAAAGAGCTGTATCACTCAATGCAAAACTATCCGGAGCAACCTCTGCAAAGCGAAGAGATGTTGAGTGTTTATTTCAACCAGAAATCCACTGCTTCTGAACTGAAGACCGAGTTGCACTGGGATTCTGTGCTGATTTAAGTGATTTTCTTGCAGTGTGACCATCACTCAGGCTTGACAGGGAGTGTGTGCCACTAAAGTGATGATCAGCTCCCACAAGTTCTTTCTTGGCAAGAGTTACTGCCATTGTTATTGTTTTTCCTATGAGCCAGACAAACACTAAAGCTGCACAGCTAAGTTAAAAAAGCAAAGACTGAAGTTTTGCATATTAAAAAAAAAAAAACTTTCTTAAACAACAGCATTGGTCAAAGAAGAGAAAGAAAGAGAAGGTTAATCATATACATTAGTTTAAAGTGTTTTGCCTTTATTAACATGCCTAAAATAACCTTCACCCATGCTGCCCACGTGTGTAGCACACTTGCTGCAAACACCAATTTTAATTGTTTATCAGGGTCATTACTATTCAGGCGCAGGCTGCGGTGGGTCCATAATGAAAACGATGACAGAGGGGTAATCAATCACAATGTGTCGGGCAGCAACACTTGACACATGGCATCTAAAATCTGAAAGTGAGACAGCTGCAAAGTTCATGCTGCTTTGAAGGGTTTCAACATTATTAGGAAGAAGTTTAGGGGGGGGGGTCTCCAGCATTCAGCTCTTGTTTATGTGGCAATACATCAGAGTAACCCCTTTCTAAATTATCCTACTTTATTAATCTGTAGGAAACCTTGTCAGATTTTCTTGCCACTGTTTGCAACTATTATATAATTGTTCTGCAACATCTAAGATGCCCTAATACCCATCTCTGATGGTTAACAAGTGAGAGAAAGTTGTCTCACAGGACTAACAGACCACTTGTACACAATCAGATCTAAGGGCAGTTTTAGAAACTCCATTTAACCTAACATGCATTTTGGAGTGTGAGAGGAAACAGGAGAAGAGCCATGCATGCAAAGGGAGAAAACCCAGAGAGTTTAAGGTAAACTGTTTGCAGCGGTGGAACAGCTTTAATAGAGTTTCCCCCAAGATCCATTTTTAACTTTTTAAAAACATTTTTAACAATTATAAAAGAGCAAGAACATTTTAAACACATGGAAAAAATGTGGACAGGTTTGGGAAAGGATACCTGTAAGAAGATAAGACAAGATAAAAGGAGTATCAATGGGGGAAAATGTGAATATCTAAAATTATTTATACCCTTCTCAGTGATAAGTAGAAATTGTTTTTGGTATTCCAACAATTAAATCTTTCTTATGATGTATGACCTGTATTTTGCAGTTCCCTTTTATTTTTAGAAATTTATCTTGGTGATGAACTGTAGGTCTTTGTGGTTGGAAGACCCCTTTCCATCACCCTAATATTTACCTCACTCCAAAGATTTTCAGTTGTATCGAAAGTCAGGACTCTGGTTGGGCCACTGCCGAGTATTAATATTACTTCCAATAAAAATACATGTCTTGGTAAAATCAAGATGATCAGAACTCAGGGAAGTTATTATTTTACAATTTTTAAAGACAATTAAGTGATCAAAATATTTGAGTATTAAGAAATGTTTGAGAAAGGTCCTGGATTTTTTTAGCCCTGAGAAGCACAGCTCCTACTGAGATAAGAGATACTTCTTTAGTCGACTATATAGAGTTGCTCAAAGCACGTACACACAGAGAAGCTCATAGAAAATCCATTACTCACAAAGTCACATTAGATAGTTTCTTATTTTCTTATCATGTTTAAGAAAATTAATAAACCAACAAAATAAATTCACTATTCAGTACAAAAAGGAGTGTGCCATCAAAGCTGTATCCATCAGCCAAACGAAAACTAGGATGGTAATCACTGCAGGATGATGGCACTTTATTTTTTTTATCAGTGGTCAACAGCCTGAAAGTCAGATCCCAGAGATCTCTGCTCATCCAAAGTGAAGTAAATGAAAGGAAATCATGGTGAGACAGGATGTTCTCTGCCGTGTTTACTACTCAGTCAGACAGCTGACAGAGAAGAATTTTGGTGTCTGCTTTTTTTGCAGGGCATAGCTGTGACAATGGTCCTATAGGTTGCAGAGGAGGAATCCATGCAGTGTCCTCAAGTTGAGTCACAGCAGGTTGATTTATACATAGGGTCTTAATCTTGCTCAGTGCTCGCTGCTGAACAAAGCAGATAGTTCTGTTGTGGTAAATTTTATGTGACTTTAGAATATCTTGTCATTTTCCTCAGCTGAAGAATTGCTTTTCAGATAAGAAGAGGCTCTCTGGAAGAAAAATGGGAAACTGTTCTTTGATTAAAATTAGAAGTGCTGGGCAGGCCAAAAATATTTTTGTTTGTGCTGGATGGGATTAGAGTCTGGATAAAGAAAATTTGAAGGAGCTAGAGTGTTACCAAAAGCTTAGAGATGCTGTTGTGAATATAGAGTTTAAACTTTCTTCATGTACCCAGCTTGGTTTAAAATAAAGTCCTTTTTCATGTTTTACAGAAAAATTGTTTGTCTAGATTTATTTGAAAAGATTAGCCAAAAGAAACATATACCAAAATACAGTTCCAGTCTAAATTTAAATCTGATGTTTGCCAGTTCTTTGATTATTATTTTTTTAGGGTATAGCAAATATAGACAATTATATTACCATATTATTATATTTTACTATATTAATGTAACTTTACATTTTAAAGACTATTCTTATTTAGTTGATTATCTTATTATTATTTAGTTATTATAGGATTATCTTGCCCTAGCCGACAAGGTAATATGATTTATTAATGTGAATTTAGAAGTTTGCAGTTAGAAGCGCTTCTCAGCGCTCAATGTCACACTCTAAACCAGCAGTGTCAAACTTATTTGCATTTTGGGCCACATCAAGCTGATGAATATCCTAAAAGGGCCGGTTGTGGCAGAAAATATTGATAAAACAAATCATTAAAATCACCCTTGACATTCCAAAAGTATGTCTTAAAATTAAATAATCCTGAAGAATTTTACATAATGATGTACTAAAGACTGTTTAAATAAACATTGATTTTATTTTACTAATAAAATTGTATTGGCGTGTACAAAAATGGAACTTAAACCTTATATTTATAAGGTTCTCTAGAGTTTAGAGGGCCACATAAATGGCCATGGAGGGCCGGATTTGACAAGTATGCTCTACGCCATCCGTAAGAAAGATCAACCAATGTACATTATAACACAATGCAGCCTGGCCAGATTTATTCTGCAGCTGGTGTTCCCCTTATTGATTATGATGTAATTGTGATACTCATAGGCTGCATTAATAATTATTTCTCACACTGGGAGAAGATCGCAGCTTTTTTTCCTTTCCTTCCCTTCTCACTTATCTAGCATCGATTGACAGGGGCTGTATGTTGACACACTTGTACGTGGCTTGTTGAGCCTCGCTTGAATCAGTGCGGATTGAATTCAGCTGACTATTGTTGGTGGAATTAAATAAGGCTGGAATTAACTGTTACGCTAATTCAAGCGAGGATATTTCAAACGAGCCTCGATTTCTTGAGCTGCCTTCATGGAATACCTATTTGAATTGTGTCATAATCCTGGAGGATATTTGGATAAAGTAAGAAAACTCACTCAGTCATTTCATTTGCTTTCAATAGCAGCACCAGATCAATTTGATATGTCTTAGAAAGGTATTTTTCATCCAGAAATCTACATAATTTCTGCCATAGACCTCAGGCAGTAATTACAGATGACTTGTTATAATCCATGCATGCAGATAATGTTTCTGTTTTAGAGAGGCATGTCTTAAACATATTTTATTATGTTTTAAAATAACTGAATTGCTGCAAAAGCCAGTGCAGATGCAATTTTTTTTCGGTGAATGTACAGTAATACAATTTGCATTAATATATGGATTCCTCCATATACACAAAGGGACTTCCTGATTTGTTTTAAATAGTTTTTTTTGTGGAGAATATAACAAACCTGCATTGTTTTGGGGATTTGTTTGGGTTTTAGATTCTTTGGTTCCCATCCTGAGTGTTCATTTAGTTTTGTTTTTTTCAATGATTTTTTTTCTTTGGGTCTTGTTATTTGTAGTTATTTTTCTCTATTAGTTTCTGTTCATTAATAGGTATTTTGAATTCTAATTTAAGTTTCTTTCTTTTTTTATGTGCCCTTAATTTTCTCTGCTGGTCTTTGTGCCCTTTTCTACTCCTCCCCAGTATACTTAAGCTCCCTGATCTCTCCACTTCCCTGATGGATTCTCTGTCTTTTCTGCTCTCCTAATGCCCTGCCTTCTTTTTTTTCCTCCCAAAACATTTGTTGTAAGTCTTCCCTCTTTCTCATTAAATCATTTACATCATAATTAAGTTATGTGTTTTGGTCCTCATCCCCCCAGTACTATGACAGAAGTTATTAGCCTTCAGTATTTTACACTCTTAGAAAACATATGTTAAAAATAACACACAACTGTGTTATTACACTTAAAGCCAATTGTGTGTTAATTCTAACACACAATTTGTTAAATGTGTTAAATTTTATTACAAAATGTGTTAAAATTGTGATAAAAGCATAACACAGAGTAGACATGTTGTCAATGAGCTGATTCGGTATGTGTTAAAATATAACAAATCATGTGTCGTTTTGACACATCTGTTTTAAGAGTGTACCTGTCATACTTACCTTAATCACTCAAATACACAGTGAACCTAAATCAAAAACTTGAAAAAAGCTGTGGCCCAACCTTAATATTTATTTTTCTTAAATGCCATATGTTATATTCTCTAATTATGGCTACATTGGTCAGACACATAAAGCAAACAATTATGCCTTTTATCTTTGTGAACAGAACTCCATTCCCTCCTGTCTAGAAAGCTTTTTATTTTATTTTTCATTTGGTCATTTTTGAGAAGGGGTGGCCTGATGTGACTGGTAGTAGCATGAGGTTGCTAATGAATAGCTGGGAGATTTTGTGTCATTTTTGACACACCAACGCACTAGTGAGGTATTCTGGGATTTGACACTTCAGTTTGACACACTGATGAAGATTATTTAGAGTGGGAACAGTTACAAGCTGGATTTCTACTATATTAAAACAACTGTAGTCTAAACATTAACAGCACCAAAATGCATTCACAAGTTCAAATCCTGAAGAACAGTTTATGAGGAAAATACTGAAATCTGTTCGCAAACATGAGACTATGATAAAATTGTCAGCGAGGCACACTCAAACCTTAATTTGAATCATAGATGTAGACTAGTTTTAAACCAGTCAGCTGCAAGTTTTCTTGTAGAAACCAAGGTTGAGGTGGCAGCTGATCAACCGTACTTGTTCACATGACTGATTGACTGAGAGATGACCCAATGACCTCTTCTCCATTTCGTATTTACAGGAAGGTCACACTGTTATGGAGGAAAACAGATATTCAGTTTTTGATTAAAGTGATTAAATTGACAGCGAGCTGCAAACTTACTCTACATTTGCAATCCTCATGATACCAAGCAGCATAACGTCACTGTCGTAAAACTAAATCCTGTGGAGGTGAACATGGTGTTGCTTTTTGAGGCTGTGAAGTGATGAAACACACTGTTGTGTAGAAAAAAGAGGTATGCTGAAAGTGACACATGCAGTTGCATGTAAAATGGTTGAGCAGAGAACTCTGTGGTAGGAAAAAGGCGAGTAATCAAAAAGATTATGGCAATGGTTCAAAGGAAATAGAGGAAGCGAAAAAGACAGAGAGGATTTACATTGTTGTAAAAGGCAGCTTGTCATAGCCTTGATTCAAAGAAAATCAGGATATGTGGGTAGAGTTAAGTAGTTAGATAAGTCAAGAATTGTAATGTGGAATGAAAGTCTTTTATAAACAGCAAAAGATTTCAAACCATTTGTATATGAGCACAGAGGCAAGCCTGACTTAATTTGTATTCAGGAATCATGACTGTAGCCTTGTTTGGACTTTAGAGTAAGTGAATATATTCAAATAAGATGTGATAGAAAAGAAACAAATGGCAGGGGAAGTACATCATCGATAAATGAAGGTTTTCCATATAAAATAATGTAAAGGAAAGGGGATTTGGAATATGTTAGGATTGAGATATAGAGAGAAAGGGAAGGTAGTAAGAATAATCAAATTTTCTAATCTTTTTTTTTGATTTTGGGGAAAACAAATTGGGGTACATTTATTCAATCAAGTGACATCAATTTATTGAGATTTCAAAATGGATATAAAAGACGAATCAAGAAATAAGTCAAAGCATATTATCAACAGCTCAAATATTCATTCCAAAGACATCAGGGGGAAGCATGAAAAAGTTCATGCAATAGTAAAGTGAGGATTGCAAATATGCGAGAGGAAGAAGTGGAGGATTCAATTTGGTTAAAATATCTCCTAATTTTCAGCTTTTGTTTAGCCTAAATCTAAGAAAGCACAGGAAGAGTGGGACGTGCAATGAGACAAACAAAGACAAGTGATTGGAGATAATTTTTCTGGTACCATTGGAAATACTACAAAAATAGAAGATGTAAGCAGGGTCTGTAACTCTATCAGAAGAGTCATTCTTGAAAATCAAATCTCCTTCTGTGTTGTGTTCTGTCTTCTATGCAGAGAGCAGATTAATATGGCAGCAGCACTGAAAGACAGGGCCATTCATGGGAAGGGTTTTAAAAGCATTGATATATCTAAATCAGACAGCTACTGCCTGGATATATATATTCCCACTCCAGACGCATGTCTTAATTGTCAGCATGACATAGACCAATATTATAATCACCTACAGAGTGAACATTGAGAACTACACACAGTTTGCACTTCTGAAATACCAGGCAGGTTACATCAGAGTCTTTTATATTTCATATGTACAAAATACGATAAACGTGGAGCCGTGGTGTACAAGAACAGCAAGTTTGAGGTGAGATAACATGAAAAAGAGGCAAAAATGAAAAAATTAAGAGAGAATGGAAGATATAACGACTTTACAAAAGTTAGGGTTTCACAAATGTTATTCATGGAATTGCATGCCTGGATTAGAAAAGGTTTTACAGCCACATTGCATTCTCACAGCCTGAAATTGCCACTTAATTCAATGACAATCCAATGAGATTGGGGCTGATTAAAGGGGGGGAAAATAACCAAACAAGACCGAAGTGAAACACTGAAGAAATGTAAGAAATTACACAAACAGGACTTAAATGTACTGGTGAGATGCTTGTATTACAAAATCTTTATCAGATTAATTTTAAGTGTTATGCACTGCATAACATTCAGACTGTCTGCTCAGAACAAATGGATACAATTTAAATAACAGTGTTAAGGGAAAGTATAATTAGCAACACAACTTCTATCTTTTCATGATATTAGACCCATGAGAATACTTTAATCTCAGTCCTATATTGTAGTTTTTGCATATTTTAAGATTTTAAACCAATTCATTCTTTGGTGTTTATTGATTTGTTTTCCATTTTCTAAAACATGTAAGTGAAATCAGACAAGATTTTCTGGGACTGACAGAAACACACATTGGTTCATGCTTTGTGCTTCAAACCACTGAGCCTCTTGTACACATAATCTCTTTCCTGAGGCAGTCCCCCTTAAACTAAATTAGTTATTTTCACCTACTGGAACAGACAAAGCCCCGAACTCTCTGATGTGAAGTTTGGCTTATCGGATCTGGATGGCTTACATGCCTTGCCTAGCCTAAGTACTTTTATTCTTGAACTTCTTCACATTTTCTTAAGTTACAATCATAAACTCCAATACACCAGCAACCGGTAGTGCGTGATCTTGAACTGTAAGGTAAATTATAAATCGTTTTAAAACTGTGCAAATAAAATTCTTAGAATGTGGCATGCATTTGTATTCAGCCTTATCTTGGCGGTCAGTTGTGGACAGTCTGTATCACAGCGAGAAAAAGTTATTTTTCAGACAGTATCACGCTAAGACTACTTGGATCACTTATCCAGTAAGAAAAATAAAGATATCAGGAGAAATCATAACTTCTGACAACCCTGGATTTACATTCGTGAGAGTGCTGATGTTTCTTGTAGAGAATCCCTTGCCTAACAATGCTAACTTTATTAAAGCTTTAAAAGGTTGGACAATTGCAATTTCATTTATAAAGATTGGTAAATTTCACCCTGTGAAAAGAACAGACCTCAAAAGTGTTCATCATAGGAGAATCATATATTTTGTTCAGTAATATTGATTGGATGTCATATCCTAATTTTGGACATAATGGAGTAATTTGTCCATTCATTGTCATGTAAACAGTCCCTTAGTTTAAATGACCCACCTCTGACAGCCTAGGTAACTGTTGTGTAGCAGGCTTAGTATTATAGTGCTTTAGAAATGTACCCATTCTTAACAGTTAAATATTTTAATTAGGGCCAGGACTTTAACGGGTTAATTAAGATTAATTAATTGCACAAAAATAATGCATAAAATTTTCTTAACGCATTTTATTCGCACCTATTTATGCACCGCGGCCTTCCAGCGCTGGTGTGCAGAGAAAAGCGAATACCCGTTTCATGTCCGCTAATCCGCGTGCTGTCGTTAATCCAGCAGCTGATGGACAGAAATTTAGCTTTCACTACAGTTAAAACTTATGCTGCAGCTATTTCTTCCTGTCATGAAGGTCTCATCTACTCTGTCACTGCGTCTGCTCTCGTCTTACGTTGCGCACACGGCTGCACTGGCGCTGCTTCCAGCTATTTCCTCTGGACTCGATCCTCCCGAGAATCTCAGAACTCATTCCACGAGAGGGATTTCATTCTCCACAGCTCTGCAAAGAGGGATGAAATTGGTGCGCTGCAGCTTGCTGGTCATCCCCATGTTAATTTATCTATTTCTATCCGAGAGACATTAACGCTTTCTCCATGATTATCTTATCGGTGTTCTGACAGAATGGTGGTTTTTATTTTTTCTGATAACTTAAACTTATGTATTCAGTCATTATTCATACTAAAAATCCATGTGAAGAAAATTCTCACTTTTCTCAGGTCAAATATTTATGTGCGATTAAAATGCAATTCATTTTGATTAATTAATTACGAAGCCTGTAAAAATTTTAATCAAGTCCCGGCCCTAATTTTAATACAAAAACGAAACAAAAGGAACTTAATCTTACCTAATTGTATATTGATGGTTGCAATTTTGCTATGACCGGTGTCAGAGCTAGGTTTGCATTGCCGGCAGTAAATCGGACTCGTTTTTGGTGAGAGTTGGAGTCTGCCAAGGTTGCCCTTTATCACTGTTCATAAGGTTTGTGGACAGCCGCAGCCAAGGTGTTGAGGAGATCCGTTTCGGTGGCCTCAGGATCGGTCGCGGCTTTTCGCAGGTGTGGTCCTTTTGGCTTCATCGGAACGTGATCTACAGTTTTGGCTGGACTGGTTCGCAGCTGAGTGTGAATTTGCTGGGATGAGGATCATCACCTCCAAATCCGAGACCATGGTCTTGTGCCAGAAAATGGCAGAGTGCCTTCTCTTGGTCAGGGATGGGGTCCTTCCTCAAGTGGAGGAGTTGCGGGGAGGGCGTACATCCGCTGTGGCTCTTGCTGTGGCTCCCTGGCGTGTGGGTGTGTGGGGGCGGGCCGGGTTGTTGGCGGTGGGTATTGGTCCGGGGTGGCGGCGGCGTGTGTTGTCCGTCGGTTGGCTGCGGATCCCCCTTGCCAGCGGCGGCGGCGGGGGGCCCTTGTCGGCTGGTCCCTGGTTGGGGCCCCGCTGGGGGGCGGGGTGCCCCTGGTCCCCGCGGCCTCCGGTTCCTGATCCGGGCCCGCCCTGGCGTAGCCGGTTACCAGCGGAGCCCGTGGGCTCGTCACTGCGATCTCTCGGGCCCCAGGATTGTGGCTGGTGGGTGTTCCCCTGGGGCTTCCATCTGTTCCTCTCTTGGTGGGTGATCGACCCTGCGCTGATCCGCCTGTGGCCTCTGTACTCTGTGGGACCCTGGATGCATACATCTCTTGCCTCCTCCATGTCTGTGTCGATTCCTGTAGGACGGATTGACGGTTCCGTACACCAGCTATCAATCACTTGATTGGTGAAACCTTATTCAGACCTGCATGCTCGCACACACATAGGTGTGGGGACATTGGTGTGGACGGACATATCTTAAGCTGAGGTTATCATCATTAGTTAGTTGTTCACAGGAGCTTACCAGAAAAATTTGTATTATGTTCATTAATCCATGCTTGTGTGTAGTGAATGTGTAATTCTTAGTTTATTCTACTAGATCCGAACTATTGGTTTGGTAAAAAGAAAAAATAAATAAATAAAAGATTAAAAAAAATAAAATAAAATAAAAAAGTGGAGGAGTTCAAATATCTGGGGTCTTTTTCACGAATGAGGGAAAAATGGAGCGGGAGATCGATAGACGGATTGCTAAGGCGTCTGCAATTAAGCAGGCGCTTATCGGTCTGTCGTGGTGAATAGTAAGCTGAGCTGAAAGGCAAATCTCTCGATTTACTGGTGGATCTACATTCCTTTCCTCCTCTATGGTCACAAACTCTGGGTGATGACCAAAACAATGAGATCACGGATACAGACGGCTGAAATGAGTTTCCTCCGCAGGGTGGCTGGGTTCTCCCTTATTGATAGGGTGAGAAGCTCAGTCATCCGGACGGGGCTCAGAGTAGAGCCACTGCTACTCCACATTGAAAGGAGTCTGTTGAGGTGGCTCGGGCATCTGGTCAGGATGCCTCCTGGACGCGAAACATAGTGGTGGCAGCATCATAATGTGGGGATGCTTTTCTCCAGCAGGGGCAGGGTTTGATATGCATGAAGTTAAATAGAGGGAAAGTCCAAAATTATTGGCAACAATTATTACCAGACAACATTAGTATTAAACTGTAATATGTTTTGTTTTTTATCTGCTGATGTGCCGTTTGGAGGTTAAGAAGATACAGTAAACACTATACATTGTTACTGGAAGGTACTGGATATTATTATCTATGCCATTTATCTATGAAGGGTTCGGGGAGGTTCCTATCTTCAGGGGTCAACGGGCAAGAGGTGGGGTTCATGCTGTACAGGTCGCCAGTCCATCGCAGAGCAATACCGAGCCAGACAGGACAAACACCCATGCACACTCCTAAGGAAAATGTAGAAAGATCAACTAACCTAACAGTCATGTTTCTGGACTATGGGAGGAATTACCTACACTCTGGAAAGCTTGTTACAGCTTTTAAAAGGTCTAAAATGTTCAAATTAATCTAATAATAGGAAGGTCTATGTGGATACTTTGAATGTGAAAATTCTCAAGAAAATCATAGTGTGCATGAGTAATTGAGGTTGAAAGACAGAAAATAGGAATTCTGCCTGAAAAAAATACACATTATAGATAGCTGAGCAGCTTGTTTTCATTGTAAAGAAGCAAATAAACACAATAAAAAGTAACTACTCACTCTTATTGACTTTAGACCAACTATTGGTGTCTGTAATAACAAATAATTGAAAGTTGAAAGTTAAATGTTACTATAGAAGGCTTGCCCCCAAAGTTGGGGCTTGTGGGCTTAAGAGGTTAAACAGTTTGGCACTGCAGTGACAAATGAAACGGTAGCTTTATTGGTCATGTGATTATTTCTTAAAGCAATACAAGCACTGACACAGGGTTTCACTCTATGAGCTAGGTACACGTGCCGATTATTCTGTGCTGCTGCACCCATCATGATAATTCAGTCAGTTCTCATCAAGATCAGTCTGTGCCTAGTTCTCATCCTTCTACAACATCACAATGTTTTTGTGTGAATGATTACATTATCTTTAATAATACATCAAATTTTCTGATCAGTACCAAAGTAGCTTTTTGCAAAATACTTATATTGTAATAATTATTATTTGTATTATAATACGTACTTTATACTCTTACTTGAAAATTATTTGGGATGTCTACTCTTACTACTTTAAGTTTTGAAGCAGGGATACTCTTGACTACAATTTTTGGTTACTATATCTTCTCTGTCTTAGACTGGCGCAGAGGTTTTTCCTTCCAGCAGGATAATGACTCTAAGCATGGAGCCACAGATAGAAATGGAATAGATCTAAACATAATGAGTTAAAATAGCTATTCAAATTCAAGAAAAATCCAACTGAGAATCATTGGGATGAATTGACGATGACTATTAATGAATGGATATTGATTTTTCATCTAATATGTCTTAATTCTATTATTTTGTAATGAACAGTGGTTAAACATTTTCAGTATTCACGTGTCCAAACCTGGTAGAAACATATACCAAAGGCCTTGAGGCTGTAAATGCAAAAACTAAAAACTAACTCCAGACATTGTAGACATTTTTAGACATTTTTTTCCCTTTGTAAGACAGTATAGAATGAAAACCAGTTACCATTATTTATCAGAATTATGTTTTATGTTTTTGGGTCTATTTAATTATATTAAAAGAAAATACAGTGAAGTTTGTATTTTTAACAAACTGTCTAAAGGTTTAAGACACACGTGTCAAGTCAAGGCCCGGGGGCCAAATCCAGCCCGCTACAGCCATTTACGTGGCCCTCTAAACTCTACAGGATCCTATTAATAGAACCTTTAAGTTCTATTTATGTGCACTGTCGTGATTCATATTTTTTAGGGCTACTTTATATAACAGTCTCGTATTGAATATGTTTATATAATCTTTAGTTAGTATTCAGAAAGTAAAAGTCTGTTTTAATTAGCTTGCATGATAGTAAAGAGATGTTTTGTCAAGTATTGTTTATGGGGGTAAGCTTTTAAGTCGTAAAACTAAAGGCTAAGTTTACTGCATGTTGTAAAAGTAGGATGCGGAGATAAGAAACAGAGTAGGGAGTAGACAGTCATAAACAGACCGGACGGTTACAGCGATAACTCAGGAAACCTTGAGAATAAACGTTTGGTGTAATAAAAATCTAGGGGGAGGAGAATAGACATGTGAATACGTTCTTTGTTCTTCTTTAATAAAAATGGTACACCCCTGTATACGACGGTTCAGTTCAGTTCAACTCAGTTCTGACTGTTCCCCATCTGCAGATGTGTATGAGTGTGAAACAGAAATTCTGTGTCTGTGCATTATTTCTCTCTCTGTCTCTCAGCTCTGACTTTATTTTGGAAAACTCCCGCCGGGGTTTAAATGTTGGCGCCCCTACACTCTCCGGAAGCGAGTGCCGATCGCATGGGAACTAGGAGCCAACACATGGTGGAGGATGCGTGCTCCGTAATTCGGTCTTAAGTTGTTTCGGAGCTGGGAGAGATTGAGTGTGAGTAGTAAAGTGTGGCATAACTGGTTGATGCGTGTGTTTGTGACATTACAGTAATTTTGTTTTTTTTCCTTGGAGTTCAACAGAGAATCGGAGAGCGACTGGATTGATCCTTGCTAAATCAGCACCCGGGTGGTTTTGTATCAATCTGGAACAGCGCTAACACCAAATTAATAGGTATTGATTGATCTAACCGTTCTCCGTTTAATGTTGATGTGTTGTTTTTTTGGTTAAGGGCCGACCAAGGTGCGGATCGGGCTCGAGATTGGCCGTCCGGCCCAGCCAGGACGCTGGTTTGGGACCTCCTTAGCTGGCAAACGAATTTAGCGGCAGGCAGGGCCCGGGAGCCCTCTGACTGCTAACGGATTACTTTGGAGAGGCTGCGTTTCTTCCAAAATGCGCGACTGAGCATCGCAAACGTGGAAGTCTGTATTATGGTCCAGTTTTTGGTCGGTCCGGTTTGAGGTTAGTGTTTGATAAATATTGTAAAATTACTGTACTTGTTTTGGTGTGATTGTGGGTGTGCTTGGACGGAGTGGAGGCTAGGGAAGAAAGCTACTAGGTAGCTTTTTGCACACCGGCCTCATATAAACTCCTCATTTAGGGGAACTAACTGACTGAATCTAAAACCATAATTCCTCTGCGAATTTTAAACGCCTAGTCGATGCCCTCGTTTTCTGTTTGTGCAGATTGCGTAGAAGCTTGGCATTGTAGAGGAATAATGGGAAGTATCATTTTCGGTTGGTTACAGTACCACCATATTTAGCTTACAGCTAACATACAGTGTGTGTGAGTCTCGCCTGGAATAAAGGCGTTCAACCTTGTACACTTACGTGAACACGTCTAAAACATTGTTTAACACATATATAGGACTATTGTTATGGATAACTGGTAGTAAACTCTTTAGAATATATATATAAAATAACTTTTTATTGTAACGAAGCGGCACCGTTTTGTTCAGATTGAGCTGGGGTGCTCATGCTTACAGCTACACTCTGGTAGCCTAGCTTCCGACCGGTATTTGTTTGACACGGTTAAACAGCTATTCGAGTTTTTTGGAGACGAAGTGTGGTTCTGCTGGAGGCATTTTGTTTTTGTCTTTGGTTGGTTTACTTATGAGTACAGTTTGTTCGGTTTAACATTGTAGTGAAGAATTAGCCGTCTTTGTCCCGGTTGTTTTTTTCCGTTCCGCGTGGTGACCCGGAAGTTCTATTGTGTTTGACTTGGTCCGCTAACTCGGTCGACTTCTTTTTTGTAAAAACGATCTACGATTGTGTTACAAAGCGAGTTTTTCAGATATTTTTTCGGTTTGTTTTAATGATAAATGAGACTGCTTTTATATTGGGAGAATTCTATTTCTTTGTGTGATTCGTGGAAGTGTCCGTCGCGGGTTTTGCCGCCGGCCGGACTTCATTAAAATTCTTTGTGTTTTAGACAAAACAGCTGATATCTCAGTATATATATAAATTAATGAGAAAATAAAAAGTTCGTTATAAACATTTTTAGATTTCCTTCATTTCGGCTTTGCATAAATCATTATTAAGGTTAATGTTATATGACTAAAATAATACATAAACCACTTCACTATAAAGAATAAAAATAAATAGGTTAAATAAAATACTGCCTGTCTTTACTATTAACTGCATTAATATTGGGATAAATTTGGCCTACTAATTGATCGTTTTTCAATTAAAATAAATAATTTACAGAGTTATTACAAATTGCCTACTTCAATTTTAATCCATTTTGGATTTTGTTTTAAACTTTCAATGGCAGCCGAATATAAATTGCTTCCTGCTCCACAGGAGTGGCGCACGTTAGGTGCCCAATTGTTAATAGGCATTACAAGGCTATATTCTGTTTTGGTTAGTGGGACCAGTACAAAATGTAAAAAGCAGTTCCAGGCCAAGATGACGCCCAGGTGGGCTCGTGGAGATGAGAAGAGACAGTTGTTAAAATTAGTTAAAAGAAAAACAGAACAGGAGACTGATAAATTGTTTTTGGCATACAATAGTAGATTAATGGAGAAAATAGAGCAGCACGAATACAGGTTAAATAAAGTTCAACAACAGATGGATGAGGTCCTTAAGGAACAGGACAGATTAACATCTTTGGTGCGAGGGCAGGCTGCTGACCTTCGGGGGAGTACCAGCCCCACTAAACGTGATGAATGTGCAACAGTTGGACAGGTTAACGACGTACAGACGTTGAGAGTTGACCAGGGCGAGGGGGTTTATCAGAATACCACAACTCATGGGGGCCCTGATTTAATGCTTCCTGTAGTGGGAGCTTCAGATGGTTCAGGAATTTACAAACCATCGGAGAGACACATAACACATTATTTACAAGAAGCTCAAGATTCTGCTGAGGAGAATATGAAACTGGAGACTGCTTTGCTGAAGCTCCAATTAAAAGAGGCTCAGAATAACTTGAGTGACTTATATCAGTCAATAAAAGTGAAGCAGATGGTGGCTAAAGCAGCGCCGATTGTTGGATCAGCTACAGTGTTGCCTTCCTTTCCTGTAATGTATGCTGCAGCCGCACCGAATCAACCATTTGCTGCTCCTTATCAGACATGGCACTCTCGGGGACGGTCACGTGGTAGGGCCAGGTTTGGTGATAATAGAGGCCTGGGAAGAGGGCAGCCAGGTGCTGACGGTTGTCGGAGGTGTGGCTCAAATGAGCACTGGGTGAAGGACTGTCCACATACACGAGGGGGCGCTATTCCTCCCGGTCAGCCACCTTCACATTTTGCTCCGAATCAGCATATGGTTCCTCCCTCCTATCAAGGAGGACAGGGGGGGCCTCAGTTTTGACAATGCCCACAGAGTACCTTGGTGAGCAGGACTAAGGGGGATCCAATGCTCACAATGGACATATATGGACATTCATTGCCATTCTTGGTGGACACTGGTGCTACTTTCAGCACGCTGGGCAGAGTTTTACCAGACGTCAATTTTTCTGGGAACACAGTGTCTGTGATGGGCATCTCTGGGGCTCCGATGATTCTCCCTGTCACTCAACAATTGCCTGTTGCGGTGGGAGGTCAAAGACTATCACATCCTTTTGTCATTGCTCAAACCACTCCTGTCAACTTGTTAGGCAGAGATCTGCTTATCAAACTGGGTGCTACTATCCTGTGTACCCCTGATGGATTTATGGTGACTTTTCCGAATGGACATACACATTGCTGTGACACCATGAGTGGTCAATTTTTGCTGAAAGATGACACTTCACAAGTGGCTGATATTTTCTGGGCCAGATTGACTACGATGTCTGCACGTGAATCTTCTGCGGCTGAATTTCTGAGATGCTGGATGCCGTGGCTGCTTGAACTCCAGCCTTTTGTTCCACCGCCTGACCCTTTCCATGTTACCTTCCTATATGAGAGGGGCGATCCTACTTTGTATCAGGAAAAATTTGAAACAGAACTTGAAGGACAAACTTGGTCTGTGGCTTCGGGTCCATGCTTTGTGGGGAAGGAGGGTGTTGCACTGTTTGCTGATCTGACTTCAGAGCAGCATAAATGGTATATGATGGAAGCTGAAGCGCTTCCTCACGTATCGCTATTGTTGCATCCAAAACATCAAGCTAAAGATTTGGGGGGAATGGTTAAAAGGGGAGTTACATTAAAGGATTGGGTTCCTACCCAGGTACCTTCGGTCTCTTTTTCTCATTCTTCTCAGATGTACAAAATAGACACGCAGCTCTCAGACACTACTTTTTTGGAACATTTGCAGCTTTCTAGAAATCATGGCAGAGAAAAAATAGATCATCCTGATGCAGTGGAGGCATTAAAGGTCGTGCCTGACTCTTTGTGGTCAGATGGTCCCACTGATGTTGGTCTAGTGCATACAACACCCATCACATTTGAGATGAAACATTCTGATCCAATTTGGCGTCCGCAGTATCCACATAAACCTCAGGCTGAAGAAGGTATTGCAGACACTATTGCAGGGTTACTTGAAGTAGGAGTTTTAGAGCCATCGGATTCTCCATATAACACCCCTATTCTTCCTGTAGAAAAACAAGGTACTGGTAAATACAGAATGGCACATGATTTGCGTGCTGTCAATGAGGCCCTCAAAACCCCTCCCATTGCTACGCCCAATCCGTATACGGCTTTGGCATCTCTTACACCTGATTTGAAATGGTTTACCTGCATAGATTTGGCTAATGCGTTTTTCTGTTTACCCCTCCATCCTTCTGTCAGGGATGTTTGCTGTTTTAGGGATTTGCAGGGGCAGTTGATATCAGGTTTTGCAATAGTAGAGCAAAATGGTTGCAAAATGGATTCATTTCAGACTGTTGTTTCAGGGAAGCTTGATGGCAAGCAGAGCGCACAGCGTGCTGAAATAAGGGCTCTTATTGAAGCATGCAAGTGGGGCAGAGATAAAGATGTGACGATTTACACTGATTCGAATTATGGGTTTTCTGTCATTCATTATGAATTACCACAGTGGAAAAGAGCATGTTTTGTTACCACTACGGGTAAGCCTATACAGCATCATGCAGACATTATGGAACTTTTGGATGTTGTCATGTTGCCAGCTAACCTTGCTGTTCTTAAATGTAAGGGTCACAGCAAGGCTGACACTGTTGATGCGCGTGGAAATGCTGCGGCAGAGTTGGCTGCAAAAGAGGCAGCGGGTTACCTGTCACGTGTCCACACACAGCTGATTGTCACGCCAGCACAGGAAATGTCAGACAGTTTTACTGAGGAATTGCAGTTGGCACAGCAGGCTGCTGCGCCACAGGAGATGCTATGTGGAAGGATAGAGGTGCTGTTTTTGCTGATGGTTTTTGGCGTGGGCCTGATGGCCGTTTGGTTTTACCTGCCGCGTTAAAACCCACTCTTTTTCAGGAGGCTCATGGTGTGGCACATGTGTCATACACTCGGATGAAACGTAATCTTTGTTTTTGGTGGCATCCTTTCCTGCCACATATGATTAAGCGTTTTTTGAGTGAATGTGTGGTGTGTGGTCAATTTAATCCTAAGCCTACTATCAAGCCAGAAATGGGAGCCTTCCAGGACTTGTGCAGGCCTGGCGAGGAGATCGTGATCGATTATACAGATATAGGGACACCTGTTAGGGGTTTCCGATACCTGTTAGTGATTATTGATTCATTGACCTCGTGCTTTTCTGCTTTTCCTGCTAGACGGGAGACTTCTCAAACGGTGGTGAAATCTTTGATTAACCACTGGATTCCGTGCCATGGCTTTCCGACTAAGGTCAGGTCTGACAATGGCACACATTTTAAAAAAATAAACATCTCCGGCAGGTTGAGGAACAGATGGGAATAACCCACAAGTTCGGCACTGTTTATCATCCGCAATCGCAAGGTGTTGTCGAGCGTTCTAATTCTACTTTAAAGTTGAAGCTGGCAAAGATTTCAGCTCAGTCGGGGCTTAATTGGCTAGATGCTCTCCCTATTGCTCTGATGGCCATCAGATCATCTGTCTGTAGGACGAAAGGTCTTACTCCTTATGAGATGTTTACAGGCAGGATCTTCCCTGGTCCTTGGGCTGGCAGAGAACCACAGGTTTCGCCCCATCCTGATCCAGATTCTCGAGGTGATCATCAGCAGCTGAAGGGCCTGGTCTCCTCCTTCCTTCCGGCTCCCCGTGACGTGCAGGGACCTGCGGCGTCTGCTTCCGAGGCTGGACGAGTTTGGCTGAAGGTGTATAAGAGAAAGTGGCAGGAGCCCCGCTGGTCTGGCCCGTTCCAGGTTGCTGCTCGTACGACTCACGCTGTCCAGCTGCGTGGGAAAGGTTCTACTTGGTTTCACTGGTCCCAGTGTGCTCCGGCCCCTGACCCCCCCTCCTGTCCCTCATCTGCAGCAGCTCTCTGCTGACCTGGAGGAATCTCTCTGCAGTGGGTGGTGTCGGTTCTGACTAGGCAGTATCGACTGCCGAAGCCAGGAGGCAGGGCTTGGCCCACCCAGAAGATTGGTTCGGTTGCTGTGATCATTCAGTGTGATCTTTATGTGCCAAAATTGGGCGAGATAAGCAATTTGGGCTTGCTTTTCTCGAAGAGGGAGTATACAGAAGAGAAAGATCGCAAAACATCTAACACATTACACAGCAGGTTTTGACCACTTCACAATCGGTGAAGGAAGCCAGGAGGCGGGGCCTGTCTGTGTATTTGTGTTTTATTGGGGGAAATGCTCAGTTAATGAAGTAGCTGGCATTTCATTGAGGGCGATCTGAAAAATTTGGAAGAAATAAAGAGCCCACACTACTGAATCGTCTCACCACTTGCAGCCGCTTGGTGACGGAGGAATAAACAAGAGTAAAGACTAAAAAATATAATAATAAAGACTGAACATTTATTAATCATTTTTCTGTTTTTTACAGGTTGTTTAACCAATTTTTATTCTACAGGTGCAGATTGTTAGACACTGCCTAAGAGGGTGTCAAAGACTTTTTAAGTAGTAAATTTGTAGGATTTTGTCATAATACTTAGTTTTTACGGTTTTATAAAAGTTTGTATTAATACGCTAAAACATTTTAAGGGGTGTTTAAATCATAATTAGGTTGACTTGATTACTAAATCTTTGTTTCAATTATCTTTTTTGATGATATGGTTTTCTGTCAATGTTTTTTAGGTTGTGACAATTGCTAGAGTTTGCCTTGTACTAAAAGAATATTGAATTGGGTTAAAACGATAAAAAATAAATTAATAAAATAAAAATAATTGCTTAAAGGTAAAGATAAAGAAAAACAGACACCTTGGTTAAAATAAACATAGGATCACACCACTAACAGAAAGTATGCATCTTTGGGAAAATAAGAAGGTGCTGTGCACCACAGGTATTTGCATAATGTTATTGGTCAATATTATCTTTTACTGTTGTGGTGAATGGCCCTACAATAGTTCTTCAAATCAAACACAGGTTGAAGTTCACTCAATTAGACCGAGAAGAAACTTAATGGCTAAATCAACTCCCTATTCACTGTGTGGCTCTTCCGCCGCACATCGTGGATTTTCTCAATTTTGCATACCAAAAGGACGATCTGCAATGATTACTATTCCCTTAAATACATTAGTTTATAAGGGAAAACAAGCAAGTAAATATAAAACCTACCCCTTGTGGTACATAACAAATGATCAAAAAGATACTAGTTGGTCCACTTTAATTGCTGATCCCCGTGGATATGACTGGAGAAGGTACACTACTACAGCTTATGCAAAACATATGCGTCCTTTGGTTAAATTGGATAAGGTTCCAGATAAATTACTTCTTACTGTTAATTTAACTAAAAGTGATCTCCTCCCCTTAAAATATCTCGAGAATGGGCAAGGTTGTACTCTCTTTATAATTTGGGTTTATAAAGGGGGAAAAGATGTTCAATTTCCTATTATGATCTGTCAGTATTCTTGTAATGCCTCCACCTCGGTAAGTCAAAATCAGGCCTCAGCAGCAAGAGGTAGTATAATTAAAGAAGAACCATCTGTGGACGATTACTTTGAAATGATGACAGGTGTGGGTGGCTCCACTAATAATTGGTTGCTTATGGTAGAACAAGCAGGACAAGAAGCGAGGCGGGATTGTGTTGTGTGCATGGGAGCCGGACCTATTCTCAAGGTGGTCCCTGCACCTGTTGAGCTCAACACAACTTGTCTGGTTTCCCTGCTGTCTAGTGTAAATCCAGTAAAAGATTGTAGTAACTGGGAGAAATTATTCCCTATAGCTGATGACAGAGCTACCCCACCTTTCTTTGATAGTAATGTTGCTCCAAATAATTTTACTTGTTTCAAAAATGATAAGCCTGGAAATAAAGTAGTGGGTTCAGTCAACATTACATATTGCAATTTAATCCAAACTTCTATTAAAACTAGAGATGGGTTTGAGGCTGTACATGAGCAACTTAAAGCCACCTCCTTAATGGCTTTTCAAAATAGAATAGCAGTTGACATGCTCTTAGCTGAAAAGGGTGGTGTCTGTTCAATATTTGGTGATCAATGCTGTATGTTTATCCCTAATAATACTAATGCAGATGGAAAATTAACTAGGGCAGTAGAAGGACTGAGAATACTGTCAAATAGGCTAAAAGAACAATCAGGTGTAGATACTTCAATGTGGGACAATTTGTTAAATAATATGTTTGGAAAATGGAAAACTCTGGCAATGTCAATAATGGTTTCATTAGCAGTATTTGTGTCGACTATGGTGTTATGTGGATGTTGTTGTATTCCATGTATACGTTCATTATTCATAAAATGCATTGACAAAGCTGTTGGTAATAATATGCAAGGTCAATATCTGTTACTCCCTCACTTGGAGCCTGAAGGAGAAGTACAGAGTAATGGTCAATCTATTTAAAAAAAAAAAGATTGAAAGAGGGAATTGTCGTGATTCATATTTTTTAGGGCTACTTTATATAACAGTCTCGTATTGAATATGTTTATATAATCTTTAGTTAGTATTCAGAAAGTAAAAGTCTGTTTTAATTAGCTTGCATGATAGTAAAGAAATGTTTTGTCAAGTATTGTTTATGGGGGTAAGCTTTTAAGTCGTAAAAACTCTAGGCTAAGTTTATTGCATGTTGTAAAAGTGGGATGCGGAGATAAGAAACAGAGTAGAGAGTAGACAGTCATAAACAGACCGGACGGTTACAGCGATAACTCAGGAAAGCTTGAGAATAAACGTTTGGTGTAATAAAATCTAGGGGGAGGAGAATAGACATGTGACTACGTTCTTTGTTCTTCTTTAATAAAAATGGTACACCCCTGTATACGACGGTTCAGTTCAGTTCAACTCAGTTCTGACTGTTCCCCACCTGCAGGTGTGTATGAGTGTGAAACAGAAATTCTGTGTCTGTGCATTATTTCACTCTCTGTCTCTCAGCTCTGATTTTATTTTGGAAAACTCCCGCCGGGGTAAATGTTGGCGCCCCTACACTCTCCGGAAGCGAGTGCCGATCGCATGGGAACTAGGAGCCAACAGCACCTAAAAACTATTTTATCACTCAAATCAGTGTTTATTTGAATAGTCCTAAATCACATCATTGTGAAAAGATGTTCAGTATTATTTAATTTTAAGAAGTACCTATCAAATGTATTTGTTGAGAGAGATTTATTAATATTTTAATGGTTTGTTAAAAATAGTTTTATCAATAGTTTCTGCCACAAGACACCCTTTAAGGACATTCATTATTTTAATGTGACCCAAATTGGAAATGAGTTTGAAACCCCTGGTTTAAGAGTTACAACTTCGTTTGCAAGACTTTAAAGTGTTAAGCTAGAATATGAATACTAAACTCCTCAACCAGAAGCCCAATTAATGCTTTAAGCTTTTTAATGCGCTCATAAATACAATAGAGAGAACCAGTCAATTGGATATTCATAAGAGGAAGTGTCAGTTAAAAATATTTTTCCAAACATTCAGAAACACATCAATCTCAGGCTGGAGACACTTGATGTGCAACACTCAATCAGATCATCTGAACACAAGTTGTGGCATTGCCTCTGATCCAAGACCCCAGAACCCCCCCTTGTGGGACTGAATGGCTCGTGTCTGATCGGAAACTCTCCTTGTCCAGCGGCATGTTCCAGAAATGATAAATCCACTGGAGTGCAGTGCCAACAAGCAGATCGAAGAGTTAGGAGGGACTGAACAAATGGTCAGTTGTTTAAAGTAAACATTACTTCGCAAAATACCTCATTACTCCTGTAATGAGGTATTCAGAGTGCATATCTCTCTCTTCAAAATAACCACATTGACATCCTGATGACAATACCAAGCAATGTTTGACACAGGCCGGTGCAGTGAGCACACATTGTTCTGCAAAGCTGCTTTAATCTCGTCTCCTAAATAAACTGGATTTCAAAAACAACCAAATAACTAGAGGACCAAAAAGAACAAGATTTAAACACAAATTGCACAGGAATATATAAACCGGCAAAGAATATGACAAGTAAAATTATAAAGGCATAAGCTCGCAAATGAAAAGCATTGCAGTCTTTCAACGGATTGAATATTAGTATACTTACAAATATTAACTCAAAACAAATGAGGTCTGTCCTTTGTGGTCAGCTTATTCAAACCTGATAAATTAGGATACTGCCTATAATGAAATCGCAAACATTATGCTGCTGCTTCACCTGAGCATCTGCTGGCTGGCTGGATTCAGGCTGCTGGGATTTCCTTCCGTTTCACTACAGTAATTGAATGAACAGGTGTGATGCTCAGAGCACAGGGAGTTCATTAGTAAAGTGAGAAATTTTACCTGACCCATTTTTCAGAACACCCTGAACACCACTGTCAACTTTTTAATATCCACACTTCTGTATGGACATAAAAAAAAGAGTGGTTAATTTAAAGTTTAGTTTAGGATATGGATTATGCCGACGTCTTGGCATAATCCATATCCAGACCTTGAGAATAAAATCTCTGTAAATCAGAGATCAGTAGAACCCAAGGCTGTTTTTTTAAATACTGCCATATATTCAAACCAATGTTATGTCAGCATCAAAAATCAATCTGTAGTTTGTATATTAAAATATATATATATATATATATATATATATATATATATATATATTTGTAGAGCTTTAATTGTTTCATGTTGTGAATGACAGACTTAAACCTCACAAAAAGAAATTCCGTCCATTGATGGATTCAAGCAGACAATCACACTGAATCGTGTGGTCGGGAAATCACTTTACTGTAAGCTGGCTGTCTACTCACTGCAAGCAAACAAGGGAACCTGACAAGAATATTAAGAGTCACAGACACAAATGGCCGATCATTTATTTGGTGAAAAGCAAACCTCATACCACCGTAATAGGATTTGTCAAGAAAATATTTTTGAATTTCTCTAAAAAGTGTTTTTTTTATTCTTCTTTTAGTTTCTTTCTGTTCACATAATTTGGGTAACCTTTGACAAGATTACAACAGTTTCCTGGGAACTTGACTGATTCGTCCTGACAAAACTGGTAAAATTGAGTCAGGTTTTATTTATTTCCTTGATCGCACACATTTCTTAAGCTACCCACTTTTTTTTTTTTTCTTCAGGACTGAGATCCGGGCTTTGTGTTGTTGCGGTCCAAAACATTCACTGTAGTCCTTTTGGGCCCTTTTTACTTCAATTTGGGATATAACTTCAGATGTTGCGTTCCTCATGATGCCTTCTTATTTGTGAATTACAATTGTCCATTACAAGCATTAAAACCCAATACATTGTCCAGTCCTTCCCACATTTTTAAAGGGTTACCAATTATATTGTACTTAGACCTCTGAATTTGAGAAGTTGATAAAATGTATCTCTTTCTTGCATTTGGAAAATAAAGATGGTTTTGTCTGATTTAATGTCAAACCAAAAAAATGGTTGTCTACAAGTACTTCTTGTATGACGTTTTACAGATCTTATTTCTTCTTAATTGACAGTTTTCTTTGTTTTTTTTTATCTTTGTTAAAGTTTGATTGGCTTCATTATTTAATATTTATTGGAATATTTGACAAAAACACGTGAAATGTAAGAATTACTCTACCTTACATTACTGTAAAATTTGACAGCCTGTGATTTCTTTTTTCATAAACAATGATTGTCATGCTGCATCCTGCATCCAGTAAAATTGTCTGAGTTCTGTCCGATCCTTAATGAGTCTGGAGTCTGCAACCGGCACAGAAGTACGGCTCTTGAGAAGCTTATTTAACTATGAATCAACGAGGGAGGCCGATTTTGATTCATCCTAAATCTACATGGCCAATTTACATCTCAAACGGAAGCAATCCTTTTAATTTCCATGAAATTGGGTGTGCATTACAGGCTGACTCAAACATACAGAGGACAAGAATCTAAAAACATTACACTTCTGAAATTGGCCCAGATTTCTGATGTGTCAACCCACCATTAGATAAGTGTCTATCTGTGCCATTGGGCATCATTATTTTCAAAAACCTCTTAATCAGCATAACATCAAGAGATGGGAGGTAATTTCAGCCAGGAGGATGAAATTCTCACATTTTATGTGCTCAGGTCCAAAAAAGCCCATTTATGATCCTCTTCAGTGTTTTATTTATTCCTAATATCTGTGGTAATTAGACTTAGTTTTCTTTTCTGTGCCAGAATTGTGTAACTCCTTATTATGTTCTGATAGCTCCTCCAATGCTTTCTTAGCACGACAGAAGGATTTTGTGACCCATTTCTCAAAATGTAGGTCAGCTTGCTGCTTTTTTGGGTCAGTCCTGCTGTGGGTCTGGATTTTAGGAAAAATTACATAAATTTAAAGTCAGTATGGGTATTCCCCACCCTCTATAAAACTTAAATAAAGTGGAAGTTGAATGTAGGTCTCTTTTCACGATTACTCAAACGTATTATTTTCATAGTTAACATTTAAAACTGTCCTCAGCAAAGCTGCTTAAGATTCTCAGTTGTCTTTAGTATCTGTCAAACTATTTGTCTTCTACTGTCTTCTTGATGTTTACGCTTACTCAATGCAGTGACAAAAATGACCAATAAGCAAATTGACTTAATTTTTATCCCTTGATGTCACAGTATCTATCACTTTGTTGCTGAAGGATGTTAACATTGTTTCATTGTTCTGTCTGTAAGCCCATGATAAATTACAAAAGAGCCATGACAATTTATTTCCTTTCTTCTTAGACCCAAAACAAGCAGCCAGTTGGAGCCAGTTGGGCGCTGGATAATCACAGGCCCGCGGCTCTACTGCGGATTGACCTGTTTAGCACGGATCTGCTCCTCCAAATTCTGACTAAGCGTCTGCCCAGCAGTCTTCCATTGTCATCTCTTTGCTCAATCTGCTTCTGACAATGGGGAAAAAAGTGTGACTACGTAACTTAAATGTTTTACAATTGGCTCAAAGAGTAAAGACATGTCTCAGCATATTCTTCTTGGATGTGAGAAACTGATGCCAGTTGATTCATTTATTATAATTACTCATCATATTTTCTTTTTCCTGAGGCTTTTTAGTTTTCATTTGTTTGTGTTTTAATGTTGCCATAGGTTCACTCATTTGTGCTTTTTAAAGATTTATTATTATATATTGTTTTTGCTCTATTTTGAATTTATTTCTCTTTATTTCACTTAGGCTTTTCCCAGTTGGTCTGAGTCATACTTCAGCACATTCTGTGTTAATTAGTCTTCCTTCCTCAGTTACCAACCCCTGTACCCTCTTCCTTCACTACCTGCATTCCTCCTCCTGCTCTTGTTGTGCCATTTTGTAAACTTTCATTAAAGTTCTCTAATTGGGAACACAGTTTTCTCTGCATTTGGGTATTTTCCAACCACAAAGTATAAGACGTATATACTGTAGCGGACAGATTTTACTCTTACTGGCTACAAACCACATATAAACCCCACCAAAGCAACCCTGCCTTATCAGAAGCATGATAACACTATACTGTAACTACTAATACTACCACAAGCAGTCATTTTTACTGTATTTGAGCCTCCTTTAATTACCTTGCATGTTCATTACTTAAGAATACTAAATTTAAATAGAAAAACAATGTTTTAAAAATATAAAGACCATTTTTTAATAGACATGGTTTAATTTAATAATGCAAGGTTTTAACTGAATAAAATCGCATTCTCAAACTATTAGTATTACATACAAGACTGTTGTTTTCAAAAAGCTAATTTTAAACATCTAACAACAGCATAATACTATATAGCCTATGCTATAGGCTATATAGTATTATATGTTAAAGCCTGTTTCAAAAGACATTGCCGCCATCTGTACCGGTATTGCTGCCGGCATCATGGATCCTTTTGGGCATTCATGAGTGCTCAACGTATGGTGGCAATGTGGCGCGATCAAGTGCTTTTCACACACAAGATTATGCCATGCCGGGATAAAGGGGGTATGGAAGTGGTTTCCGGGCTATTGACGTGCAGGGCTGCGTATAAACACTGAGACGGAAGAGTTCATGGTAAACAGAGAAAATATTTGGAGATGCTTTTTTATCCCAACTGAAGCCCTGCTTAAGTCTTTTTGCGAGCCACTCCAAAAGCTAAAAATGCTAAATAAACTTCCCATGTTTATTTGCATTTTAAGTGCTGTTGCCAACTTGGGCTCAGTGCGCATTCAAAATACAGTATCATGACATCACCCTCTATTGCAGCAAGGTGAGATCTTCATTTATAAGCCCGGTGTTGCAGTAATATTGAAGTAGTATTGCTATCAAGCTTGTTGGCCAATCCCACATTATTAAAAAGACATACCATGCTGGGAATATTACCCTAATATGCCAACATGGTGTGTCTTATGAAAATGCCTTATGATTTACCAATCTAAGTACCCTAAAAAGCATCTGAGTTAATGCAGCGGCGAAAAAGATCACCTGACATTTCAGCGATCATAACAGTATTTCAATGACTATCAGAAGACATCAGGCGTCTCCTTTTCCTTGGAATCCTCTCTAACTCACTCTCTGACGACGAGCTTTCAATCAGGCAGCAATTTTTGTCTTAATGATTCATTCTCCAGGCCAGATTGTCCACCAGAATAATCAGTGTTCATGTTTATTAGTCTTTCTAAAACAATTTCTATCGTCAATTTTTTTTCTTTTGGACTTCTGTCAGTTTATCATGCTTTCAAATTTGACAGGTATTAAAGAAAAAAAACGACCTGGACCAAACATCACTGAAGAGGTTCTTTGACAAACAACCAACTCTCAATATTCCCGCCTTGATATTCTGGGTTTATCTTTTCCAGAAAAATTAAATTAGAATAGTGCTCTCTGCAGTCAGAATGACCACCTGTGGCCAAAATAGGGAGAATTTATTATATTTCTTTGATCATTTTAACACTAAAAACACCAAAAATCAACATACTGTTTCTGAAATTTTAATATTGTTTCAGGCTTTCCTCCTGGGCCACTTGTTGCAGCAGAATGTCAGGCTGCGCACTTTTATTTTTCATGAACTGGGACAGCCCAGTTTAATGCAGGGCCCATGTATTTTTGCTTTGCTCGTATTTACTAGTTTGCTTGTCTTAATTGGTGTGAGAACAACTTTGTTTATTACAGAATCGCAACAAATTATGTCCAGCCGTGAGCCTTAAAAGTGATTGTAAAATGATTCTTCTAACCAGCATTAAACAATCTTTTAGTGTCTTTGCGATTTCATTGAAGGTTTTCTTTATGAATCACTTCAATAGAAAAAAAAATCAGTTTAGCATTTCCACTGCAGTTTAAAAATGTACAGACACTACAAGGGCAAATCTTGATCACGTAAGATGTAATAAAACAAGACTAGATGAAGCTCGATGATGCAAATTGTAACAAACGAACAAAGATTTTTACAACACTCTAATTGCCTATCTGAGCTGTCACGGCTGCTGCTTCATGTGTAGATCAGTTTCCTTTCAACTCTATGGGGAAGCTTCTCAGCTTTTTGTGATAAATTGACCATCTTCTAAGTCCATGTTGATGTTTAGCTTGTAAACACGTAAAAACTGTTCAAGTAACACTGAGCAAAACAAAATAGCTTTAGAATCTGATAAATCAAGGTGCTACTTTAAACAACGGTTTGCATGTTGAATCTGTACAGTATGAGAAACAGATGATGGTAAAGTTAGGAAAAATCTGAAATTGGACCTACTTTAAGGACCAAACGAGCATAGGACATGCTACTGTGGAGATTGGGAACAATGATGGTGATTGTGTTGTATAAAGAAAAAGAAAATAGAGGTTAATGAATTGCTAACACAGTATTATCTTTGTAGAGAAACCAAACAATCCTCCAGTTAATTTTCAAATTAACTCTGTCTGACAGGGATGTGGGATGTTGAAAGAGCAATAAAGACAGCATGAGAAGATAAGAAGCCCAAACTCATCAATTATACTTTGAAAATGAACAGAAAGCTGTCATTTAAATGGTTATGTAAAACTAAAGATATAACAAACCTTCCTCGCTCTGAGATTTGGCCTTGGACATGTTTTGGAGAATCAGTCCACAACATGCCTGCCTGAGGACATGATAGTCACAGGTGTTTCTGTTGATATCAATTTGAGACAAAAATAGGAGGGAGTGAGAAAATAAACAGGCTGTTTTGAGGAACAGCCAAAACCTATTCAGAAAAATACAATCTATTAAATAATGAAAGCAATTAACCAATAGCAATGGGAAAAGAGTGTTTTACAGAACAAAGAAAATCTATTATTAGAACTATTCACCCGAAGAAATACATTTCCACAGCCATATTGAAGAGTATTTTGTTACTTTTGACTTTAAAACTCTCGATGAGATGACTGTTAACTTTGAAGAAAGATCAAATTAAATATGATAAATGTTTTTGTCTGACATAGTTACAGAAAAGTGCTGGGCTAACAGCCTGAGGGATCTTTGCACTGTGAAAGGTAATTTAATATTTCTGTCACATGAAGATCTCTTTAAGGAGATCATTTAAAAACTATAAGTAAAGATGACTCTTTAAAAGTCTTTTTCATAACAAATTCTGCACATTTGACTTAATTTGTTCTTGAAAATAGTTGTTTGTAGTTTCACTGTGCTGAGGCTGACTGTGTGCGTGATGCTAGGGAAAAAAAATGCTTTCTTGGTTTACAGGTTACAAAGTAAAAGACCATAAAGCAGTAAATTCAGCAGTGGAGATTACTACCATCCACTGGGTAATTGGTCACCATGAAAACTGAAGGCAGGTTGGGTATGCAGACATTAGTGACCAACGGCTTATACAGATTTCCAGGGATACGGCCTACAGACGCTTTCCAAAAAGAAAAAAAAAGGAATATCATGGAAAAATGTATTCCCAAAATTCCATTAAAATCATAGATTTTAGATATAGGGCCTAATTTATCAACGGTTTGCGCTTGTTAAAATCCGCGCAAACAGCACAGCATCACAAAAACAGGCTCTGGCTGATCTATCAACACGGCACAGAGCGCATTTCGCCTGTTTGAACCCACAGCAAGACGTACACAAGCCACTTAGCACTTTAGCCCTTATTGAATATGCAATCTGGGCGTTTCTGTAAGAACCCACAACATATTGGGAGGAGAATAGGCAAAGAAGTAGGCGTTCGAGGTGCAGTGTGATTTACAAAGCATAAAAAATGTTTTCGCTGGCTATTTTGGCGTCTATTTTTAGCACTTCTGTCTTAATTTTGCACTACCACATTCAACATGAATTTATTATTGACAAACAAAAAATGTAATTCACCCACAATATAAACTAAGAGTAATTAACCCTCTAATGGCCATAAACCTGATAGTTATGTAAATATTTACCCATCCCTTTGTCTTAATCACTGCCTCGATGCGTCGTGGCATTGTGGCAATCAGCCTGTGGCATTTCCTGGGAGTTATGGATGCCCAGATTTCATTGATGCTTGCTGTCAGCTCTTCTTTGTTTTTGGTTCTGGTGCCCCTGATTTTCCTCTTGATAATACACCATAGATTCTCAACTGGGTTTAGGTCCGGCGAGTTGGCAGGCCACTCAAGCACTGTAATAGCATGGGCTTCAAACCAGGTTTTGGTGCTTCTGGTGGTATGGGCAGGGGCCAGGTCGTGCTGGAAGATGAAATCTGCATCATCAAACTAGGGGTGTGCAAAGCAGTAGATATTTGTATCTGCATTTGTTGAGTGGGGGCAAAGTATTTGTATTTGAGCAAAATTCCAAATATGTATAAAAATCAATGTTTTTCACATTACACTTCTAGTTTACGACATATTTAATTATCCAATATAATAATAATAATGGATATGCAACATTGGTTTATATTTTTTTTATTACCAGCAATAAACATGTAACAAAAAACATCACTGAAAAGAACAGTGAGCACAGTAGCCAATATTTGGGGGGGTTGGGCTAGACAGTACCAGCAGAGGATGCTTTAGGTGAACGTGATTATGCATAGCAGATGTTGACAGATGTTTGATATCTTAACAGTGACTCAGTTAAAACAAAGTAACTTAAAAAACAAAATAACACTCACAACTACTCTGTCAACAGCCTATTGTCTAAATTACTGAAATGACAGAACTACGTAAACAGAGCACGGAGCGAACACAAACCCGACTGCAGATGTTAATACTAATGCAGCATAATGAAATAATTTCCCGATCAAATTCCTCTTCTTTAAAGTTATAAACTACCTCCAGAGCCCAGTTAAGGTACAAAACTGTATTCAACAAAATAGTCTTGCAGTTAAGTCTTTTTTCCCCTTAAAAAATGGTTACTCCTCAAGATAAGGCACATAGTGTATCAGGTTATAGATAGATATATATATATATAGATAGATAGATAGATAGATAGATAGATAGATAGATAGATAGATAGATAGATAGATAGATAGATAGATAGATAGAGACTAATAAGAATGAATCTGACGTAGCACATGGATAACTGACAAGCTTAAGGTTCAGAGACAATTTAGTACACAGCAAGTTTGTCTTTTAAGCAGGAATTCAGGGGCTCTTCTGCAGCTCGATTCCAGTTCAACACTCTGTGCACATAAATGAGCTCATCCATCCTATATCTTGTGGATTTTCTTCATTCCCCCTCCTATTCTCCCAAGAAAGAAAGTGTTAAGAGTCAAGTTACTGAAACCGAGGTGCAGTCAACCAAATACTTCAACTCCCTCCAGGTAGGTGAATGGAGGAGGCGGTCAGTTAAGGTGGGCTGACGTGATTCAGCTTGGAGGTTTGGCACAGTTCAACTAGCCACAGAAGGACAGAGTAACCAGAGTAACGTGTCATTAATAAGAAGCAACTCATTCAAATTAAATGGATCCTCTTTGAAATTTTATAAACTGAGGAACCCCCCACAGTGCGGTGCAACGATTTAAACAAAAATTACTCCTAGCGCACATTCATAGATTTGAGTAAAATGCAGCATGCAGGTGTTCCTGCATGCTGATGTAATTGAAAAAGAAGTATAAAAGGAAATCATGCAGAAAAAACAAGTCTGTCAGTATTACCAACAAACTTTATGTCCTGCAACACAAAAAATGAATTGGCATTTATGAAAAAAATCAATTAACTTCTTTTTTATGTAAGACATGAAAAAAACTAGAAAAAAAGTTAAAAAACCGCTCATGCCAGATAAATTACACTATGTAATATTAAAAATGGAAGTTTGTTTAAGTGATTAAATACACAAAAAAAGATTATTTGCTTTGCTTTTTATCTTGAATTTTCTTAACTGTCTGATAACACAAGTTATGTGAACAAAGCCACTATTAGAGGTTTGATAAAATAGAGAGTTACAGATGTTTACTGTCCTTGCTAATGAAAATCACACACTGTATAGGCTATACTATCAGGGCAGCTTGACAGAATCATTCCACAAACATTATTCATAGGGATTTACATTCAATCATCACGGGCATGGATTTTATTAGTTAAATATTTGAAGGTTGTTTCACCTAAATGAATGCAGGATATAGACAGCTGAGAAATAATGGCTTTGGTAGGGTAAGCATCTATAGGAAAACTGGAATAATAAGGACACAATAAAACCAGTGTAAAACAGCAATGAACTAAAGAGACCAGACAGCTTAAATACTGTGAAGGTGTGACTGTGAAATGGAAATCAGCTGAGTAAAATCAACAAAAAGAGTGGCAGATTGAGAGTGGAGCAACACTAAGAAACTAAAGTGACTGATGGGACAGAAGTATATAACAATTACAAGTACAACCAAACACTAAGAAAACAATTATAAATATGGAAAATACAGATATAACTACAAATACAGAACACCAACAAAATTAATCACTTAGAGTCTGTGGGATGATGGGATTGTGGGACATTGTGGACTTTTACTGCTGATCACTAAAGTATTGACCCTAACTCTGTTAAAGAGGAACTGTCAGCTGTGATAAGGAAAATGTTCAAAAATCCAGCCAGAATTATGCCATTATGCCAGAAGCTTCTTAAGGGCCAGGAACTGTGTGGTTTATTTGATACCTGCAAAAGGAGTGTTTACCCAAATATCATTGGAAATATATGTATATTCTTAAAATGTATGCATTTTGGTGAAAAATTGGCTCAAACGTGTCTTTATGAGCCTCAAATATGTTAATATTCATGTAAACATCTCACAGACACTGCATATATCTCAATATGTTAATCAATGTGGGGAAAATTCTTTTGACAAACAGATTGTAATAAAACATAAGACATTATATTTTGTTTTCAAAGCTTTTTATTCTGAGAAGCATCTCAGTAAACTCTAATTACCAAATTAAAACTCGGGCAATACAGCAAGACAGCAATAATCACAGATTCCTGGCTGTTCTTTGGAAGAGAGCATCTGCTGTGTCATTAAAATATCGTGCCAGAGGGTTAGACAGAATGCCTTTCCTTCAGGTCTAACAAACATATTTATTCTATTAGCAAACTTTGAGAACAGGAGATTCTGTTCTTTTTCCTGTGCTTTCCTTAAAATCTTATTTTCTGGTTTCATACATGTATAATGTCCATGTACAAACTTGCCGAATAATAAATTAGTACCTGGTAAAGACGTTTTATTACAGTTACTTAATTTCACACAGAAAGACATTGGATAATCCAATTTATAATTTAGATGTATTTATTCTGGGGGAAAATATCAGAAGAAATAATTACTTTTAATAAAATCACCAGTGGTACATTTAGTTACATCCCCTTTTTACTAATAGCTGAGTTTTTTCTCTTCTCCTTTAGAATTTGATAATCTGTCCTAGGTTATATCTTGTTCTATTTTCTCTTTAGCTCACCTTAGAGGTTGCTTTAAAAGAATTTCATCTGGGGGCTCAAAAGAAAGGTTATTCATTGTCTACTAAACAATTTCTATGTTTGGTTTGGCCATGCGATGTAAGTCACAAACCTTATGAAAGACCAGCCAACACCACAATTTAGGATTTTCATTTATACTTAAAATCACAAATACACAAGGCTTGTTTTAACTTTTTTAACAAGCATTAACTCTGTCAACAGGCTATTGTCTAAATTATTGACCTAAAAGAACTACGTAAACAGAGCATGAAGCAAACATGAAAGCAGCCGACTGCAGAGTTAATACTAATGCTGCGTAATGGAATAATCTCCATATCAAACACAAACAAAAATCCATTCAACAAAAATAGTCATGTAGTTAAGTTTTTGTTTTTTTACTCAACCAAGCCCTTCTGTTGCTGTGTGGAGCAGCTGTGTCAGACACCTATTTTACCGCCTTCTCGACTCCTACTCCCACTAGCTTATCAAACTTCTTTTAAAATTTTGGATCCTCTAGTACATAGATGTGAAACTCATTTCCCTTTTGGGCCAAATAAAGATAATGAATGTCCTTAAAGGGCCAATTGTGGCAGAAAGTATTGACAAAATTATATTTAAAAAACCGCTAAAACATGAATAAATATCTGTCTCAACACGTACTTCTTAAACTTAAATGGTACCGATACATCTTTTCATAATGATATGATATGGGACTATTCAAATAAACCCTAATTTGATTGATAAAGGGGTATTTAGGTGCATATACATAGAACTTGAAAGTTCTATATACATAGAACTTTCAAGTTCTATGTATATGGTCCTCTACAGTTTTATAGGGCTGCATCAATTGCCATGGCGGGCCGAATTTGGCCTCCAGGCCTTGACTTTGACACCCTTGCTCTAGACGCTTCCACTCTAAGAAAATGCAAATGACTGAAGTGTGTTCAAAGCTGCAAATTTAGCAGTTAAAAAGGGAGATACTATATGCAGAATGTTTATTTAATATTTACTTGAATTTTAACTTGAGTTTGGGTCAAAGTGATCAACTGCAGAGCAGGAAATAGAACATGATGGCATAATATTGCCACCAGTCACTGTGTGCAGCCAAGACTGAGGGATGAGCGAAGAAAACAGCTTTATTACTCCATAGGCAACAGAGCCAGAGAACTGTAAAATTGGTCACAGAAATGGTATTGATCTGGCTTTTCAATGGGCTGTTGTGACCAGACTCATAATATTCCCATGTAAAGGCTCTCGCTTTCTTCTCCGTCTTTATCCCATCCTACCAGCCACGAGTGATGCTATTATGCAATGAAGAGACAGGAGCTGCGGCTGAATAGCAGAGATTACACGGTGAAACGAGAGAAAGTCTTTCACTGCATCTGTGTGTGTTTAAAAAATAAAAATGCATTACTTTTGGGGACTCTAATGAAGTGGCAAGACCACACTAAAAAGAGATTTCTCTAATCATATAACAGTTTTCAGAATTTATCCCGAATCATCCAGGTGTAAATATATATGGGGTTGTTACCAGTTCAAGCAAAACAGTGACCTTGCAAGAAAATTCTTGTGTCCCTACACATACTCTCACCTGGACTGCAGTGTAATGGGATGGGGGATGAGGAGGATGAGCCAGTGAAACCATCTTGTGCACACAGTGACTGATTGTCTGGGGAATGCTACCTAACAGTATGCCTTACCAAAACATAATTGACTTCAGTGCAAAATAACGTCCCAAGGGGTTACAATTTGGCCTCAAGGTCAGAATTAAGAATAGAGAGTGATAGGAATACTGCTATGAGATGAAAGAATAACGAGATCCATTATGCTTGACCTTGCATAAAGGAGCTTCCACTAAAATATGTGTTTCTTTATGTCTCAGAAGAGCTTTGAAGCTTGTTAAATAATAATACAAATTCTGACCAGTGCAAGACAATTATGGGCCTTCTTTATGCTCTTTTTTTTTTAATTCTCTGGATTTTGATCAATGGTAGGAAATTCAAAAAAAGAAGATTAGAAATATAAGCCTTCCTTTTTCAGCAAATTCAGTAATTCAAGCTCCTTCTGATACTCAACTTGGCCTGCCCACTGACTCAGGCACCAGTCTCAGGCAAAAATGACAGCATATTTAGTGTCATCACCCATCAAGCATCTGTCGCTTGGTGCTGCCTCACTCTCTGATTGATGGACACCCCCTGGTGTGCAGAGAACAACGAGACATTCAACTACCATGGCAGTGTCTGCGGGTAATGACCCACTGGAAGGCGTGTGTGAGTGAAGAAAGAGCAAAAGTTAGCTGCATGTCCGCACCAACAATCACAATCAATGACTCTAAACACCCACACAGACAGAGGAATTTAAAAAGCATTCGGATAAGATGTGCAAAGAAATAACTAAATATTTTATCATGATTATTGCCTTTACCGAGCACAGAACTGCTGGGATTTATCTTCATTTCCATAGATCATACTATTGATGGAACCTAACTGTAAAAATGCAGCATTGTTTAAACACATAAATATTACTCTAAATGCTTCTGACAACAAGGTGCATAGCAGCATTATATGCAAGGATTAGGCCTCCACCTTTATTCCAGAAAAAAGATTTGTGTTTGTATTCATTTTTTAAATCCAAACAGTGTCTTGCACAAATATTCATATTGCTAAAAACTTTATCCCATTTATTCACAACACAGCAAGACATTTTGTTTTATTTTAATAATACTTCCAACATAAATGCATGCAAATTTGTTAAGAGGGAAAAAATGAAATACAGTTTTAATATTCTTAAAGCTGCCTTGTTAATAAAAAGAGTCCATCCGTGTTTGTAATTTTATGTTGGTATAAAAGCAGCTAAAAGGTTGAAAGTTCAAAAAGAAAAGATGGAAATAAGGCAGCATGAATACAAATCTACCAAGACATGGCCATCCACCTAAACTGACAGGACGGACAAAGATAACATTAATCAGAGAAGCATTTAAGAGACCCATGGCAACACTGGATGAATGTGATTCAGTGTATTAGAATGAGGATTCTTTCACAATCAAAAATGCCTACATGAGATGTTCAAACAAGGGATCTAAAAGACACTTACGAAAAAAAAAGGAGGATTTGATTTCAAACAAGTTCATGATACATATCAATGCACGTGATCCAGGAAATAATCTGAAAGTTAAATCGTAAAGAGAATCTCAAATAAATTATGAGAACTATAACCTCCCAGACCATTACAATACCATTTTTGGCATTTCCCAACTTCAGGCATAGACTTTTCTATTTTTGCAGCCTATGGTTTCATCTATCTTTATCTTAGGTAAGGCATTCATTATCTTGTAATTTTGATTCTCTCAGCATATGGCTTTGGCCTTAGAGATGTGCTCCAAACTGAGACCTTAGATCTAATGCATTATTGGACACCACGCCACAGAGGCAAGAATGAATGAAAGTCATAATAAGTTTTGCTTGCACTTTGCCACAACCCATATAGGACACTAAGCAAATAAGTAGAACAAGGGTTGACCACACAAACCCTGCAACCTAGCATAGTAAGGTGGGAAAGGATAGATGGAAGGACCTAAATTCAGGAGAATTATGTAAAAAAATGATACCTTAGTTAGACACTTTCCAGCAAGACAAGGACCCTAAAACACACAGCCAGAGCTCTCATTGAATTCATGTTTTAGAATGGTCCTGTCAAAATCCAGACCAAAATATAATTGAGAATGTGTAACAACACTTCAGACTGGCATCCAGATTGAGCTATTTGTGCAAAGAAAGATAGGCAAAAACTAAGCCAGACCAGCTGAATAAAAATGCACTCAACACTTGCTATAAAATGTGTAAAAGGTCAGGAGGTATGAACACTTTTAGATGGCACTGTAGTCAGTGGGTGTCAGGAGCTGTTCCGTGTCAGTAAAGGTTATAAACTGCTGTTGACATTTCATTGTTTATTGCAGTGAGCTATGACGAAAGACTTTAAATGCAGCCATCAAAGTCAAATAACTTGTCCTTCAGGCAAAACGTTTATGGACAAAATAATCAATTGTTTATGTGTAGAACAAATACAATTTTGAGGGTTCATTTGAGACAAAAAATTCAGGTTGATTTTACTTCTCTATAAGCTCAATAACCCAGAAGGTCCTTCAATGAGAAAAGAGGAAAACATCTTATTTAATGTGCTAAAATCTTTAAACCTGCTAAGTCCTTCAGCTGTCCTGAGATACACATGGGACACTTTTATTCAAATTTAACATTATAGCATAAGGGTTCTTTCCCACTCCCATTTCATCACATTAAATTCTAAATAAATAATTTTGCTTGTGGTTCCCTTTGCAAGTATGATTTGAAACTGGTGAAAAATGGAGTGAACTATCCAATCAGAGTTTTATATCATTTCTATCAAAATGCAGAAACTTCAATAAAGGAGTATGATGTAAGATCAAGAGGGAGCTTTTAAATCTGCCACATTTTCTTCACATACTTCCTGAGGGCCCGTTTTCCTAAAATATTTTACCACTGAGCCTGTAGGCTTCCCTTACAGCTTTTTTCCACCTGTCAGCCTGATTTTATGTTTTCCCGGGCAGTAGAGGCTATGTTTTACTTATTGTGGGATTAAAAGAGGAGCGGACAGTTTGCAGATAGGATCGACTCTCTGTGCTCCAGACAACATGATGATAACGGTGTTTGATGTTAAAGTTAAGGGGGGAGTTTAACGGATAACTAATATCTTTTTGTCTAATCAAATCACAACCTCACAAAATGAGAACACTTTAATTAGAACACAGAAAAGCCATTGTATAGATGCAGGTTTTTGCAATAACATGGAACCCGCCACTGAAATTCAAAGGCAAAAAAAAAAAAGTTAAAAAATACATCTTCGATTTGAAAGTATCCATTTGTAGATAAAATGTTCACTTATTGCTTTCTCATTATAGTATGTTCTCATGTAAATGTATTAATGCAGCATATTTAGTATTTGCTGACCTTTTAGTAACTTTCAGATTTTTTTCACTTTTTTCAGTCCCAACTCTATTGAATTAATCTGTTATGTTACCTTGAGCATCCCCATCAAGGAGAGGGGTGTTATCCAAGTCTGGATAGGTTTTCACTATGATTTATGCAGGATAAGTAAAGTGATTATTGTTTTTTCAAAGGGTTTAACATTAACTTTCAATTTGTTTATTTTGTTTTTATTTATCTTAGTTTAGGAGTTGATCAAGCTTAAAGTGGCTCCTTACCTTTCTGTGTGGAGTTTGAATGTTTTTGCTGTGTTGTTTTCAGGTTTCTTCCTAAAGTTCAAAACCTGCATGTTAGGTCACTTTGAAATTCTAATTTAACTTAAAGTGTGTGTTTTATTTTTCTTTGCCTACAATGTGTTGGTTTTCAAATGGACTGGCAACCTGTCTGTGTGTAGCCTACTTCATAGACAGCTATCAAAATCCTAACTAAGATTAAACAAGGATAGACTTTTTAAATATAAAAAGAAAGTAAAACTCACTGACATTCAGTGCTCACATTGTTCTGTTTGGACCAGAAGTTCAACCTTCAAGAAGAAAATTGTTTCCTCTTTGGCGCTTCCAAACCCTTCCACCTCGTTCATGAACGTGTTTACATTTAGCAACTTTACTCCTTTTTTCCGGACAAAATATGACACTGGCATGCTCTAGTATTTGGAGCAGCAAACTGGCTTGCATTGTTGGTAAAATGACTAAATATAATTTTCCTTTGGCATTTCTTACCTATGTGTAGGTTTAAAACAGGTAATAGTCACAACTTGGGGAAGTCAACTTGCTAAAGCTAGATGGGGTGCTTTGCAGTGCAACCACCTGCAGCCACACTGCCTCAAAGGTACCTTCAATTTATACTTGAAGCAGCTGAAACCCCCTTATTGTCTGAGTTTGAGCTTTTGAATTTTAAGTAACTGAACTAACTTTTCTATAGTAAATGATGACACTCTATTAAACGGACAATCCAGGATGTCAATATGATTCATTCCTAGATTAAAGTGAAATGAAATTAAATCAATTTTCCATGCTTAATGTCTATTAAATCCCTCTGAATCTTCTGTAGCATCAACTGTTCGCAGCTGATTATATATCTTGATGCTGAGTAATATTAAAGCATGGCCATTATTTAATTATCATGTTCGCACACATTATTGATCTTGTGACCACACTTCTTTGGTTCCCGACTGTGACAAATGGCTTTCCCAAAATATATCACAAGAGAGGCTCTATAATCGGTGTCTATTGACTGTTTTTATATTTGAAGATTTGTCAGCTTCTAGTTTTATCTGGGCATCAACAGACAGCCAGTCACAACCTGGGATTGATGGGCTGCACCAGGCCCAACCAAGCCTGGCACTGGTTCAGAAATCCCCAGGCAGCCCGAGGTATTAAAAGGTTACACCAATTGATAGCCTCATTATACTTCTATACATTATTGGAATAGGTGATGTTGTAACAATTCAATAAGCGCTCTTTTGTACTCCACTGCTTCTCATTTGGCCTTCAGAAGGTGCAGGAAGAAATGAATTACATTGCTATTGGTCACAAAGTTTCGTGATGAATAATTCATCAGGATGCAGGGGGATTCTCACATTGCTGTTAATGACAAAGTGTGCCATCTGCCATAGCAACAGGTAATTTAAGGAATCAATCATTATGTCAAAAGTATGAGTGTAGACATGATACAATGACTTCGCCAAGAGGCAGCAGACAATACCCAGATGTTCCTAGTGTTCTAAAAAGAATTCCTAATTCCTGCACAAATGAGTGAAAAAAAATAAACAAATGTCTTCAAACAATGTATCTTTTCTCCCAATTAATATGTCATGTCAGGAGATGAAATAATAACCTTCCTTATTGTGGGATGGTGATGGAAGCATGGCATAACAAACCACCCAAAATGGAGTGAGGAACACACTGACCACTCCAAGGACAAATTAATGTCAGGGAACTTGACCGAACAAGAACAGGTACTGACTGTGTAATGTGAATTGGGATAATGCATTTCACCATCAAATATTCATGAGTCCTTGCACATTAAGAACCATGCTGTACGTCATCCAGTTGCCAATTATACCTGCAGCCCCAAACAAAAAGACATACCTAAAACAGGAGTGAGAACAACATGTAGTGTAATAAAACTGTCAGAAAAATGTAGATCTGCATAAACAATAGACATCTTAGTGAACATTTCTTTGAAGCTGGAAGATGTTAAACTGTAGTTAAGAGCACATCACTGTCCATAAAATGCACCAGAAATTAAGATGAAGAGACTTCTCCTGCATGACGATATTATGCTCTTCTAATGTTAAAGATGTTAAAAAGCACAGATTCATTTCTGTCAGCAGATTTTAACAAGAGCATTATTCTTGTCCTCACTTATTAATATAACCTCTATAACTAAATTGTCAAAAATTATAAAACTGAAAAGAAGACTGCAAAAACAGGGTAATTAAATCTAATCACTGCTTGTGTGTTTTGAAATGAAAAGCTGACATAATGGTTTTAGTCTACAGTCAAACATAATTTGTAATTGCACATAAACTGTAGTCACTCTGCTTTTTAGTTTGTAATAATACAGCAGTTAGATATGGTTTACTGAACATAAGAACCCTCTCCTCAAATACTTTATTAGTAAATAATTTGATAACCAATAATAAAATTGATCTTTTCTGCCTATTAGAAACCTGGCTGCACCAGGAGGATTTTGCAATTATAAATGGTTAAACTCCTTCCAATTATCTACATTTTCATATTCCTAGAAGTACTGGGCGAGGAGGAGGGGTTGCAACCATCTTTCATTCAGATTTATAAATTCACCGTAGCTACAGTTCTTTTGAACCTTTAATCCTTAGTTTTCCTCATCAAAGCTGAAAAACATTAAAACCACTTTTGTTTGTGGTTTTGTATCGTCCACCAGGCCTTTACTCTCAATTCTTGGACCAGACTTCAGATTTTTTTTAATCTGATTTAGTATTAAAAACAGATAAGGTAATAATAGTGGGGGATTTCAATATTCATGTGTCCACAGCCTTTAATGTTATCTTAGACTCAATTGGCTATACTCAGAAAGTGAAGGGACAAGGCGTGTGGAAAGCACCCGGTTTTTGTATCTGTATTTGTATTTGTAGAGGGCGAAAAAGTATTTGTATTTGTATTCGAGTAAAATTCAAAATAGGATTTTTTTTTAATGTGTGTATTACACTTTATTATTAATTTGTATAATTATGGATATGCATTATTGGTTTATCTTTTTTATTAAATCCAGCAATGAAAATGTAATGGGAACTTTAGTAAAAAGAGACCAAATTAAAGGTTACTGTGGCCACAAAACCTTAAAAAACGTTGGGGGACAGTTGTACACCACAAAGACTTATGGGTAATGTGTTTGTGTTAATTGTAGAAGTTCTCTGTTGTACGTTATAGTTTGCGTGCTCCTTAGATATCCTTTAACATATGTTGTTGTCTGTGTTTGTTGTTTTTTCATACACACCATCATAGAGACAGTGGTACACGGGAGCTACGTCTCTGCCTTGACACTTGTGATTGTGCAGTGCAAGACCGTAGGAAATGCATATGAACATATTACACCAGTGGCTCAGTTCCTGGATGGTGGCACACTAGAAATATGTCTTGCTCCAAAATACAAATATTTCCTAAAATACTTATTAGAAACAAATATTTGTAGAAACCCCATTATTTGGGGCACCCTATGCTGTCCCTGAGGGCAGCTTGGTGCCTATTGGCACCATGTTGGTGACCCCTGCTTTAGACGTTGTATTGACATTCGGCATTGAGTGTGAGGAAGTAACAGTCCTCCTACATAACCCAGTCCTATCTGACCATTTTTTGATAACTTTGAATTTACTTTGTCTGACTTTAAATTAGGTAAACTTAGAGTCAGGTAAAGCTAAAAGAAAATGTAATTACAGTAGAAGTCTATCGGACAATGCTGTAACAAGTTTTAAAGAATCTGTTCCATTCGTGTTTCCCTATGTGTCTCAGAATACCACAGTGGATGGTGGCAAATCCATCACTAAAACTTCAGAAATTGATGGTCGGGTTCAAAGCACTACTTCCTCACTGCGTCTGCCATTAGAAAGTGTAGCCCCCTTAAAAAGAGAAGGTAATCATCCATTGGAGGTTGGCTCCCTGGTTTAATGCAGAGTTGTGTACTTTAAAGCAGAATACTAAGAAACTGAAGAGAAGGTGGCGTTCTACACACTTAAGTGATTCCTGCAAAAAGTCTAGTCTAGTCTACATCTTTATAAAAACACACTTCGACAAGCTAGAACAGCATATTTCTCGTTATTAATATAGGTAAACAAAAACAATCCTAGGTTTCTTTTTAGTTGCCGAACTTAAACAGAGTCACAGCTCTGTTGAGCCAACTATTCCCCCTTCTCTGAGTAGTGATGACTTCATTGGATTCTTCACAAGTAAAACATTAAATAATTGGCATTCTCCCAAATATAATTACTTCTCCCTTAGTAAATGAGGCAGTATCGGAGAAAACTGTAAAACCATGTTTATGTCTGTACCATTTTTATTAATTATAACTTTCAAAATTATCACAAATATTAGCTTAATCTAAACTCTCAACTTGTATGTTAGACCCAACACCAACATAATTATTTAAGTGTTCCCTCTGGTTACTGGCTCTATTTTAGATATGATGAATCTATCTTTAATAAATGGATATGTACCACAGGAATGTAAGGTTGCTGTAATTAAATCTTTATTTAAGAAAGCCTCCCTCAATCAAGATGACTTAGCTAATTACATACCTATATCCTATACCTATACTTCTCCCTTTCTTATCCAAAATTCTTGAGAAAATAGTTGCTTATCAAATATGTGAGCATCTTAACAGCAACAACCAGTTTGAAGAATTTCTTCGAGGTTTTAGAGCTCATCATATCATTGAAACAGCACTGGTGAAAGTTACTAATGATATTCTAAAGGCCTCAGATAGTGGACTTGTGACTGTTCTGGTCTTGTTGCTTTTGACACAGTCGATCATAATATTATCTTAGAAAGGCTTGAACATGCTGTAGGGATCCAAGGAAAAGCACTAGGCTGGTTTAAATCATTTCCTGATGATACACAACTATACTTATCCATACATCCTGCTTAATCCATTCAGCTAACTAGATGACAAGCATGTCTCAAAGACATAAAAACTTGGATGACTCTAAACTTTTTGTTTGTAAATTCAGACACGACAGAAGTTGTTGTCTTTGGTCCAGAAGCTTTAAAAAGGAAACTACTAAATTAATTAATTAATCTTGATGGCATTAAATTGGCGTCTGGTAATAGTGTAAAGAACCTCAGTGTAATTATCGATCAAGACAAGAAATATAAATCCCATATTAAACAGGTTTCCAAGATTTATTTCCTCCACCTCCGGAATATTGATAAAATTAGAAACATCCAGTTCAGGAGTGATGCAGAGAAACTAGTCTATGCATTTGGTACTTCAAGGCTAGACTCCTGTAATTCCTTATTTTCTGGAAGTCCACAAAATGCAATTAAAAGCCTTTAGTATAAATGTATAAAACCCTTAATAATCAAGCTCCATCATACAATAGAGACCTGATTGTTCCATATGTTCCTAACAGAGTACTTCACTCTCAGACTGCGGGTTTAATGGTAGTTCCTAGGATTATTAAGAGTAGAATGGGAGGCACATATTTTAGTTATCAGGCTCCTCTCCTGTGGAACCAGCTCCCAGTTTTAGTTTGTGAGGAAGAAACTCTATTTATTTTAATACTAGGCTTAAAACCTTTCTTCTTGATAAAGCTTATAGTTAGAATGGCTTAGGTTATCCTGTGTTATCTTTGTAGTTATGCCGCTATAGGTTTAGCCTGTTGGAGGACAGACTGACCACTTTTCTTTACTCTTTTACTTTCCTCTTCTACTACTCTCCAGACATTTTTCTGCTGTTATTGCAATTATTAAACTTGTTTTCTCTCAGTGTTTTTCTCTGCATAGAGGCTCCACCTGGTCTGGTATCCTGCTCAGCTGCAGGGCCCTGCTGGATGGAGATGATGCTCCCAGTGACCAATTATCTTCCATGTCCCATTCTCATTTTTTTCCAAACTTTTTTTTAATGTATAAAATACTCTAACATTAGTACTTTTGTTCTTTTTGTGTCTCTTCTCTGTCTTCTCAAACCCCCAGACGGTTGTGGAAGATGACCGCTTGTACTGAGCCAGGGTTCTGCTGGAGGTTTCTTCCTATTAAAGGGGAGTTTTTCCTCTCCACTGTCGCAACATGCTTGCTCAGTATGAGGTACTGAGTTACTGCTGTGGTTGGAGTCTGCATGATCCAGGCACAGCCTCATGTCAATCACTCAACGCAATCTGCTGGGATTCCTTACATAGAATACTTTCAACTGATTGGAAGGTTTTTGTAATTGTATTGAAATAACCTTTCTTGTAAAGTTCATTGAGTGACATCTGTTGTGAATTGGCACTATATAAATAAAAATAAATTGAATTCAATATGATATTTTTTTATCATTTTTATGTCTTCATTAGGTGACTTTATCATATTAGTCCTTATTCAAAAACTCCTCTTAATGTTTTCATCACCCATTTTCACATGATCTGGTGATTGTGGATTGCACGCCTACAGAGCTGTTGAGAGCTTTATTCATCCAGGGGATCCAAAATTAAATTCTTGCCAGATGCCAATTCTTATTGCATCAAACTGTCTTTGTGATCTGATAGTTTTGAATCCAAAGGGGTATTAATCCAATTATAGCAGTAATCAGTAATCCAAACTGAATGCTTGGCTACTTTATTTTGAGGCAGGTGTTTGTAATGAGATCTTTGGAACTTCTTTCTGCGTCAGTGGTTTTAAAAATTGCATTTGCTGCATTGGATAATTATTGTTTCAGTTTGTTTGTTCAAACAAAATGATATGAATCTCATTACAATGTGGTAAAACTAGATCTATTCAACATTGTCACAAGATGATAGAGATTCACTATACTCTCTGAATCTTAAGTATATCCTTGCTCCCCCACTACTTTCTGTTACTGAGACGTTCAGTATGGTTTGGGCTTCCAATATTTTGTTGGTTTATTCATTATTTATTTTTATTTTTTTCCACTGGACATAGATTTGGAGCCAGCAAGCAATCACCCAGTCCTCATCCTGGAGCCCTGTTGTAACACAGGCCTGTGGCTCCTAGCTTGGCCCAAATCCACAGCCTCTGCTGCCCAGGAGCCAGCATGACAGGTTTTCCACCACAATTATTCTTGCTTCCAGCTTCTGCTCCTCTTGTCCGTAACTAAAAAGAGTGTTCCATGCTGTCTTTTTTATTTATTTTTATAATCAGCTTTCATTTCACCAGCAACGAAGCATAGACCTCTATACACAACTCGTTTCAAAGCTCTTTCATTGTGCTCGGTCTACAAACAGATCCAGCATTATCAACCAGCAATATGGCTTTCATTTTTTTCTTTCATGATAAGCAAAATGTGTGAAGAACAAGCAAGAATGAAAAAAAAAACTTTGCAATCAGAGTTCTCCACGATCCTCTGCAGAAAATGTCCATCTTGACCTTCTGGAGGTCAGCCAGCTGTAGTTATCATGTGTCTCTCCTTTCCCTCTCAGATCTGAAGCCGCCGAGGGCAACATAAGGCTCATCCAAGATACTTAATTTGCTGAAAATAAGCTGTCAGCTGAGGTGTCCCCATTAGTGGACGCTTGAGGCTGAGTTGATCTTGATCTGTATGACTCGTAGCAGATGACAAGCATGATTCCCTGTTCGGGCTTGGAGGCTCCTAATTGCAACAGTATGCACGTTTACTGCAATACATATAGAGATAACCGTAGTTCTATATTCAATGAGTCGAGAAAGGGCTTTGTCTGCTATTAAAAAAATTTCATGGGATTTTTCCCCGATGGCCTCGATGAGCAAAAACAATAAAAATCAAACATAGATGAGCAATGATACCGATAATCAAAGAGGTATACATCTTTTTTTTTTTATAGGTATCTATGAATGGTATCAACCCTTGTTTGCCTGAGCACACAGCGTGGGGTCGACTCAGGTGTAGCAGACAGAGACGATCCCTTCCAATTCAGCGGGGAATAGACCTGTCAGTCCTGGAGAAAAAAAAAACCTTGAAGAACCAACCAGCGGAACCACATGCTGCTCTCCCTGCTCACAGGCGGCACACAGCGCACTTATCTGGTGTGAGCCAGGGTGGAAAGATACTAATGCAGGGCCTTCGTCATGCAGGATGCAGTCATTCTCTGCGGATTGTGTTCGTTTACAGTGAATTTTTTCGTTTTCTTGACTTGGACGCAGTGTTCTGGGAGCTCACAATGTTTCAGTGACTCACATGGCTTGTTCTAAACAATAAATGTGGTTATTTGCTGCTTTTGTTCCAAGGTTAAACAAACTGATTAGTCTTCACTTAATGTCCTTTATGTTGGCTGCTTTTTTTTCCTTTTTTTTAGGAGATCAGGCATAAACATTCCCTCTCAGTTAAAGTTAAAATTGAAATTATTTTTACATCTCCCCAAAAGATCACAGCTGCAAACTATTTCAAGTGTAAAAAATGCATTTGTATGTTTATTTTTCTGATGAGCATTGATAGTTTTTAAGATAAATATAGCAACGTAGAATTTTTCTTTTCTCCAACTGCTTCTTGTCGTCTATTTCAAGAGAATCTGATAACCCTTAGTTGACTTCACTCCTCTGTTTCAGGAAATCCAGTCCATCTCAAAAGCATGCACACCTATTAAAATGGTAAGTTTTGTGATGTAAAAATTTTGGTTTTGGTGAATCACAATAATGTTTGTCTCTGCACAGAATTTTTTATATTTAATTAGAAATTCAGGTGAAAACTGACCGGAGAAACTAAAAAAAAAAAATGAAAGAAAAAACCTACATTAACCTTGTTGCATTAGCTATGCTTGTAGGAGTTTGCATTCAGGTAGGTTTACACAGGATAAAAATAATTCAATTTTGCAAAGGTATCAGTAAGGAGAAGAGTACAAAAAAATTGTCGACATTATTTGTCAAATTATCGCCATGAATCAAGCAGATCAAAAACCTAAGAACATTGCAGAAACTATGAAAATATTGTCATGAACTGTCCAAAGCATTTTCTTAAAACAGAAAGAAAAGTGGGTAACTATTGTATTCATGGAAGTAATTTGGTAAAAAAAAAAAAATCCTGAATAATTGTGATAAGACAATAATCAAAGAAAAACATAGAACTCAGGAGGATGTGTAGCCCCTTACCATGCAGACGTACCAGTCCCAGGACGTAACTATCAAGAGATCATCAGGACCAACCAGGAGCAGCTGCTCCTGATGTGATCCTCACCAACCATTGGCAGGATCTCCTCATCCAGACACTCAAAAGCTCCACTCACTCACCTCTATGATGCTCAGTCATCAGCCTTGCTCTGAAGCTTAGCTTCCGATCCGCACTAGCGCTTCATCTGATAACCGTTCGAGACTCCATCTGCTTCCTACAGCTAGGAATCCAATTGTGGAAGCAAGAACATTTCTACATTCAATCACATTGTGAAGGGGAACTCATGTGATTGGGACTGATTAGCTGTGTAGCAGGCTATGATAGAACCACTAAACAATGAAGTTTACCAGGGGAAAAGGTTTCAATTTGCGAGGGAGCATGAATGTTGGACTCTGTAGCAATTATGGAAAGTAATTGGGTCTGATGGGTCCAAATTTGTCCTGTACGAGAGCAATGGGTGCATCATGTAAAGAAGAGTGGCAAATGAACTGATGCAGCCATCATGTCTTATTCCTACTGTTCAATCCTGTGGAGACCTGCTATAAATCTGGGGTTGCTACAGTTGGTCAGGCCTAGGTTTAGCAACATTATGTGCCCAACGAATGAGGTCATCTGAATAAACTGAATGACCAGGTTATTCCATGAATATACTTTTTCTTCCCTGATGGCACCAGTATATTCCAAGATGACAATGGCAGGATTCACCGGGCTCAACGCCTCACACAGATGTGCAAATTATTGAGAGCCACTGTACAAAAGCTTAACACAGCGACGCCTTTCCGTCTTCTCTTTTTACTTTAGAAGAGCTGCAGGGATTTAGTCTTTCTGAGGAATAAAGGTTATCAGTTTTGCACCTGACTGTATTCTCTATCACTGATAGGACTGCTTCTGGTTATATATCATGTTATGTAGCACCTCCTGTGTAGATGTGGTGTTAAATGATAAGACTGAAACCGCTTTCATACCTTAACATTTACAGAGGCCGAACATTCTTGCTATGAGTCTAGATGGGGGATTGCACACACTTTTACAGTTCCAATCTTTGTCACACTCAATCATTTAGTTTAAATAGTGCAGATTGTGGTTTATAAGGGGCCAATAAATGCTCATTGGATGTGAAGGACTGCATTGTTGCCTGGTTCTAATCCTCTAAAGTCTTGAATCTCTGGGAAACTGAGTATAACTCAAAAAGAACTAACTGCTAGCCGAGCAAGGATGCTGCAACTAAATACACTAAGATTAGCTTTTATGTTCTGTGAAGTTATCAGGCTGGTGCTTGATAGCTTTGCTTATTACAGTTCAAACAGCCTGAATCAACCACTGAATACTGTTTTATTCTCAAAACAGTGAAGGCTTTGAACTACCCATGAGCATTACAAATTGTATTTAAAAATAACATTTAAGAAAAAAACCCAGAGGCTACAAAATACCAGGGAAACTTCTTTAAATCTGTGTTTTTTCACAGGATGCATCCTGCAAGAATCAAAAGAAGATGCTTTAAGTATGCAGGGCAGAGAAAAGGTTGGGGGGTTGGCTGGTGGTGATTATAGAAGAAAAGATGGTACAAGACAAGCAAAGAATTTCAAGCCAGCATGGGGCAGTATGGAGATTTTAATTTAAACTCCCCACCAAGCAAGTGATGCAAGTGGGTCGGTGAAGGGCGACAAAACTACTTAAAAAAAGGGAAATGAAAGACAGAACGAATGTCTGAAAATGATTTACACACACACACAAAAACCAGGATAATGTTTTGCCACCAAAAAGAAAAAGATGAGCTTCTTCAGTGTGAGCAGACGTATCTGTTTGTGTAGTTTTATAAAAAATAAACATAAAAATATCCCAGTTTAAGAAAACTGTCACAAAGATGTAGGTCTGAGAGATATTGCGGCAGAAGTGGGTAGAAATCAAACATCCTACAGTATAAATAGATGAAGATTAAGGGTGGACTGAAACTGGTCATGAATCTGTTTCAGGAAAATCTCACTTTTTTCAGAGGTTTGAATGCTTAGGAAGTTTTAATGTCCTTGTAAAAACCATTAATGTGTGTGTGTGTGTGTGTGTGTGTGTGTGTGTGTGTGTGTGTGTGTGTGTGTGTGTCTGTTTGTGTGTGTGTGTTGCTTTTTGCGATATGAGTAACATAAAATGGTGTCAATGAATATCTATCACTGTTGTTAAAATACCTGCCAAAAGCTTCATGCTTTCCTATGCTGACAAGCTGTATAGATACACTGGTTTCACTTTCCAGCAGGACTTGGTGCCTGTGTTTATACAATAGTACCCTTCAGGATTTATTGGGTATCATCAAAAGGAAGATTAGAGACACAAGAACAAACATGGCATAAAAGATTTCTATAAAGGGAAACAGGGCTTCTCTAATGCTTCATCAGCTCATCATGTTGATCAGCTCCATGACATGCTGTTGCAGTAACTCATGCAACAGGATCCCTCACCAAGTATTCAGTGCATATATTACACAATATACTGACATCATTTCCAGTAGGTGGACTATTTTTCTATTAAAATTCATAATAGTGCCCCTCGTGGCAGTGGCATATTGGAGTAGCTATGTTATATTAGTTCTGATTTTATAAGCTTTTGTTTAGAATTTGTTCCTGAAGCATCTTTTTTTTCGGGACAATTATTCGCTCAGGTTTTGGAGGCTGCATGGATGCAGAAAAGGAACAAAGAACAAAGAGAGGAAGTTCAAACCATCTCGACCACATAGTTAGATAGATTCAAAAACGGGTGGCAAAACAAATGAGGTGGCTCACCAACAGCGGATGGAGTCATCCAGGACATTTTACTGTGGAATATCATTTCTACTGCTTGGATATTGAGCTGTAAAGCATGCCATGACAGTAATGAGATAGTCATACTCATACAGCAAGAGACGTTTCTTAACATACATAGCAAGACTGACTGCTAACAGAGATGCTTCCTGTTCACAGCATCACCATCCATAGTGACTCTTTCAAGATATTTGGATGCAGTGAGTTACAAGAACATTTAATGTTGTTTTGTGATAAAAAAAAAAACAAAAAACGTATGAATGGAACTGAAATGAATTAAAACAAATTTATTTTGGTCTTGTGTGACATTGTAATTGTCTGACAACCTGAATTTAGAGTTTCCAATAGCTGTAAGCCATAATCAACAAATTTAAATAAAACTGGAATCGGAAAATTGGAATAGGAACTTATCCATCCCTATTTAATGAAGAGCATATCAGTAGCAGGCTGATCCTTATGAAAAGCATTGATACTGAGTGTCACCATCGGCTCTTTTGAACTTATGTCCGTCTATTGTGTCTGTATGCATATGAATTTGGTTAGTAAATTTTTTATTCAGATTTTCCCGTGGGGACTGATCCCTTCTGACTGGTTTACCATTTGCAAATCGAGCGAAGTTGCTGAGCTTCACCTGTTGCAAATCATGGTCACACTTTGGTGCGCTACGCATGACCTATTGTGCCGTCTTAACCTCAGCAAATTGGTGGAGTGAGTAAAGGGGAAAAAAAACTGGTTATCTTATAATAGGTGGTGGCTTGAGAGGCGGAGCGGCAGTGTGAACGAGCGTATGCTTTATGAGGACTTCATGAGGCTGGAACAGACGGCTGGAGAGGGAGGATCGCTGCCATATACGGCGTGTCTGGATCAGATGAGCGGGGGTCACCCAGGATTCCCTTGAACCTGCTCTCCACGGAGAAGCAAACAGGATTAGATGACAAAGATTTCATTCCAGCCTCGTTTACTGGGGTACATTCAACGCTATCGCTTCCCCTGCCGCGACTGCTGCTTCATCTCTACAGAAGCGCACACTGACATCGATTTTTTTTTTTTTTTTTTGCTTTTTCATTTTTCGTCTTTTATCAAGATGCCGAAATGGGGGAGGAAACTGAGCGGGGTTCTGTCAGGAACAGACTGAGAGAAGAAGATATTTGGAACGACTAAGATCTACGGCTGGATTCATTTTGTAGCGCTTTTCATTTTCCAATTTTGTTTTTGCGTGCTTAAACTCCAGAAGACACAAAAAAAAATCAATGTATTCCATTCGACTTTGCTTTCATTGATTTAAAATTAACATCTGTTTGGTCGATTAAGGAACGCAGATAGAGCTGAGCTCAACAGGCTGGAAAGTAAAAGTTTTACATATCATTTCCACCAAACGGCCTTTGATTTATATTTGGCATAACAGAAAGCTGATGTCAGACTATACATTGAGCCTAAAGGCCAAATCACAGTCTGCCTTTTCCGTACACGCTCAGTTTTAGTGATTTTCGTTGTGCCACACGCAAACGTGTGGTGAAGGTGAACTTCGCGCCGCGTATTTTTCCAGTCGTCACCTGCTTGGTATTTTCTCCAAAATATCAAGGACTGCAGCCGACGGTCGGTCAAAAGTCCGGAGAGCGAGGCTCTATGAAGATCGCGACACAGTTGTTGCTTTCCCCTCGCAGAAATGCCAGTGCGCGCCGTGACCACCAGGTTCATGTACAAGGGGCTTTGCACTATTCCAGATGTCCTCTCCTACCGGACCCCTGTTCACCTACCCGAGGACGAGGTGGAAGGTGAGCCTTGGTGTATTTGCTTAAATGATTTTGGAGGTGCTTGGTGGTTTCAACCTGTTGTTGTAAGATTGGGAGGTGGGGAGTCTGAAGTCATGCAGCTTTCAGCACCACGGAGAGCTCACCTCGCTGTGCGCGTCTTCTTTTTAACAAAACGTATCAATGCGCACAGAGTGTGAAAAATTACAGACAGAAACCAAAGGTAGATTTGAAGAGCTGTGCAAATGTTGGAAGCAGGACTGAAAATTTGCATGCTTTGAGGTTAAAATCAGTTTTCCAGGGAGTTCTTGTGGGTTGTTTGGTTTTAACTCTCACAAAACTGAATAAATCAAGAAAGGAAATTTAATTATTCTTCTGGAAATTGATTTTACTGGGCTTAATATCTTAACTGCATCTGGTAAGGTTATAAGTGATGTAGGCTGAATCCAAGGGACAAACCTGGGAAATCAGAAGTTGACTTGTTTATTTATGCCTTTAAATAAGTAAAATATTGTGCTTCAGAGTGAAAGCAGGATAACACATCTTGGGAAAAAATATGGGGTAGCTACTTTTTAATTGGAATTTGCCTAACTCTTTGATTTTTTAGAAAATAACCTAAAAATAGAAAAACAGCCAAAAGAAAACAATGTCACACCTAAAGGATTTCTTAAATTATCCACTAGTGTAGAAGCTGCAATTGTAACCAAGATGCATCTCTGTTAGGAGCTGAGGTTTTGTTTTTGCCAAATGTCTTTCAGAATGAGAAAGCACAGCTGGCAGAAAACGGGAACAAAGCCAGGCAGATTGCAATAAAGAGATTTATACGATAAGATTAGATATCACATAGTCTTTTCCCTGAATTCCTCTGTTTCTCGTCTTCTTCTTTTGTCTACAGGTTGCCCACACATAACAGCATGCCCTTGATTTGAGCCTCTCCTTTGACATTGAAAATCCACAATCAGCCATAAGGGTGTAAATGTAATTAGATGATTGGATTTATGGACAAGCAAGACTTTAGAACAACTGTAAAATGCCATTTGTAAAGAAAGAGCTTTTCATGTCATTTAGAGTCATTAAAACACCCAGGAAAACATATAGGCAGGTCAATTAACCCATGAATTAATTTTCCCAGAAAATATTCACTGAGCATGTATTGCACAAGAAGATTAACATGGATTCAAACCTGAGAACAAACAGTGGTTTTCTGCTACAGAGCACATGAGTGAAACTAGAAGGTTTCAGTTTTTCCTCCTCCGTTTAGCAGGTCCAAAGCCAGTCTGAGGGTATGGATCTGTGAACTCTCACCTACCCTTCAATGTCTCTCCTGCACCACCTGCATACACACTACAGCAGCACTATCTAAATGAATGTTGTCAGCGTTGCAGTCCTTTGTTTCCTAAAAGAAAATCATCCTTTTGTACAAAAAAGACCTAAAATAATCAGGATAAAAAAAACTATTATATCCAAGAAATCTGTAATTAATGCAGGGTGGAAACTCTGTGATTAATCATCTCATGTAATTACTCTCCTCTAATCATTTTTAGGTTAACTACTCTACCCATGAAAGGTTTTGGTAGATATTTCCGGTCAAATTTTACATATTTAGATTCAGTCAGTTAGCTCCACATCCCAAACCAGATTACAGCACCTTGATAGATAGAGCGAGTAAAAACTCATTAGTTAAACTCTTTTAATCATGGTGTACTGGCAATTTTTCCATGTTAGAATCCTCATTTCAGTTCGGGTGCTTGTAAACTAATTTGTTGCTACACCCCTGCTAAATTATTCTGACATCTATGCCTCAGCAGCATATCCTCGATGAAATAAATGTATATTTCTAACTGTATATGAATAATTTATACACACACAGTGATGTGTGATTAAATCAGCAGGAATGTTTCTCTGTGACATTGTGGCAGAGACACGTGGAAAATAAAGCCCACACTGACAAACACAACACAAGGACAGAGAGACCTTGCGTCCTGTGTAAAGAGATATGTTGCACAATGGTCATCCCATAAAACAAAGTGCCTCAGATAAACAACCTCAAGAGATTAATTTTTAGCATCAGTTGAAAAATGTAAATTACTATTGTAAAAGTGGACCAGCAGTAACTTATATACTGTATACTGAGGTGTGTAAAAACATTGTTTCCAAACATATTGTTACCTCCAGGCAGACAAAGAGCGACATTTAAAGTAAATGAGAAAAATGCACATGAACAAGGTCTGTTGCGTTTAAACAAAAATAAATGCATTCGATTAAATCAATACAGGAGGAAAAAGAATAATTTAAAGTCAATTCAGTGGGGCAGTTGTTTACTCTGCCACCTTGCAGCATGAAAGTTCTGGGTTCCAATCCTAGCTAAGGGGCATAAAATGTAACTTTCTTTTTCTAATTTATGTTATTAGCAATTTTAATATTTATGGATACGTAATATTGGTTGATCTTTGAATGTAACAGGAACGTCACTGAAAAAAGATCAAAATAAAGGCCACTGTGGCCATAAAACCTTTAAAAAAGAACAGTAGGGTTGTACATAGCAATGAATTATGGGTAATGTGTTCATGTTGATTGTAGAAATTCTCTGCTGTACCTAATAAATTGTGTTCCAAATTTAGCCATGCTCCTTAGTTATCCTTCGATTAATTTAGTAGTCAGTTGTTATTGTCCATGCACCATCATAGAGATGGCACTGCACGAGAGTGAAATCTCTGCCTTGTCTCTCATTGTCATGTATTATAAAAATGTGAGTGTAAGGGAACTAATCTTTCCAGTAACTCATTCCCTTGGTGGCATATCATTAGAAACTTTGTTTCCTCCTGAAGACAAATATTTTCTAAAACTTTTGTCTGACAATAATGTTAATACAGAACACATTATTTGTTCCTTTTTATGCAATATGTAAGGGACCTTTTACATATGCAATATATTTAGAAAGATGCAGGAAGAACTACTGTGGTAGTTAGTGCAACAAAAAAGCAGAAATCTTACATCTAAGTTTTCCATCTTGCATGGCACCCAACTCCAGTGTGACATCATTTCTGTAACAGAGAGACAAATTGAATGCGGCCAATGTTAAAGCATGTGTATTCTCAAAAATGTTTTTGCTTAGTTCTGAGTTTAACATGAAAAAGTGAGGGTTGATTTGCCACTTAGATTGAAATCCGATGGCCTCTAGTTGGATCGGATTTGCGGGTACAGTACTTGGCTGCAGGGTTTTAATAGTTTTTAAATTTTCCTTAGTTTTAGCTTTTATTGAGTTTTGACTTAAGATTTTTTTATTTCTATTTTAGTTTTAATAAGTTTTTGCCATTTGTTAGGTAGTTTAGGTTTCCTTTTTTAATGCTTAGTTTCAGTTTAGTTTTTATTAGTTTCAGTTTTACTCTTCGTTAAAAAAGTTGTGGACTGGGGCAAGACTAAAAAAAAGAAGGAATATATAACAAAATCTAAGCAAATGCTTATGCTTTTTTATTTTTTTTATTGACATGGGCCAGATTACCAACAATACAAATCAGGCAAGTATAAAAGATAAATGGCAGCGTAATGTTCAAAGTTCTGTAAACACAATAACAGCACCTGTGCATTAGAAAGCCCAATAATTAATGCAGATGCTATAGTTCTGTAAAAACACTGACTGACAACACAACAAAAAAAACACATATTGCACATATTCTACCAGTAAGTAATCCCAAATTTGACTCTGGTGCTTTCTCTCAACCTTTGCTGATATGATGCTACTGTAGGTGGACTGCGGCAACAAAGACAATTTGACTAACGTATCTGACATGTTGGGATAATGCAGTACAGCGAGTAAAAACAACCACCAACAACGAGGAAGTAAGAGGCATTATTTTTTTCATCAACACAGCGGATACACACACAACCTACATCAGCTTACACAGCTCTGATTCCCATTGCTATTATTTGCCGGTATCTTGAAGTTGCAATGTTGGTCTGAAATGTTAGCTTGTTTATTAGCTAACTTTGACGTCATAACATAGCTCACCTGTTATGAAGTTCTTTCTGCAGACTGTTGCATGTTTAATCATCGTTTCAATAACTTCTTCTGAAAGCTTGCATCCAAAGATGTCTTTAATTTGCCTTGAAAGGGGGTGAGTCGATGGAATTGTACTTTCTCGTTCTGTTGTTTTTTTTAAAATGATTTGTGCAACCAACAGCACAACACATGATCCGTTCTGTTTCTGGTAAGAACGCACATTAGTACAGGGAGTGACGTAGAAAAAATTCTTCTCGACTTTATGAGATACTTAATGAAATGAAAACTAAGCACATTTTCTCAATAAATTCAATTAGTTTTAGTTAGTATTGTGAACACTCATAACAGTTTCAGTTAATTTTCGTTTTGTTGCAAATTCTCATTTTTATTTCAGTTAACAAATATGTTTTTACTTCTAGTTTCTGTTATTTCATTCATTTTCAAACAGGAAGATTATGTGTCAATAGGCAATTCTTCATCAGAACAGTCAAAACTCACATGTGGGGTGCCCCAGGCCTCCATCCTTGGGCCCCTTCTATTTCATATGCTCCCCCTAGCCCAGATTATAACAAACAATAAGATTAGCTACTATAACTATACAGATAATTTTCAGCTTTAAATAAAAATGTCACCAAGTGACTGAGCGCATTCATGCACTAAACAAATGCAATGACCAAAACAGTAGATGCATGGTGCCATTTTCTTCAGCTGAATAGAAACAAAGCTGAAATAATAATTTTTTAGACCTAAAGAGGAACGATCAAGAGTGAGCACAGAGCTTTAGTTATTACAGATCACGCTTGAAATCTAGTGTAGTAATGGACTCAGCCTTGAACCTCCAAAGTCACATAAAAGCAATAACAAGGCCAGCCTTCTATCATATGAAGACTTTTAATCCTAAATTCTGTGATTTAAGGTCTGTCGCAACAGGAACTCAAGAAACTCATTCATGTGTTTATCTTTACTTGGCTTGATTACTACAAAGATGTCCTCACAGGTCTACCTAAAAAGTTAGTCAGACAGCCGCAGTTGATCCAGAACGCTGCTGCTGCCTTCCCCCCTAGAACCAGGAAGGTACAGCCAGAGGTGGAAAAAGTACCAAATAGTTTTACTCAAATAAGAGTAGCACTACTTCAACATATTTATTTATCAAGTAAAAGTAAAAAGTAGCCTCCAAAAAAAATTACTTGAGTAAGAGTAAAAAAGTATTTAGTAAAAAGGCTACCTGAGTACTAAGTAACATCTGATCTAATACTTTAAAATGATGTCATCAGACAGACAAAAATATAAAGTTATGGGTAAATTATGTTACATTAAAGACTAAAATGAAATGAAGAAAAATTATACAAATAACAAAATTAAATAACCAAAATAATTAAAATATGATAAAATTTAAGCAGAAAAAAACACTTTTTTAAGTCCTTTACTCAATATACTAGCAATACTTACACTAGATGATGAATAAATACATATCAGAAAAAATTTGAAAGTATTTCCAGTGACAATTTATGGTATTTATTGTATATTTACCTGACCTCAGAATTCAACAAGCTCCAGAGACAGAAGATTTCTTTACAAAAAAAACAAAACTATAATAAAAACGTTTTTTTTCCAAAATGTTACTCAAGTTAAATTAAATGAGTAAATGTAAATAGTTTATAACCATCTCTGGGTAGAGCAGATCACTGTAGTTCCAAAATTCTTAAACTGGCTCCTTGTAGCTCAGAGAACAGACTTTAAAATACTTTTACTAGTTTAAAAATCAATAAGTGGTTCAGCACCAGTGTATGTTGAAGATCGGTTGTCATTATACCAACCCCCCCAGGCCAGACCACTTAGGTCTTCCAACTCTAGTCTACTAATCATCATTAGAATTTGAACCAAACATGGAGAAGCAGCTTTCAGTTTCTATGCTCCCATTATCTGGAACAAACTTATAGATGACTGCAAAACTGCTGAAACAGGGTTCCTTTCGATCAAGGCTAAAAACCCATCTGTGTATAGCTGCCTCTCATCAATTAATTAATAATAACTTAATGTCTCTTTGTTTCTGCTATTGTTTTCTGTTTTTATCTGTTATCTTATTCCTGCTTGTATTTTATCCCTATTCACCAAAAAGGCCTTGAATTGCCTACAAATAAAATCGCCTCACCTTGCCTCTTATATTATTGCCTTATATTAAGAGCTATAATAATTTAAAAAAATATATAAATAAAAAATACATCAATAGCAAAACTCTTTTCTATTTTATGTTTTTAATGAAAGATATGTTATCTGATAATCTGACCTTTGCTTATATGTTTAATAATACAGTTTAAAATGGTTAAATTAGTAACATTCAGTAAGCAGGTTTGGCAGCATGTATAGTGAGATGTTCTTCTTTCTGAAAGGCATCTGAAAATATGTATAGAACAATATAAAAAAAAAAATAATAATAATAATAATAATACTTCTTGTTATTATTATTATTATTATTATTATTATTATTATTATTATTATTATTATTAGACTTTTCTTGAAAGGCTGTTTAAGTAAAACCTAATTTCAGTCTCTGTACCATTGTTATCTAAGAGGGTGTGTCTAGATTAACATTTGATAAATTAAAACCCTTTGCTAAATTGATGTGAAAGGTAAATTAATCACTATGAACTACGATTAAAGCAAGTTTATTCCAAATAAACTAGATTTTATAGTGATCCTAACTGTACAGCTAAAAAGTTGTGAGGGTCAATGAATTTATTTTTGCTTTATGTTCTGTGCTCTTGTTGGTTTTTGTTTTCTGATAGTGTTACTTCATTTAGTTCTTCATGCTTACACCTCTTCTAATTAAACCGGCTTTTTGTTTACTGATTTCTACCTGTTTTTCTTTCACATCATTTCATCTTTTGCTTTGCTCCCTGGCAGATCATTGTGCCAATGCTGGTTTAATCGGTCAGGGCACCTGTTGCCCCAAATCCCTTTTGATTTATACTCTATTAAGTTGGTAATTAAAGGAGTTCGGTTTCCGTCCTGCCTGCCACCAGTGGGACATGTGTTACTCCCCCTTATAACAATAGTGTAGGCTAGTTCACAACCTAAAAATATCACAGCTGTAACTTCATGTGCTGCTAAATAAATGAGTATAAATGAAGAATAATAATAAGTGTCTCTTATTTATTACATGTGAACAGTGAAAAGCTCCTCTCTTAGCTCCTTAAGCGGGGAAGAGGAAAAAAAAGGCAGATGCTGAACTAAGCTGCCATTGCACCTGCTGAGGATTCAAATAGTGTCAGAAATCTTTGCTGAGTTCAGGAGCTATGGATATGTCAGCTTATATTGAAAACACTAATAATAATACTGCAACTCACAAACTTAGAACAATATAGGCTTATTTACTCACAGATTTAGAGTTACTGCAATCCGATGACAGCGGAGGGCATTATTGTGCACACCAGCATGTAGCATGCAGGAAATACTTTTCTTTATAATACTGTTTGCTTTTTACTTTTGTATGAAACATTAAACTGAAGTTGACCTTTAATTTCTGTACAATTTTAATTTAATGGGATTTACAATAATAATGGTAATGCAATTAATTGCATAAAAAGCTAATTTGAGTTAATTGCTAAAAATATATTTCAGTTTTATAAATTTCAATACTAAAGGCAAATTATCGGACCAGGACTTGAAATCGGATCAGATTTAAGGTTAAAATGATCGAATCAGTATCGGCGGCCTAAAATGCTGATCCGGACATCCCTAATCATAACTGTTTTGAAATGAATCTAGGAGGCTAAAATTAAAAAGCCCTGACATGATCCTATAGGAAGTTACTGAACGATGCTTAAAAGATGGGTGTTTGAACTCTACCATATCTGTGCTCAGATATTCTGCCAGAATTATGCCTTGTTGTTTCAAGGAGCATATCATCTGGGGGCAATTTGTAAAAGAAGTTTTTATAAAAAACTAATCAGGATGTAGACATTTATTAATGTATCATTTTGGCCCTAAATGGACTGGATTCAATCCGAGATAAATTACTAGTAACAGTAACATAATAAGCCTTTTTTAAAACGAATAGTACCACTACTAAGTGTTTCAGATGCAGTGCTAGGTTTACAACTATGGAGCTAAGTTACATTTTTTCTTACTGACAACTGAATATTTTAATTTTTTTAAATTTTGACTTTATATCCTTTAGATAATCTTTTTTACTGGGATGTATGTGATGCTGGCTTTTACTCAAAATTGTCTCAGAAAGGTTTGTAGATGAAAACCAAAAAATTGGATGGTAGGAAATAATTGGAAGACATTACTGATTTAAAACAAGGCCAACAGCAAAGAATAATTTATTGTGTGTTTTAAGGCCTACTTTGAATAGTTGAAATTAATAAAACATGGGTGACTATTCTATTTAAATCATGTCCATAAAGATTACCTCATTATTTCCGGCATCTCAAGCCCTTTGCTCTATTCAAGCTGGCATGTTAAATGAATACCAATCATATGTGTAATAAATTGACTATCATCTCGAGTAAAGCTTCTAAATTTTCCATCAGAACCGTAACAAACACGTCAGAGACAGCAGTGAGGATTAGACTAATGTAATGATCTGATGGGACAGGATATTGTCTTCACTTGCTGAGATTTAAGGAGGCAGATGAAGTGCTTACAGGGCCTAATGGGTCTGCTGTTTCCAGGGGATGTTGTCTGAACAGATGGTTACCAGAGTGGGCCGGGTAAGCGGTGAGCCTTCATGCCCTTTTCTCCAACCTTTTACACTTTTCTGCCCCTCTCAGAAACTCTGATTTCAGATGAATGTCATCATTAAGACACATGGATCTGAAAACTTGCCTGAATTAATATGTTCAGATTCCAAATGAATGGCATGCTCGATTCCTTTTGAGTTTGATTTGGGTGCTCTTCGGTCCAAGGTACATAGAACATCTAAAATGCAGTGTAGAGAAGGAATTCTGTGATAGAGGAGGTACTCCTTAATTAAAAATGTCTTTATTACAAAAATGACATGCCCTAATTGGACAACTTTAAAATGCCCTGAAGAAGGCCCCGCGGCTCTATGCTTGATCATTTTAAAGTTGTCCAGGGTTGTCAGGGCATGTAATTTTTGTAATAAAGACATTTTAATTAAGGAGGGCCTCGACTATCAGAAAATTCCTTCTCTACAATGCATTTTGAATTAATACGTATTCAGGGTATTTATCTTTATTTTTATGTTATAAGTGAAAAGATAAGTTGAAAAAACTAAAAGTTAGTACCTGGCAGACATGAATAAAGATATAAATTTTGTTTAGAGCACCAAACAAAATATCAATACCGTACAAAATATCTAAAGAATAAAGATGTAATAGCAAAATCTTCAGCTAAAAAAATAACCTCATACAGTAAAGATATGGGTAAAAAAATATATTTAATGTATATAAGGGGAGGTTCTAAAAATGTTGTCAAAGAGATACTCACTGGGAGATTTTATAGGCCTTACTAAGGGATTTAAAAGTACTCTGCAGAGTTCAGTCTGCCCCTAAATTGCAAGGAACAGTGGCATGTAAAAAATATTTTTATCAAAACAAAACAAAAAAATAAGTCAGCATTCATGAGTGTCATGATTTGGTGTGCCTGAGAGGCCGAATGCAAGAAGGTTAGTAAACTATACTCCAGTTGTAACTTAAACGAAAGAAGAATTTCCAAAATGTCACTAAAACAAGGATTACAGAAAGAAGGAACCACAGCAGGCAAACGTAAAGGAACCAATGAGGAATCTAAGAGTATAACAGGAGGAACTGACGAGGAATGAATGAAAACCGGCTGTCTATATAACGGGGTATAGATTAACAGATGCAAACCAGGCAAGATCAATAAACCACAGGCTGCAGCTGTGACAAAAAACAAGGGGATACTGGAGAGAGCAGAGGATTACATTTGACGACTGAGAAACACTAAAGGGAATTACGGGGAAACACTAACTAAAAGGTGATTGACGAAACATAAGGGTGGATAGAATATCAAGAGAAAAGTGAGAGAAACATCTCAATTACAAAAAAATAGTAACATAGATGTAACACAGCAAAGAGGGGAAAACAGTCTATCAAAATAAAACAAAAACTGCAATAAAAAAACATACAAAAAACCCAAAGTACTGACTTGAAAACTGAACTCACATAGATCAAGATATTGTAATTTGAGCATGTTTATTCTGATGCACTGATATATATCCTAATAGCCAACTTTAAATTATCTTAAACATTAGTGATTGGCAGTAGCTGAAAGTCAGAATGTGCTATACATAATAAGTATTTGTTTTGCTTGTACGGATTTAACTGTGATACAGTAATGTAGATGTTTAATGTTATTTTCAAAACATAATTTGAGTCCATCAATAATTTGTTTCCTTAAACAGCATGTCAATCACCACTAACAGTGGTATAAATTTGTGCTGAATAGTGTTGTCTACATGTCTGGTCATTATTTTTGGTATGTTAGTATTTTTGGGGGGTAGAAATATTCATTTTATACCAAAAACTGTCAGTGAAGTATTTTGGAATGAACACCATCTGTGTTTAAAGAGGCAATAAAACTTTTTCATTTTTTATGGAAACTAAATTATTCTAATCTCTGTACATACTATGTCAGATTTATTTGTGGACTTTTCCTTTTGATAGAGTATGGACCCTTCCTAAAGTGGACATTCTTGGCTAAGTGTCTCCTAATTTAATGAGAAGGACATTAAAAGTTGGCCAGTTTCTGACTGCTATGAATGGCCGTTTGGGATAACACAATATTTTAATTAATGTACAGTGACATTTCTCCTGTTAAAGGAGAAATAAAATGTTTACATTTGTTTATGCTGAAAGGTTATATTGCTATAAATGTATAAAAATATTTAATGTTAGGGCAATAAAACACATTTGCAAGAAAGCCTGTCATGATTAACTCTTCAAGATTGTTCTGCAATTTATTACATTTCAACACTGTCCCACAGAAATTCTTCATTGTAATTTGACGCATGTCAAGATTTGACATGTCAGTAAAGAAAAAGAGTCCCATTGAATTACATGCACCAAAATCAATAACTTGCATTGAATAGGCAGGCATGTTAACTACACCACGTGTTGACATAGATAAGCCTGTCGTTTTATGGCTGAGGAGTTGTGACTTCCCAACATTTACTGCCCAGGAGGTCTCTGCGAGCTTGTAGTGCTCCTTGGTGCATTGCTGACAGAGGATGTGAGCAATATTTATAGTTCGCAGCCAGCAGGAGAATCCCCCAGACATACAGTATTGTAGTGGAGTGCAGACTTCCACTTTGTATGCAAAGCTGTCCTCTTTTGTGCTGACAAATGCTGCTTCTTTTGCAGCAAAATTGGAAGCAGATGAATGTACTGCATTTGTGTATTAATATGTATTGATGGAAACGTGAACCTTTTGTGGTATTTCCTGTCCAGCTCTTCTGATTTTTTTCTGGGACTCAGTTTTGATTTATTTCTATGAGCACATAACAACAACCTGTTAAAACTGTTGAGTATAAAAACTGAATGCTGTAACATTTCATTTTGATGTCAGATTTCAGTTGTATTATCAGATGCATTTGTCCTGACTTTGTTTCCCTTTTCTCAGCCAGGTGGTATTATTTGGATTTATAGGACAGAACTTAACTCATAAAAACTTAACTGGCTGTTGGACAAGCAAATAAATTCTGTGTTTTCTTTCTGCTGTGTAACATCAGTTCAGGTCATCTATAAATATGAAATTATGGCTACGAGAGGTATATAAAACAGGCAATATATTGACCCAACTTCAAACAAGCTTTTGGCAGCATTATTTCAGCTGCAAGGATTATTATTCTTGTCAATTTTTCACTCTGTCGTGTCGCTGACAGTGCAAACCTTCTTAAATGGTTGCTGTAAACGTAAAACTGCGCAAGAAAGTTAAACCACAGATTTTCTTAAAAGGTAATCTGACCCACAGCTTGTCATTCAAAGTAGCAATAGCGCCACATAAATATAAATAATTATTTACCTAAAGGAATATGTGAGATGTGTGACTTATAATCATGGCGTGAGTTTAATGAGAGTAGTAGGTGATAATTTTAAATACCGTTACCTTTTTAATACTTTTTGACAGCGTGAGTTGTTTTAGCAGTAGGCTTTCCATAGTACAGCCTTTAGTATAGCCTTTACCTAAAGATGCAGACTAATTTGTTGCTGCCCCCCATTTAATTTCTTGTATCAGTTGTTGCATTATAAATAGAAATCTATTTATTTAATAATAATTTGAGTATAGTATTTAGATAATTTATTTGGGGTAAAATTTCAAGTCAATAATTATTTTGATTGGGGTTTTTATAAAATCACAGATGTAACATTTATTGTTATCCCTAAAAACAACTTTTAAAATAAATATATTTAAAAGAATCATTTTACTTTTTGCTTCTCTGGGATATAGATATGACATTACACAAAGGTCCCCTACTTTAAGTCTCTGGCCAGTTGGCTAGGAAAGGACTCAACTTTATCTTGGGTGAGAGGAGAGGTGAGGCAGAGAAGCATCTTAGTGGTTGCTGAAAGTACCATAAAAGTCATTAGACACTACCTAAAGATCAATCAGTTGTTTGGATGGTATGCCAGGAGAAAAGCTACTTCTAACCTACCATCACAAATGTAAGCACACCGAATTTGACAAAATTTAAAATATAATTAGATCTTTCAGCAGGTTTTGATCAAAAACATAATGTCAAAATGACAGAAATCATTCACTAGACAATCCCCAGAGAAAACCTGTGGAGTGAGCTGAAAGGTCTCTGAATGAGTTAGATAACTTGTGCAAAGATGAATGGTTAAAGACCCCCTCTCTCTGTACAAACGACTTCATGACATTTTATTAAAAAATGAGTTGGGAAAAGTATTGTTAAAAAAAATATCTCTCAACACGGGATTTTTTAAAAATAACCTCAAATTAATGATGCATTTCGAAACTGAAATAAATAACTTATTTTTTCAAAAGCTCCCTACACATCTTCATCTGGGTGCAAACACATTTTATTTTTACCTCCACAACCATTAAGAAAAACCTTAAATAATGTATTGAACAATTGGAGGAAGTCTAAAGGGAGTCCACTCCAATCACCCCCTCAATAAAATTTGGTTCATTATCTACAACTTGACCTTTTTTAATTGGTTAACTATATTTGGTTGATTTGATTGTAATTTGATTTGATTTGAATGTAATTGTAAGATGTGGTTCTCACTTCAAGATAACATGGATCTTCACAATGTTTTAACATTTTTGTGATATGTCTACAGTTATAATTATATACATAGTGTTCGTTTTGGATATGTAGACATATTTTTGTTTAAGTGTGGCATTTGTTGAGTTGCTTCTCCCGTTGCTACTATATAAAATGAACTATGTTTTCATCTTGGTTCTAAACAGAAAATATGATGTCAGACGAGGCCTTTTGAATCAAAACTGATTGTTAATATTATGTAACTTTTTTTTAAGAGACAACAACCTACTACTTTTGGTTAAACATATTCTTCAGAAAAGTGACGTAAATCACCTCAAACCAGAAAGGATGCCTTTTTTGATAGATAAAAAAGCTTTAATTTACATCTCTTTCATCTTTTGAAAGACCTTCTTTCTCCTTACTTAGACTGACTCAAAAGTCCCTCTTTGATCTTTGCGGTGTGCAATTAACTGGGGGAAATTATTGAGCCTTTTTTTATAATCTGCTGTTCAGTTTAGAAAAATGAACAGATAATTTAATTGCTAATCTAGCTCAGAGTCATCTAAAATGGACACAAACTTGACATTAAATTTTTTTTTATAGTTTTGCTGGAGCTTTGTTCAGGGAGTTACTTTTAATGCTTGGGTGCGGCAAGTTGTTACTCTCCAGTTCGGCTCCTGTGGAGCAGAGAGACTTCATCTACCTCCTGCTGTATCAAGTCTATTACTGTATCGCTCAGTGTCACAATCGTTAGTAAGGGTGAGGAGGGCTTTATGTAGCAAACTGGACCGTCCCAGTGGGGTGTTCTCGATGCTTGGTGGATGCCTTCTGTCAAGGATGTTTGCTGTTTGTTTCCAAGTCACAGACCGTGACCAGTGGATTTCCGAATTTTACAGTGCAGAAAAAAAAGACATGCCTCAATACTGTAGAATATCATAAAAAATGTATTTTATTTCCCAAATTCAGTTGATAAAACTGAAACAAATTTATTATATAGAGTAATTACACCCAAAATTAGGGAGTTCAAGAATTTATTTCCCTTCATTTTGATCATTAGACCTCAAGACTCAAATGATAACTCAAGATTCATTTTCTTGACAATCTTAAATACCATAAGACAAGTAAAAAAGATGCATGTCAAGAAAAAATAATTTTATGGCCAACACAATAATGTGGAATACTGTTGACTTGGTAGCTGTCTAACAGACCATCACTGACAAAATCCAAAAGTAGGGTAAGTTGTAACAGACCATTGGGCAAAAGCTACCAGTTCTCAGAGTAAGAGAAAGTCAAGTGGAAAGAGCATTGGCGAAGAAAAAGCTTCACAAGCACCAGGGATACCCCAAACCTTGAGAGTCTTGTGACCCAAAATACAGGCGTAGACAGATTTATTCAGTACAATGATACAAATGTATGGCCAATCACAAAAGATGTCCGAATGCAGAAACATTTTTTCTGTGGTACCGTGATCTGTTACAAGATAGCTATATAAGTTTAATGATTATTATTATTATTATTATTATTATTATTATTATTATTATTATTATTATTATTATTATTATTATTATTATTATAACTCCATGTTGGCATAACATCAAGATAATGAATTTCCTAAAAGGGCCGGTTGTGACAGAAAGTATTGATAAAACTGTTTTATGAAACCATTGGACTTAAACAACAAGTACTTCTAATACTGAACATCTATTCACAATTATGTGATTCAGGACTATTCACATAAACACTGATATGACTGATAAAATAGTATTGAGATTCACATAAATAGAAATAAAGGTCCTATTTATATAGTTTAGAGGGCCACATACAGTAAATAGCTATTGTGGGCCGGATTTGGCCCGCGGGCCTTGAGTTTGACACAAAGTTGATCATGGAATCGAAAAAAGAAAGCACAGGTAATAAGTCCTAAACAATCCCTAATGGAGGCACACACAAAAATATAGTCACACTGCTCCAGGTGTCATTTTTGCATAGGGTTAATGGCAGCTCGATTCCTGATATCGAGCCATTTACATGTCTTCCCCTTCTCTCTGTAACCTTCTTCCTATCCACCTACTAATGAATACAGGCCACCGGTGCCTCAAAGAAGAAAAGAAATTCAGCAATTAAGCACTGAGTCAGGGATTTCATCCACACAAATAGGCTTATTAACAACAGCTTGTGCTGTGTTAATGGATTTCTCCTGAAAAGAGAGACATCTGAACACGGAATATCTAGGCAATTTCCTGAAAAACACAAATGTTGTACTTTCAAAGGTATAGGAAAAATGTTTGTTTTAAAGACATCAATAATATGTGCTAATGAATCACTGTTTGTTGGTCAATTTAGCTTCCTCTTCATCTAGGGTGAAAATCTGGGATTTGCCCCAAACATTTAGCAGGGGTTTCAGTAGCCTTTCTGCCTCAAACCAGAAGGACTTATACTCTGCCAGTTTGCAGCAGTTGGCATCTTGGCATTAACTTTTAATACGGGCCAGTTTGTGATTTATACTTCGAACTTCACCATCATGCAGCATTAATCGGGGTGTGGGATGGTGGAAAAGGTCAGCGCGATCTGTTGGTCTTCATGTTCTGCTTAAGTTCATTTGAAAGGTCTGCAGACCTTTAAACCCTAATTCTTTTTTAGTGTTTGAAATATATTGATTGAAATATACTCAGGGAATATAAAGCATGAAATATCACTGTGTCTCAGATCTGGCTGAAGTTGCAGATCCAGCCAAAGAAAAAAAAATAGCTAAAACCTTAAACCCATTCAAAATAAACACTAACAAGATAAAATAATCCAGGGAATACTCAGCCATTAGACCTTCAAGAATTTTTTTAGTGCAGTGTTATACATTTGTTGAAGAGATGAAAGTGATTGAAAAGTATTCCTAATTAACTGTATTTGGCTTAATTTGGCATCATCTTTTAACATATCTTAATGCTATATGTGCCAATAAAGATGAAAAAACTAAGTTACAACATCACTGTCTGCAATCTGTGATGTGCATTTACTGGATACATGAATATTATTTGGAACGACACATGCATGTACCCCTCTTTGTTCACCTTTCTTTGTTAATTGAAGTGCAACAGGTTTTGTGGTAGAGATTGCTTTCTTTTCACTCAAAACCAAGCTATATGACCAGCTGGAGGATATTCTGATTTAGCAGTTTATACCCATTGTTTCAGTTTTCTCTCTAATGCACCTCATTGGCTGTTCATCAGCAAGTGTGACCATCTCTATAAGAGGAGAAGTTCTGCTGGTCTGGACTGTAGAGATCTCTGACCAGTAGAATATTGCCATATGGTGAATGATAAAAGACATCAGCAGTGAATTTAAATAAGCAATAGATGCTACGTGATCTTTTCCGTCAATGTAAAGCATGTTAAACAGCAGCTTATCATACTAGGAAAGGATATCCAAGTGAATAAAGGCAGTGGTTAGAGTAATTCATTCTGAGGGAGAAAACCTTTTACAGGCCTCAGCTGGCATGATAAATTTACAAGTAGATAAAGACAAAACCATGTGTAGTTCCTTTAGAAATTTGTCAGGAGAAAGTCTTTCTGCTCTAAAAAGAATATGGCAGCAACACAAAGGTTTGTAAAGACCCAATTGAACGAACTACAAAAGTTTTAAAACAATATCCTTTGAGCAGATGGGACCAAAGTAGGCATAATTGTCTGTAATGGAAACACCATCGTGCCGTTTTCTATACCTGCTAAATTACTTTTAGTTGGTGGATGTGGGGTGGAAGAATGGTAAGGATCTTTTGCAGAGGGGCAAGAAGCAGGCTGCACTCTGGAGAAGTCACCACTCTATCACAAGTACAAACATCTCAAAATGGCAGCATGTTTAATGAAAACCAAACAAACAGCAGATTATACAAAGATCTCAAGTCTACTGTCATGTTTGGAAGGTTGATAATTTGGGCTTGTTTTGTAGCCACAGGATCATGTCTTCAGCAGCTGAAATTTCCTATTTCCTGAAACATGACAAAGATTTCAATCACAACAAGAAATCTAAAACAAAAAGGCTGAAAAATAAGAAAATCAAGGCGTTAATGACTTTGTCAGTGCCTAATTCTTTTTAAAATGGTAGGATCTTGATAGAGAATTTTATAGGCATAATGCTCATAAACCTTAATAATAATCTGAGTTGAATTTTGGGAAGGGATGTGAACCTTCAGCAGTCATTTGAAGGAAGATAGACCCAGACAGGTTGTCATACTGTCACAGGGCAACACAGAAATACTCATAACAAAGAAATCAGGCATGTCCACAATCACACCGAAGGACAATACAAATTAACATATTCACCTAATAACAGGCCGTGCTAGGCTAATCGGCAGCACTGGGACATTTCCCATTTGGCTGGTCTGATAATTGGGCCTAGGGCCGGTTCTATGGCAAGCAGAGTTGTACTACTGTGCTAAATGTGCAACTAGGTAAAAATGAGTTGCTAGTTACAGTATTTCTGCACTAGTTTGTCCAAAGGGTTTAAGTGCAGGCAACTGGATTTTTTTTTTTTTTTATGGGGGATAGTTTCAAGAAACCAAAAAAATAAGTCCACTTGGCTGCACTTAAACCCTTTGGATTACCATGACCTGGATGACTGAGAGCCTTCACCAGCATATTGCACAAGTTTGGCAACAGTTCAAACTTCTAGGGGAAAATGGCTGCCAAGTCTTATGTAGTTGCATACTATTTGGCACAGCGAACAATGGATATAAGGATGAAGAGTTTTTACCAAAATAGCTTGCCATACCGGTCAGCTACAGCTGCGAGCTTGCTGCTTTAGTTTTATTCTCTCTAAGCACCTTGACGTTACACGTCAGAGCAAACAGTCAGCTGTGTTTACAAGGTGAAATAGTAAGGGTGGCATGGAGATGGCTACCATTACACAGAGAAAGTTCAAATAGACGCCCATACAATTTTTTGCTCTTGTGCAAAAAAAGGGCACCAATAAAGGCTGGTGGCTTGTGACAGTTGACAGCTAAGATGGACAATGAAACGGGTAAGACAACATGTTGAACTTCCCTGCAAACCCCCGAGAGTAAATTTATCAAGTCAATGTCCTAAGAGTTAGCAGGAAAATCCAGCGTGAAGCTAAATCAACTCACATGTAAGAGTGGGCAGGATTATTTATTGAGTTAATATTGTAAATTAGTAATAAAAATGAAGAGCATGCTGTAGACCTGCTATGAAAAGTGCCCTGCAATGGTAGCTGATTCATCACTACTTTAATAAAACTGATGTGAACTAATCAAAGGCTTTGTAAAATTTGGAGACTTGTGCTGAGAATTATGACCATTTTAAAATGTTAATTAATGTCGGAAGCTAGAGTCGGTAGTGATGAGAGGGTTTCTTTTGTCAGTATAAAAGCAATATGTGTTAACAAGCATTAGTTGCAATAAAACCACTTTCTATGCTCAAATTGTAGTGTGACTGTTACTTTTTTTCTTTAAAAGTATGACAATAAATACATAAAGTCCAGATTTGAAACAAAATGAAAGTAATATAAATTAAGACTGAATGTGTTGCCATTGCATATCTTAAAATGTTAAATCAAATATGTTTTCTATATGAAATACACAAAAGTTTTACAGAATAATATATTTTATAGTGGCAGGTGCAGCAAATGAGATTAGGGAAACTACAGGAAGTGTGAAAGCGAAAACCGTCTACCCAGGGACTGATTACAGAAGAGGCAGTTTAAAATATATATTCTAATATTGTTAATGGACTGTTGTAAAGAATAAATATAGATACAAACACATGCTGAAATAAATCTACCTTGTGAAGCAGTTAACCCTTGTATATCCTGAGTTGGACATTTTTTAGAAAAAATACTCTAAATTACAAGGCTTTACGGGACAGTGTGCTGTTGTGGCTTTAAAATGTAATGTTATAATTACATGAATTTAAATGGGAGAGCTATGGTACCACATTTTTTAAACTGATACAATACCAATACTCGGATCTGAGTACATGCAGATAACGAGTACGTAGGCCTACCAACGCCGATACTTTTACAACACAAAAATTTGCAATGAATTGGAAGACAGGTGGGGCTGCACGGTGGCTAGCTTCGTTGCCTTGCAGCAAGAAGGTTGTGGGTTCGTATCCCGGCCCAGGGCCTTTCTGCATGGAGTTTGCATGTACTCCCCGTGCATGCATGGGTTCCCTCTGGGTACTCCGGCTTCCTCCCACAGTCCAAAAACACGACTGTCTGGTTAATAGATCACTCTAAATAGTCCTTAGGTGTGGGTGTGTGCACGCATGGTTGTTTGTCTTGTCTTTCTCTATGTTGCCCTGTGATGGACTGGCGACCTGTCCAGGGTGTACCCCGCCTCTCTCCTGTTGACAGCTGGAGATAGGCACCAGCCCTCCCGCGACCCCTGGAAGACTAAGCGGTTGAGAAAATGAATGGATGGATGGATTGAAGACAGGTTTTATTTTCTTTACTGCTTGTTAAAACAAATGAAGAATTCAATCAAATTAGTACAATACAAAGTGATCACAAAACTAAAATTTCAAGTGAAAAATAAACACTTTCTGTGAAATTGTTGTAGAGTTTCAACATTTTAAGTATAAGTTCATGGTAGCCTATAGGTTAACTATAATCGATATGAGTACAATAGAACAATATCAGCCCTTATACCAGTATCAGTATCAGTTCATCCCTAATTTTAACAAAAATAGGTTGTGATATAAATTGGGCCGGTCTGAGGCATAAAACTCCAGGGCTAAAAATGAGTCCCACTCCGATCCCTGCCTAACAACCATTTTAATGCATTGTTGGAAGAAGCCAGAGAGAATCTATGTATGCATGGGGAGAACCTGCAAACACTGTGCTGAAAAACCCTAAGACTTTCTGTCTGCTAAAAACTTCACTGCCATGCAGATGAAGACAAACGGGAAGTATTTTATTCAAATTACTGCCATTTAGCGTGTACTCCATCCTTCATGTGGTGCAGTTTCTTTTAACATTTCTTTATTAGTAACCTTTATGCTAACCATCCCCTGGTTTTCTGAACAAACAGGAGTAAACTGGAAATCTTCCCATGAAGGAAAAAAAATATGACCTTCCCATTGTACCTCATGCTGACACCAACTAATTGGCTTTATCGGATGAGGAGTTTAGTTTTAGGAGTAAGATTAAGGGCTCTCAATTTATAACAATTGTTATGCTCTGTCAACCCCTTCCTCCACTGATATGTCACTGTTAAAAAACATAGGATTTCACAGTTTGTTAAACCGGCAGAGTAAACCACACCACTGTAACTATGATCAGCCTAACAGTTCTTATCTGTCCTTCCTTTAAAAAAAATAATTAAACGTTTGTTATTGTGTTACATATCTCTTACTGTATGATCTTTTTTGCATGCTCAAAAGCTGCAGTGACATTGTCAGTCTTAGCAAAACATTGGTAGGTTTTTCACAATTTACCCTAAGTGTCCCGTCTATTGTACCAGCTACATTGAATGTAAGTATTTCAACAGTGGAGCAATTCACATACGCAGCATGTTATTTTTCCAACTGTTCCACACTAATATTTATCCTTTTTTATAGTATTTATGAGTAGTATGTCAGTGCCCGATGAATAGTATGTCAGTGGATGTAACAGCAGCTTTTCCCTCTCCTTGTGACCTTTATTTGTTCCAGCTTTAGAGCAAATGCTGATGCAGTTTTTTCTTTTTTTATTCAGTGATTACATACAGAAAAATTGAGCTGGCCGTGGCTTTAGATCACTGAGCAGTTGAAAGTTTGTACCGCTACAAGGTTATGTAGATTGTCACATGAAGGACACAATCAAATCTGAGTTTGTTGAATGCATTGAGCTAACAGAATAAATCTCCTATCTTTACTGCCTGATATGGTCTTGTCCTTTTTATTGTCTTGGTATTTGCATCTGTATAAGAATGATTTTTTTGTTGGTTGGTTTGTTCTTTTAAGAGACATATATATACATATATATATATATAATGTAACATTTACACAACCATAACAAGGAACGTTAGTGAAAACAAAATTAAATAGCAGCCATTACTTAATCCATGTTTAAATCAACAGGGGCAGAGGATGGCTCTGGTGATGCTGGCAGAACATGGTTGTGATGATTAATTGGTGCTGGTGGGGGGATTGGTGCTTGTGGAGGGTTGACTGACAGTACCAGGAGGTTATGGTTTAAGTGCACGTGATGATGGATGGCAGATGTTGACAGATGTTTGATATCTCTGCCTCTGCAGAGAAGGCACAGTTTTGTTCTATTCGGTTCCCCAAAGCCATGTGAGGAGTTTCAGAATGACGGGAAGCTATGCTAAGAATTACTAGCCTATAACTTCAGCCTACATCTTGCTGTCTGCAAAAGACAGAGTAACTTAAAAAATATTGAATAATTCCCACAAGTCCAAAAATTTTGAAACTACAAAATCCTTTTTTTAATCTTTTAACCGAACAATAATGTCAACAGCCTATTGTCTAAATTCCCGAGCTAACAAAGCTACATAAACAGAGTGAACATGAGAGCACCTGACTGCAGACGTTAATACTAATGCAGCCTACTGGAATAATCTCCCGATCAACCTCTGTTACCCCAAAGTTATAAACTGCCTCTGAAACCCAGTCAAGGTACAAAAACCTATTTCACAGAAAATAGTGTTGCAGTAAAGTCATTTTTTCGCTCAGTCGAGCCTTCTCTGTCACTGTGTGACACTGTTTCAGTCACCTCTTTTACCTCCCCTTCCACTCCCCCAACTCATGAACATCACTCACTCATGTGACTAAGTGAGTGAGTGAGTGAGTGAGTGAGTGGAAGAATTATTTCAAGATTAGGTCTTTTTATGGATTAGTAATTATTAGTAAAAGCAACAGAGGAGTATTCCAGAATGTTGAAAAATGATGGGCCTTTGACCTACACTGATGTAGCTGGAGGACTCTGTTATCGTTGTTTTGACTGCGGGACTCTGATATCACATACTCACACAGGCACTCAGGGAAAGGTACATAGCAGGAGACACACTCTGTTTGGGGAGAGGGTGTTGAACCCACTGGGCTTATTGTACCGTGAAAATAAATAATGTTGAAACTCCCATGGACTGTATCATCCTTATCCTTATGTCAATCTCTATGGGCTTCTCCCATATCAATAGATAGCTATAGATATATAGACTTTATCAGTCTTCTTTTAAATTTTCTTTGGTATTATTTGTGTTCCAATTCAAACTTGATCCTAAAATGAATTTGAAATGTTACAGTTTTATTCTTAAAATGGAGATTAGCAACACAGAGACATTTAAATCTTAAATTTATTACTTATGTAAATACTAATATTATTTGCTGCAAGTTAACACATACTTATTTTATTTATAAAAGGTGCTGTATTTTGGTCTTCCTTCACAAGTAAATCCACCATTAGTGTAGCTGCTGCCCAGTTGGTTCAATGAATTAATTATTTGCCATGGGCCGCAACACTAAATCTCAGATGGTGCTACGGGAAGATAAGGAAACTCAAGCAGTGCTACTAGCTGTAATTTAGACAAATATGTTACGCCTGATATGTCAAGGTACTGTAAAACACTGTTGCTTGACCAAAAGGACCTCAATTTACTTCTCTTCTCTTGTGACTGTTTTCCTTTGGCGTATTAATTCAAACCAGCATAGTACAGTACACAACAATCTACATCTACCGCTGTTAAGTTCCAGGGATTCAGTTACACAAAAAATAAATGGTTCCTGTTTGTTCACTTGAGCTTTTGAATACATATTATGTTAGCAAAGTCACATAGGCACAAACAAATCAACTCTTTATAGTAACAGCACTCAGCTAGACCACGGTTTAATGAATTTCTGTTTTGGAAGCTGAATATTTACTATACAGACATGTAAAAGAGGACTTCTCGTACAATCAAAGGAAAAACATGCACCACCTTTAGCCGACGTAGCTTCAAGAAGTTAGTTTATTTGTGATTCTCTAAGTCTCTCACATTATAATGGAAGAATCTTGGTCTGTTCTTTACTACATTGCTTTTGTTCATTGTAACCGAAATTGAATCAGGTGGAGACCTGGTCTTTGGCTAGCCACTGCAGCACCTTAATTATTTTCTTTTCCAAACAATCTGTGGCGGTTTTATCGCTCTGAGACCACATTTGAGTCGTTACTACTATAAAGAGGAGATTTCCAATGTATTCAAAATTACCCAATAATTACCCCATGCAGTGGCAGAGAGGGGCAAAAAAGGAATTTCAGTGAAACATAGGTGGGGCAATAAAAAAGTATTCATGATGAACAGACTTTAAAAAAATTGTTTCGGTTAATTCAAATTCGATAATTTGTTAATACAACAGATCCTTGCATATTTCGTGCGAAGAAACAATTTTACACATTGTGTGGTATTTATCAATTTGTACTAGAAATGTTCCTAAATATAAATACAGCTCTGATTGTCCGCATGCTCAGGATCTAATGTTAGAATGGAAGAACTGCAACACTGAAACAGTTTGGACACAATATTTCGCCCAGCAGTTTATCACCTCTTTTAAGGAGCTCATGTTGGTGTCTGTCTGTATTTTAGCAAAAATAACTTGAAAAGTTATGCATGGATTAGCAATGAAGTTTCAGGAAATGTTTGAAATTTGCCAAGATAGAAAAGAAATGCATAATTTAATGTTGGGGGGGATTCTGTATCTTTTGTATGAAAATCCCTTTAAAAAGATTTATTGATTGATCTGCCAGATGTTTCTTCCTGTTACAGGAGAGTTTTTCCTCTTCACCTTCACTACATGCTTGCTCAGTATGAGGGATTGCTGAGGAATTGCAATGGTTGGAGTCTGCATGATTGAGGCACAACCTCACATCGATGAATCATGCAATCTGCTGGGATTCGTTACATAGAAAACTTTTAACTGATTTGAATGTTTGTATAACTGTATTGAAATGACTTTTGTTGTAAAGTGCCTTGAGATTACATTTATTGTGAGTTGGCACTATATAAATAAAAGTGAATTTAATTAATAAGGAAAGGTCCCTACTGTCACCTCTACTTTGCAGCAATGTGGTACCATTTTTTTTTTACAAAGACCATAGAAAGACAGATCACAGTTTGAAAATGCACAAAGGGACAAATAAATTAATTTGTGGAAACTTGTGCTGTGGTCTGATGAACATTACCTCAACTGTGATGTACAAGGGTGGCAACATCATAAATTTCATCATGAGGAATAAACATGCGTATACTGAAGCAATATCTAAAAACCTCAGGTACAAAGTTCAGGTTCATGCATAAATTTGTCTTCCAAATGAACAATCTTAATTTTACCACCAAACACCAACACATTGGCTTAAGGACAACAAAGTCAGTAGTTCTGAGTGTCCATCACAAATCTCAATCCTATAGACTGTGTCCAGAGCTAAAGTGGTGTATGTGAGAAAGGGGTCTACAAATCTACACTGGTCCTGGCAGTTCCTAATTTGGAAAAAGCTGTAAAAATCTGGTATTTACCTAATAGAAATTACTTTGGTAATCCTAATTTACTAAAAATGTACATTGTAAACCTATATTATCAGAAAATGAGAAAAAATAGTTTGTCTTTATGCTGTATGGGTTAATATCTGGTGTTGATGCATTTTCCCAAACAGGGCTGCTAAAAATATTATTTTTGACGGAAGTCAAAAATAATACAGCAGAAACCAAATTTGCATGTCCTTCTACTTACTAGAAAAAAATATATATTTTTTTGCCTGGACTGGAGCTCACAATAAGATCTCCAAACACTATACTTTCTGTTCAACTACTCAGCATGTTGGCTTATCTCAGTAAGGGAAATTAGGACAAAAATTAACTGTCTGAAATTCTATGAAAGCTTGGATATGCTGTTGTAAACTTCTTCTTTTAACTGTTGTACTTTGTACATATTACCCAAAAAACAGGCAGTATGAACTGATAACATCATATTAACATGCTTGTCCCACAGAGATTCGGGAGGCTTTCAAGGTATTTGACAGAGACGGAAATGGCTTTATCTCAAAGCAGGAATTGGGAATGGCAATGCGCTCCCTGGGCTACATGCCGAATGAGGTGGAGCTGGAGGTTATCATCCAAAGACTTGACATGGATGGTGTGTATATTATTCTCTTCCTACTGCATACTCTGCGACATATGAGCACCTCTGTGACATGTTTGCATTTCGGTCTGTTTCATCAGGTGACGGTCAGGTTGGTTTTGAGGAATTTGTCACATTGCTTGGTCCTAAGCTCTCTGCTGCTGGAATGCCCGATAAGTTCCACGGAGCAGACTTTGACTCCGTGTTTTGGAAGGTAAATTAAGTCATCAAAATTATTTAAATAAGAAATAAGTGCAATCATTTTGAGCAGGTTGCTGTTTTTGCAAAAACTGCAATTATTATGGCAAATTGTGCTTGTTCTGAGTTCTTATTGGGTTCAAGAATCATTTTTATATACCAAATTGTATTGGAATTTTGACTTCAAAAAATCCCTTTTAAGCATACTGCTCATTTGATCAAAAAAAATCCTCAGCTGTGTCTGGGAGATAGCAATTTAGATTATGACTGAAAGCACAAAGAATCTCAGACAGAGCTAAGACAAGAGTCAGTTGCTTTGCCTTTTGGACAGCATTCCAGGTCTGTCTTTTCTGATCAAAGACGACGAGCGGGAATGGGGGAGTGGAGTTGAAGTTTCTCCCCCTAATTAGACCATTCTTGGTGTTTTCTGTGTTCCCAGTGTGACATGCAAAAACTAACAGTGGATGAGCTGAAAAGACTGCTGTACGACACTTTCCGTGACCATCTCACCATGAAAGACATTGAGAACATCATTATGACTGAGGAAAACCACCTGAACAGTCCAGAGTCTCACGTGGATATTGACAGTATGTTTCAACAGTTTTCTGCTTTTTTTATGTTCTCTGACATGTTTAAGCTGTATTAAGACTCAGGGATGCACTAATGTTGTTTTTCTTTTCCTGAATCTCTTCACAGCGAGCCCAACACAGCAGGAAAAACACACATGTGTGCGTAAAAGCCTGATTTGTGCCTTCGCGATTGCATTCATCATCAGCGTCATGCTCATTGCAGCAAATCAAATGCTCCGCAGAGGAATGAAGTAAATTAAAGTTGCTAGCAGGACAGAAAATGATCCTTGGTTAGGAAGAAAAGAAAATCATTAACCAAAAAATGTTCTTTTCAGTTTTAACTCATTGTTGAAATGATGCTTTCACAGCCTTTCTCTACAACAATCAAATGATGTCACACAGTGATTGTGAGAGACTATACCCTCTTACAGTTTACCATGATAAAAAAGAGAAAGGTGCTAAAAGGGCTGATTAGTTTTACAAACCTGTTGGCAAAGAAGTTAGTGCAAATATCAGAATTTAACTTTAATACTTTAGAGCTTACGTACAACACTTGCTGTAAGAATGGCTGTGGTGCATAAAATCTTTCAGTCCTGTAGTGAAACATCTGTCCATCTGGAATGCACCAAATAACAAAGTACCAATGATATTAATAAAGCAATAATAATGTGAGCCACATTTTTATATCTAAGTTAAAACAAGACGCAGTTCCCCTGCACATTTATTGGCACTCATGGTTTATATCAGTTTTAGTTATTTAAATATATAGATACTCAGTATGAGAGTATCTAGGTACGTTTATTTAGCTTTCCGTGACTCTGAATATGACCTCATACAGATGTATCTTCCTGCTACGTGCTCTTCAAAATTGGAGAAATGAGAGAATCTGCCATTTAAATTAAACAGATGTGTGTTGAGTAAGGGACTATACAAAAGCTACTCTCCAAATTTTGCCCGTCTTAAAGGGATATTCGTCCTAAGTGAAATTTAGACTGTTGCCATCTGCCAAATTTCTGAATAATGATCCTAATTATTCCTGGTGACCTCAATAATCATATCCATTGGAAATGAAAATAATAAGTAACAGGAAGGAATTATAGGAGCCAATTTAGACTTGGGACTACATTATGACAAAGCACCATCGTAAGCCGCCGCAATTAAAAAAGGGATTTTCTCTACAGAAATTTAAAGTCATTAGGGTGAGAAGTTGTAAATGGTGCAGTACAGCCATTGATTATGTATGTACTATGTTCAGTATCTATAGAACAAATGGATGAGACTGACATATTTTTCAAAGTTCCATCTGTTAAAATATAGCATATTTTCTTCATAGACCTTTGGTGTGAAATGCTCCTCGCAAACGTTGCCAGGAGCTGTGTTATTTCTTTGCCCATTGCAGTGGCAGTTTACAGCTGTGTATTGTCATAATATAGTCCCAGTCTAAATCGGTTCCCGTAATTCCTTTGTGTTATGAATAATTTTCATTAGCAGTTAGTATGATTATTGACGTCAACAGAATTTGGATTTATTATGGATTCATTTTCATGACTTTTGCACACAAAATTATAGCTGTTATCTTTCACACAATTTATGCTACGCTAAAGCAAACGGACTGCTGCCAGATTAGAAGAATGACTGAGGTGGTTAAAAAAATTATTTTTCTCACTTTTCTAACTCTGCGAAGATGGCAATAGATTGAATTAAACTTAGGGATGGAATATCCCTTTAAACAGTTTCACACAACTAAAAATATGACACACAGTGACTAGAGTGGGGCAGTAATACATGTAATATCTTGTGCTGACCAACTCTCAATAATAACCAAATATTTTAAAGATTTTTTTACACAACTTTATTTGCCAATAATTGTGGAGAGCATCAAATCTCAAACCTGTCTGTACTTTATATTTCACTAATTTTTCAGTGTGCTACACTGCACAGTAGACTTAACAGAGTGTCATAAAAATAAAATACAATTATTTCTTTGTCCAAATACTAATATGAAAAAATATTGGTTCCAGTACAAAATTGAGAACACCGAGAAAATAAAGTACTGGATCGCTGACTATTACATTTTGCAACCATGTAAAAAAATAAAAAATAAATAAAACCCCTACAAGTTGTACTTGTAAAGTTGCCATAATGTCAACATTTTTAGTAACCTGTCTTCCCAGCTACTGTATTACATTTTTCTTCAGTGCATCGATGCACCTCTACTGTAGATCAGATGTAAGGTCACCTATAGCAAGTTTAAAAATATGCTTTTTGAGTGTAATAAGTGTTCCAGATGGTATGTATGGGATGCAACATACCGGTAAGTACAGATACAGATAAATATTAGAAAGGATAAGGAAGTGAGTTGAATAAACAAGTTAAGAACCAAATGATTCCTTTGGAATGTTCTTCTCAAAAAGGACGGACATAGAGACTTGCAGGTGCCAGCTGTGATCTCAAACCACTTGCAATGTGCTCCTCACAACTTATCATTCAGAAAATAAATTCCACAATCCTTTCCTAAAAATTAAAGGGTTTCCTGAAAATTATTTGCAGTGCTTTAAAGCTCACGCATAGTCTTACAGTTTGAGATTGCTGTCTGAGTCAAACAGGTGTTTTGTGTATTGTAATGTGAACAACTATAGTTAAGGCATTATAGCTTGAGAAGAATCCAAATGAAGATGAAAGGAAATTCAGAATTACAGACAACCCCTCTAAGTAATACAACGCAAGACCATAAATGGATCGGTCTGTAAAGTACCCACCCAACCTATGGGCACCATGTTTCAAAGCCTTATTTTTTGCAGAGTGATGTTTCTGGAAAATTTTAGATTCATTTATTGTGTGTGTGTGTGTGTGTGTGTGTGTGTGTGTGTGTGTGTGTGTGTGTGTGTGTGTGTGTGTGTGTGTGGGGGGGGGGGGGGTCTGGCATCCCTGCTGTCATTACTTTTTTACAACCCATTTTACTAATAACACTTCTATAGCCTATTGTTTCACCTCATGCATGAGAATCCCATGTGATCTATTCTAATCGGCACAGCCAACAGGTTTTCATTAAGTCTGGTTGACATTGAAATCAAGGCCGATTTAGTACCAGTTGTTCAAACCATTTTAATTATTGTTCTGTCTGTTTTCATGGGTAACTTTGGTTGATAAGTTTACTGACTTATGAAGGTGCACAGGTGCTTGAATGTCATGTTCTCTTGTATTTCTAATTTCAACAAACAAGTCGAAAGAATCTGAAATTCTTAGACACTGATCAACTTTAAGAAGTATACATTATAAATGGTTTCATCAGATTTATTTAGTGGAAACTGTAAGAGGTGTGACAAAGGGTATAGTAGTGTGGCACCAGTAAATTTGACCTAACAGTAATATTTTTGGATGTGAGATTTTATTTCCCCAAAATGCATTATAATTGCAGGTTACAATTTTATAAGATTTTCCGTATAGGATTATGGTACCGTAATAAAAGGTAAATTCACTTTAGGGTCTTTCACACCACTTTAAGTGGTGTGCCAGTAGGTATGGAGGGTGGTGCACAAACCTCAGATCCCAGAAAAAAAAGTGTTGCTCTCTTATACTTCGCACAATTCAAGAAGAGATTTTAAGTGCAAAACATGCAAATATCAGCTGCACATTTCAAATCTGTGCATTTATACCATACTTTCAAAATGAGTGTCAGCAAAAACATTGTAGTTGCAAAATGACCAGTTTAGACTAAATAGAACAGTGTTTAGACCATGTATTACCTGTAATATTTATAGCTAATGAAAATGGCGTATTCTATGCGGCACACTTGCATGTCAAGAAATAAATGTGCTTTGTACGTGGGTGGTTAAAACATTTGAGGTACAGTATATGTTCAAATAATTATGCAATTTGTCAAGGGATAATTGCAAAACATGTGACATTTTCTTGTAAATGTCATTTTTGTCAATGTGCAAATAAGAAAATATTGAATTCTTTTCAGTATACTGTGAACAACACTTTAACATATCATGTGGGGGGAGGGAGTTGTTTTCAGGCTTTTACATAGAGCATTTAATTATATAACATCTTTATATTTTCTTATACTTGGATGAGCTATACATTAAATCTGTGTTATTTTGTTATCAATGTATACATGAAGTTTTATAATAACAGACAAAAATGCACAAAAAAAAGGTGTCTCGACATTCAGATACAAGTTATATATATTAATGCCATGCACTTACATTCACTTTTTAGATTTGTTAATTTTTTATGTTTTCTTACTTTATTTATTTATTAACTCAGTTAAGTTTCTCAGAACTCTACCACAAACTGAACAGTTTGGGTAGGTGAGAATAACTCTGGCAATAAAATATAGATTTTATCCTATGAGGCAGTTTGTGGAAAAAATAAAGGATTTAAATGACATTGCTTTACCTCTTCATGTGAACACATCATGTAAAAATGAGTGTTGTGCCGATATAAAATATAGTCACTGTGCCAAATCTTGTCCTTTGATCCACTGTGTTAACGAATATTGTCCTATTTTATGTGTCTTGGTGTATTAATGAGTAGATCACTTTAAGAGGCTGTCTTATTTGTTGTTTTTGTAACTGGATTTTGTCATTTGGTATTTAAGAAACAAATCACGTGTCACTGAAGTAACGTAGCTCCAGGGAACTACAACAGATATTAAACCTTATGTCAAAAAATAATCTGAAGTGGAAAAGGTTTCTGAACTGAGATGACTAATGAGTAAAAATCACTTCTCCCCAAACCAACAAATACATGAATCTTCCAAACTTCCATATAATAAGCATTGTGACATCTATCTGTGAAACATTAACCATAATTTTGTAATAAAAAAAAATAATCCTCTGTTTTATTTCCTTTTGCCTCTGTAAAGATCACTGCATCAGTTTAAAGATTACTGTAAGTGTTGTCAAGATGCATGTAGTCCAATAAAACCAAGTGCAGTAGTTAAAATCCTGTGGCTGTCTGTCTCTTCTAAAAATAAATAAATAAAATCCTGTGGCTGCCTGTCTCTTCTTAAAATAAATAAATAAATGTGAGAAAGCTGCAAAGAGATGCATGGTTTATTGAGGGCATTTGCATGCTGTCAAATCATAATGACAAATGATTCTATTATGAAGTGAAAATATGGTGAAAAGCAAGGAAATGCATGAGCCCTGGGGTTAGAAAAACAGTGTAATTCTGAATATATTATATATTCAACCATTTTAGCAAAAAATCTATCACTGTTGCATGAAATAAGCACAACAATTGGTAAAGTACTAAAATTGTGGAATAAAAAATAGCAAAGGCTAACTGCATATTTCGAGAGAACCAGTTCAAACAATCATGCATAGGTAAACACAAGGTGTCACCACCTGACTAAAGTCCAGAAGGAAAACCAAGCTGCCAATCTCAGAATAGTAGGACATTGGTTGGGATGTGTTTGAAGAATTCAGGAACTATCTAGGCTCAAGCATGTTCTGAAGTTTAAATTGACTGATCTCCAAAACCATCGTCCATATGGAGCAAGCTTTACCTTGGCATAAATTAAAAGGCTACTGAGCAGAAAAAAGGCCGCCCACAGGGAATCAATCAAAAGCAAAGGACTGCATTGTTTCTATAACATGAAAAAGAAATGTGTGGAGGGGTCAAGGTGAGGCTTTGGAAACTTTAAATTTCATACCAACTGAGAAGCATGGCGGTGGAAGCATATTGCTGTGGTACTGATGCTTCCCATAGATAGAGCAATGTAAAAAAAATACACTTCAAAATTTTTCAACTTCAACTTGGATCACTAGCTAGAAAACTAAACCTGAAGGCAGGTAGGTATTCCAACAAACCAATAGTCCTAAAGGATTATTGAAATAAGCCTTTGTGGTAATTCTGCATAAGGTTTAAACTTTTATTATTCAGAAGGTAAAAGACTGTTTATATAGTTTGCATGGTTGTAAAAATGGGTCTGTCACTATTGTTTATGCAGGTAAGCTTTTAAGTCATAAAACTCTGGGGTGAGTTTTATTGTAAGCTGTAAAAGCAGGATGTTTAGATAAGAAACTGGGAGAAAAGTTTTAGAGAAGCAGATAGCCATAAAACCATAATTCTTTATAATGAACCTTTGACCCAGAACAGAGACGACCCATCTTCTGACTCCAGGATTCTCTGACAGCAAATCATGGCTAAGACACTGTATGAAAATGTTCTGATTGGAGAGATTAGAAACGCCTAGAGGCCCGGTTGTCTATAAAGCTGTGAAATGAAGATCAGTTAATTGTTCAGATTTCTTTAAATCTGGACCACAGAGGAACGACGGGGGCAAAATTCCTCTGTAAAACTGCAATTTGTTAATCTGTTCAAAATAAATGTTAAACTGGAAATTGGCTCCATTTTGTCTCTGCTTGAACATGCATTGAATTACTTATGATAATTATTTAATTCAACACCTTGTAATAGATCAAGTTGACAAATATTAAGTTCATCCCGATACCCAGAGTCTGTAGTTTAGGCTTTAAGCTGGAGCTGTGCCAGAAAACCAACCAGTTTAAACGAAGTCTACATATTCAGCAAACTAAGAGGTTAAACAACGAACTACAACTGAACCAAAAGCTTTGAAAGCTTGTCTCAACAATCACTGATAAAGGGTTAAAGGATATGATTTTTTATTGTCACTCCTATATACTTTCTTCCTTCACCAAAATGTGCCAACATGATAAACCATGAATGTTCTCCCTATTTCCTAAGGTCACCTGTTAACAATATGAATATTTCTGAACTGTAGGAGGAAGCTAGAGTTTTATATGGATGATGCCTTTATAATCAAATGAATACATAAATAAAAAGATACATATTTTGTGATGCAAATATTTTGTATTTTTTCATTTTATATTAAGTCATTCAGCCACTCTTTTTAAATTTTTGAGGGATGCAGAGCGATAGTAATGCAAATGTAAGCAGAGAGTTGTATTTCAGTGAATTCATCAGATGTCTGCAAGATTCATCTGAAATTATTCATTTACACATATTCCGGTAGCATACAACACCCTGTGAAATATTATCACTTGTGTAATTACCAAATTAAGCCTTTAGTCAGGCTTTGTAGTGACTGAAAATTAATTTATCGTAAATTGCCTAACCCATATTAAAAAAAATTATAATAATGTACTTGCCCACAAACTTAAAAAGTATATTTTAAGATGTAATGAACAATATCTATAATTATGAAAAATGTTCATATGTATGGACTATTTGGTGTGTGTGTGTTTGTTTGTTGTTGTTGTTGTTTTTAAGAAAGTTTCACAATTTTAAATTAGATGACTGGGACTGAAGGACATTTGCAGAAAACTTGTATCTAATTCTAATACAAAAAAGCTTTAAAAACAAGGATAACCACAGGGTATCCTTGTTTTTAAACCTTTTTGTAACTATTGTGTATCATCTGTATGATAGACCTTGACATAATTGGGAAGGAAAATGTTCATATCATCCCACCTGGGTTGGTAAAGCAACAAGAAACTTTGGGACCGATTACTCCCTTAGACAGTCTGATTATGTCAAACAATAAGGAGAAAAAACACAGTCCTCAAGGCCCACTGCCCTGCTTGTTTAGGTGTTTCCCTGCATTGGTGCACCTGATTTCAATTGATGGCTGATTGTTACTGCTTGTTTCCAAACACTGATCCTTGAGGATCAGTCATAGGGTATATGTAAATATCTACAATGAGATAGCTGTATATTTACTCCAATCAACATAAAGGAAGGGAAATTATCTAAATCTAACTTGTAATGCAAAGAGTCAACAGTCTCCAATTACTTTTACAATGTAGCAATATTTGTGAGATCTAAACCTTCAAGGTAAACTGCTAGGACAGAGAATACAGAGTAACAGCTCTCGGTGGAGGCAGCATGATAATATGGGTCAGCATGTACTTCATTGGAAAAACAAGGGCTGTCATCACTGGGGAAAATCTCAGGGGGGCACGATACCAAGCTGATCCTGAAATCATCTCCACTCTTTGGGACAAATTCAGTCCACCAGGAATCAAAAGTGCCCTCCCATGAACCCTTTTGTGAATCAGCTTAGGCATGTTGTTCGTGCCACAGTGACCAACACAACAACATTATTGGCTGACTTGCAACAGACAGCGGTTGAAAAATGGGATGCCATTCTACAGTACACTGTGACCAAGCTGGTGATCAATTTAAGTAGGTGTCATGGGTACCGGGGCTATGTATGGTTCTTCTATGCTCTCCAGGCCACTCATTTGTAAAGAGAAGTTGCCACTGCCATCATCGGCTGTTTCCTGGTGAAAAAGAATATCTAGCTACAAGATGAAATCACAACCCGAAACAAATATCTAATATTTTGTAATATTTACCCTAAAATCAACCCAAAACCAATGATTGGACCATCTTGTTGTCTGACTCACCAGGCAAGGGTACTTTCGCATTTACGTGGCTCCTCCACGCATTATACGCTGACGCATTATGGAACGCTCAATAATGTCAGGGAAGTAGAAACAGCTGGCTGCTACCGCTTATAATTTTGGACAAAAAAACTAGAGTCCCTAAAAGATAAAAGCTGTTTGAAGTCACGGCAAACAAAACATGGGTGAGTGAACCCCGACTTGTTTTGTAGATTTAGGATAGCAGCTTTAATCTCGAAGTTTGACAATAGTTACCGTCACATTGTAATGCTGTCACACTGTGAGATGTTGAAGTCCTGAACAATTTTGAAAACGGTAAGATGAGTACCAAGCTATAAATGACTAAAATGTTAGGCAAAGGATCGAGGGTGAGTTTTTCATGAATGCAACCAACATACTTAACACATTTAATTTTGAGGCAAATGTGGCACCATTTATATAAAATAAATAAATAATATCTATAATAATACTGGACCAAACAAAAATTCCCTTACTTTTTCTGCAAAGTTTATTTTACAGATTGATAATACAAAATCTAGATACATTAAAACTTTAGAGTGGCTTTTCACAAACTTCCTGGAAGGAGTCTCAACAGTAGGGCAGGCTATGGCTTACTAACATCAGCAATCAACTACATATTGTTAGTTTTACCGTTTTAGCTCTGAGAAATAGGTTACAATGCATGCACTGTCACTCTTAAAGCCAGAACTTCAGCCAAAAAAAATACAACAATAAAAAAAAAGATTTGGGCTTAACTGTAAAAAATAACACAAAATAAAGAAATGTATTTCTCGTACCAAATAAAAATTATAATGTGTTTGCATGGTAGATGAAAAATGGCACATCCTCAAACAAATATGTGAAAAAATCTCTTTGAAACAAATGTGCCTCTGATGATGTCAATATCTAGTTTTTGGGATTTGAACAGTAGAGCAAATGTCTGTCAGCCCCACTCGGAGCTTACGCTGACTCTCCATCCACCTGGAGGGGGGGGCAACAGTGATGGTGGGAGGTCAGGAATGGAGAACAGATGTTGAGGAATATCTCTTTCTGCTTCATCCTCTTCATTGTCCTCCTTGGTTTTTAAATCGCTGTAGACATAAATAATTGAACGGTTGAATTCAAAATGAACAGGGCCAATTATTAGGCATGCTAGCCATGTAGGCCCATGTTTTGAAGTGAAAAGGAATCCACATACCCTTTACTTCCAAGAGCTGCTTGTTTCCTCTCCCTTTTCAAAAGCCACTCCTCTATGCTTCGCCCAGAAATCAGTCTGTCCTCTGAGTCCTCTTTGCGTTGCCTTTCCCCTTGAAATAAAGAAACATAACATTCATTAAGATGCAGCAGTTAAATGCTTCTCTATACGCAACCTTCATATAACCTAGAACACACGGTACATTTGTGTTCTATTAATATATTAGAACATGTTCCAGGTTTTGAGTTTTGGTGTTAATCCGTCAATTTTTTTAATAACAAATATTTTAAACTAAACTGTCTGTAGTTTCTTGAAGCTATTTCTTTTCTTCAATTAGGAGCAAAACTACTACTATTATAACAGAAAACATCACTCCTAAGATTCATATTCACACCTAAAATCACATGGTAAACAGCACCACCTTGTGGTCCCTACTTACTTTCCATGTGTCTCTTTAGGTTGAACAGCTCATCTTCAGACATGTGAGAAAATCTGCAGTTTGGTCCAAAATCACAAATTCCTAAAAGAAAAAAACAAATATCTAACTGTGACAAATAAAATTAAATCTTATAACCAGGAGGATAAATAAATGTTCCTTTTTTCTAACCTTTCTGGAGAAACTTCCGGCAGGGTTTCTTTATTTGCTCATCATGCAGAATAGCAGCAGAATCTGTAAGAAATAGAGCAAACATTAAAATTATTTAACAAGTTTCATGGTAATGTTAGACACGCCAAATAAAATCAGTTTTGCTTGTTATATTATATATGGTTGTCTTTCAAACTTTGGGTGAACTTTGCTTCAATCCACCAATTCAATTTAACGAACAGTGACAGATAAGAGTTTGAAAGCCACCCGAAAAATAAGGAATCATAAGATTACCCAAATATACAGGAATTACAGTTTAGCATAAGCTGGACCTGATCTTTTGGTAAACTCCAAATAAAGTATATTCAAAAACAAGCTGTTTGTGGGAGTGAGTTTCCAGTTTTGTTTCATTTAATTAAAAACATCCAGGTACTGTAATTGTATGCTGATCAAATTCTCCCTAATTATGGGTAAACTGTCAGATTTTCATCGAAGAACAACTGATTGGTGCTTCACCAGAACAAATACTTGCAAATTACAAATATCACACCATTTGTGTTAATATAACAAACGGCAGAACGGTTTTCAGTACTGATGTTATACCTCAGGGATCTAGGACGAGCTTACTCCTTTTTAATTTGCGTAAGCTTCAAAGACTGTGCACATTCAAGATAACGCCATGATTCTGTCACATAGGGATAATAAATTAACAAAAGCAATGCTGAGTTTGAACTAAATGTAATTATTTCTCTTGGAAAAACATGACCAAAAAAAGCAACTTTATAAAAGCTCTTCACTCCTCAGTGGGAGTTTGGAGTCTAGCTATCTTTAAACAAAAGATATCTAGAAGAAAAAGAAGATCAAACAATCAAGAGTCCAGAATTTGTCCCAGTCTCACCTCTGAATTGGTCAAACCAGGCCTTCTTCGCTCTGTGATGCTGAACACCATTAAGATGTTTCTTCCTGTTGTGCATGTTGTCTTGAAAGGACCTGTCGCAGTAGTCACAGTAATACCTCTTCCCCATGGTGCTCAGATAGGAGAGCTGCCCATAAAAGCAAGAGAGTAAACAGACTGGGTGAAAAAATGGCAGACCTGAATGAAAATAATTCTGGAAAAATAAATGAAGACATGATTGTAACTGATATACTTCTGTAGTAGCAATAGATATGTAAAAAAAAATTAAATTAAATGCATTAGCATCCAAATTCTTTTCTAAAAAAAACAAAAAAAACATTGGATGAATATGGATGGAACATTTTATTTATTTTTTCCTGTCTCATCTCTCAGTTGAATTGTTAACTATGAGGCAATTTAAAGTGGAAAAGCATGGAGGAAATGAATGTAAGACAACATATGTACTGAGTTGAGAGAATTTACATTAATAACATAATAACTACATAGAATGCAGATATTTTTACATGGAGAATCAAAGCTGCGATGCTGGTTATTTTTTCCAGTACTATTCAGTGAAACAAATGTGGCCAAAAGCTTTAAAACTGACACAAGGTTTTATTTTTATTTTTCATAAAGTCTGTTGGATCAATAATAAAACCATTCTTGTGACTCAAAGGCTTTCAGTGTATGTAAGACATCCATGTTTACAGTGACAACATTTTTTCTAGACTTCCACTATTCATCCAGGGAACGCTGGTTATCAGTTTGTGGGTCAAATCCTGACAGATGATAAACTTTTCATCCTGGGAAGTTTTGTGGTTATAGACCTGAAAAAATAGTTATGCAACCAGCATTTCAAACATTTATCACCTCTAATGCCACATGACACTCAGAAAGCATTTTTCATCATAGCAAAGTGGCTGTTCTGTGATGTATAAAATTATTCACTATTCACAACAATGTTTTAGGATAAATCATTAGTAATGCCCCCTCCCTTGAAGAGCAAATCAAACAGATAAACAGTTCACAGCTGAACAATCAATCACTCCGTGGCACTCCAATTTAAAGGGGAGAGCCACTTACTCTTAAATAACCATAAAATGGATATTCCATCCCAAAGTGAAATTTTATTCTTACCATCTTCACCAGAGTTAGATAGGTGAGAAAAAGCATGTTGTAACCAGCCCAGTCATTCAGCTGATCTGGCAGCAGTCTGTCTACTTTAGCTTAGCATTAACAATGTAAGTGAATGGTAAAAGCTAGCATTTTGTGTGCAAAAGTCATGTAAATTACTCAATAATGATATTAATTTGGAGGGGAAATCCAAGACTTATAAACAAGAAGGCTGCGTGTTTATGACTTGTTTTCGCACCCCTTTGCTACACAAGAAATAACAATTTCCTTGCATTAGACGTATAACATACTCAAACTACAGCATTAAAAACTCAGATATTTCGATATGTCGCAGTGTAATCCAAACTAAATCGGCTCCTGTAATTTCTTTGTGTTACTTAATATTGCCAGTTGCAATCGATTTACTTGTTGAGGACACCCGGAATAATTAGGATCATTACTGAGTAATTTTCAGCACGTTTGCACACGAAATACCAGCTGATACCATTTATTTACATTGTTTATGCAAAGCTAAAGGAAACTGACCGCTGCCATATTAGGAGAATTACTGGGATGATTACAAAATCCCTTTTTTCATTTATCTAAATATGGAGAATATGGAAACAAAGTAACTTCCACTTGGATGTAGAACAGCCCGTAACACTATTATCTTAAATAAGGTTTAAATTATTATTTTTTGTTAAATTAACTGTACCATTCCTTATTAATAATCCTCGTAGAAATCTACAATCAATCATCACTAAAGCGAAAGTAGTAACATTTACCAAAATCCCCAAACTTTTGGAAACGACTGGACATCTGAATCGCTTGCAAATAAGCGTACTAACATACCGTTAGATACTGTTAGCTGTCCTTATTGTGTACAGTTTAACACTGACGAAACCCCACGTCGCTATGATATCCAGAAACATTCCAAAACACACACAAAAAAGATGCTGTCAATAAAGGATGTTTGTAGCTAGTAGCAATTAGCTGTTTCTGAAGCGAAGGACGTTGGCTGTGCGTCTGCTTCCGCTCTTGCGCAGTGAGCCCACATCACCGACGATATGGCGCTGGCTAAAACGGTCTACAATCTGCTCTTCAGGAGGACATCTACCTTCGCTATAACCATCATGGTTGGAGCTGTCTTTTTTGAGCGGGTGTTTGACCAAGGCGGTGACGCGATTTTTGAGCAAATAAACCGCGGGGTAAGTCCGTCCCTGGTTGTTTTTTATCGGTGCTGACCTTGTGAGGAGAGGACGAAGCGGGGCTAGCGTTAGCTTAGCCCGGCTAGTCGAGTCTGTAAATGACTGTTAGGTCTCTTCTGTTATCATTAATTTTCTAATATTGCCTTTTTATGACCCGTTACAGAAACTATGGAAACACATAAAGCACAACTATGAGAACAAAGAGGAAGAGTAGGACGACACCCCGGGTTGTACAAAGCTGCAGTGTTAATGCGTCGTCTGGTTTCCATCACCTTATATTCCTGGATTCAGCACCCTTATGAAGCACCTGTCATCATGAACAATGTGCACTAAGTCATGTTCAGGCTGAAGGAGGCTCTGAGAGGACCTGTGGGAGCTGACAGGCTGACCCGACCACCAGGGGAGATGGATCAAAGCTCGCCCTTTACATTGCAGATGTTTCTAACGATTTCATTGTCTTCAGATTGTAAATGGTTATATTAAACATGTTTCGATGTCATACATGGGTTTGACTTTTCTTGTGTACCAGACAAACCCAACGTCTCTCTAAAAGTTTTGTCAAAGCGCCTTGATTGCTTTAGATAAAGTAACTGCTTTACTTGCCAAGCCTGACCAGATTTGCTCTCATAAGAAAGCCTACTGTTTCTGTTAACCAAAGTTCCCATGCAGTCTGGAAAAGTATGGTATTTGATATTAGTGTTTTCCCAGTGTGGATCAGTAGGAGACGGATATAAGAATATTGAAAGCTATTTGTATCTATTCCTCACTGTTTCTCTTTTCTATATCTCTCGGTTTTCCTTGTCATTCTTTCCTTACCCTGTAGAGATTTTTTCCACAAGAAATGCCCGGTATAAACTCATAGAGGCTATAGTATTTTATGTATTGAAATTATTTTAAAAGACTGACAACTCAGGAAAGCTGAGTATGAAAATACTTTAAAATTACATGTAAAATATGAAGCACTGCCTAAGAAACCAATTTCTTTTTGGTAAGTAGATTTTTTGTGGAAATGAACTTTGAGTGTATACCATAGACTATATGTATACTGGTGATTTGGCAGAATTCAGTTCAGATGATTCATTCTCCATTGGCATTTTTAAAATATTGCAATGGTATAGAAAGCCCTCTGGGGGCACTGCTCTCTTCAAAATCTGTCTCTGCCCTGCCTCCCCATAGCTTTCAGAACTTAGAACAACTACTCTACAGACATAACAGTAGAAATAAGAGTCCTTCAGTTAAACCAATTTAGGTGAAACGTCCATAAATCTTTAACTTCTGTGAGTCCCAAGCCTTATGCCACAGTCCCCGGCTGACTATAGTAATAATTACAAATCACTAAAAAGAACTAAACTTGAAATCATTTTTCCATAACAACTGGTATTCTCCCATTATCCAAAACCATCTCTGTTAGGTTGTCACTCTAATAATCTTTGGGTGTTTGTGTCTGTGCGTAGTCACTTCTTGTTACTGTGGTAAAGTTGTGACCAATCAAGGTTGAACCCAGCCTCTCATTCGTTGACTGAAAGAGGTTGCTATTGAAGATTAGGTATAGAAAATATTTATTTTTTTAACAAGTATTTCTCTGCGTTTGTCATTATTTAGAAAAATAGGTAAGTGTTGGGTTCATATTGGATTAATTGCAAACATAGTTACCACTGGCTTCAAGAAAACCTTACACATGTTTTTAAGGTACATCTATTTTATTAAAATTAAGCAAATGGAAACAATGATTTACAATTTTTAAGCAAAACTGCAACATAAAGACTGCTAAAACCTACGTTTGCTTTTCACAGAATATAGTTGGGAGTTTTTTTGCAGGTTTTGTTGTCACAAATGATCCAGTTCACAATAAAAATGCAATATGATGTATGTTGCACTCAACTACAATAGCATTATACAAGTATTCACAACAGCAATGTCCTTTTACAACCCATACATTGCCTAATAATTCTTACTGACAGCTTCTGCGTGTGCAGGTGTAAAGTAGTTATGGTTTATTAAAGGTAAACATTGACTGTTCCCTGCCAAGTCTGATGTGGGGGCTTTGAATTAATCCAGCTTAGGTAAAAGAGTACTGGCTAAACCTGCACAGTGTGACATAAAACCTCTTCTAAGACCATAACAAAAAACTCTATACACACTATTTGAACAGCTTTGACCATATCACGTTTGTAAAACATCACATACGTGGTGAAAATTTCAACCCTTCAAATTTCTAAACCAGGTCATAAGTTAAACCACATTATTGTAAGGTAACTGGTAAAGATAGTATCAGAGATTGGCCACACCCATCTAGATGCTTGGTAGGCAGCTGAGCATTAGGCCTCCAGGTGTCACACTAATACTATGTAATAAGACCCATAGTACTTCTTCCCATGGCTGCGTAATCTCTGTTCACAGTCTGTCTGTATTATTCCGAGCCTTAGAGAAAGTAGCACCAGGGCTCAGATGTGCACTTTCACTGAGAAAGGCTTCATATTTCAGCTTTAACAGCGCTTTCTGGTCACATTTTCCTAAATTTCTCCATTTGTTTTGGCTGAAACAAGCCAAAAGCAATAGAAAACAAGTTGCCCAGCTGTATGCCTACCTTGGCCTCTGGGCTGGCGAAACCAATCACTCACATAAACCGTTCTGACTGTTTAGATGCTACAGAAGGGTATGGTTTTACACTTTAGACTTAAATCCATTTTTGAAACAGTGTAAAAGGTCAGCAACTATCAATTTAAGTCACTCACGTTGTCGAGAATGATGTACTTATTTAGCTCTGAATAAATAGTTTTTTTAATCTAATGCAATGTATAATTAGTAGGAAGATATGTTTGTTTTAATGTTATTATGAAAGAACACTATAATTTGTTTTACTGAAGTGCAGCAAGTCCCACTTTTGCTGTGTACAGAAATTAATGTAAATTCAGGTGACAAACAAGTACGGACATTTTGGTTGTGTAAAACACAAACCATTTGTTAAATGCAAATCCAACTTATTCAAGTTGCTTCATTCCACGTGGATACATTTTCAAATCAAGTTAAATTATAAATATAAAACCAGGCAGTTATAAAATAGAGTCTTTTAACCAGCCCCATAGTCTAGTCACCCAAAGGTTTACTCCTAAATCTGATAAGTACTGGATCTCAGGTGTGAGCATTTTTGCACATTTTGTCCTGTTTTGAGGATCAATGTCTTTTCTCAAGTTGTACCCCATGATAGATTTCTCTCCAGCGGGCTGCCAAGGCCTGAAATGTGTGTCCTTAATCTTCTGGGCTTCAACTGCACCTCCACCCTCAATACAGGTGGCCCTCATCTCTGCATTTCTTCTTCTTAGCTCATTTACTTCTCGCTCCATTCTTTCACTCCCAAACGCCTTGACTCTCTCCCAGAAAGTAGCATTGAAGTACTCATAGAGTTTCCAGTCAGCCCAGTTCCACTCTAAGGCTTTAGCCCTTGTCTCGGGGTCTAGCCGGGAGACAGATGAGGTCTTTCGAACATTAAGCTTGAAATACAGGATCTCTTCCATGGACCAGCAAAGTAAATCCTTCAGCAGAATTAGAGACTCTTCAAAGTATTCTGTAATGAGGACCAGATGAAAACGTTTGGATAAGTACAGAATGTCCTCCATGATATGAGGATCATTGACTTCAAGGTTGTTATCAAAACCAAAGTCAAAAAACAGCAAGTTTTTAAGATAGAATGAGTTATAAGCTTTTGGACTGTAGAAGGCCTTGGGGTTGTTCAGAAACGTTTTCAGTTTGTTCTGTCCTCTGATGCTCCATGTGAAAGGAACTGTTCTGTGGTAATAATGGAAGGCTGACTCAAAGAGATCCACTGGGTTGCGTAAGATGGTGATATACACCGCATCCGGTGGCAGGAGTTTGGACACTTCTTGGTAGTTGAAGCGCATGTGGTTGCAAATAATGTTGAAGCACTCCCCCGGCCTGTAGTCCTTCACCTGAGAGCACAGGAATGGCTCTGGGTAGCGGAAATCATTCCGTCTGTCAGGTAAGGCAAAGTTCAGCTTGTGCCTTTCGCCAAACCTGTAGAGGATGTTGAGAATGGTGCTGCTCGCAGTTTTATGAGTCTTCATGAACATGATGTTCTCTTTTGGAGAGCATTCCTGCTTAGATTCAGATCTTTCAGTGAGGTTGGCTGGAATTGATTTCGCCATGCTGAGGGGGCACGTCTCTACCTGCATGGGCCTTTGAATGAAATGAAAACTAGAGTTAGCTGCAGCTGTGGTCAGAAGTTTACATTCACTCAAGACCACGAAGGTCACATTCATTTTGAGCTTATTTGAAATAATGATACATAATTTTCATGTAAATATGTCAATAACTAACTGTATTGCCTGTTTTAGGGACATAAGATTTCTGATCACAGATTATAGGCATATACACATCTTTAATTAGAAGAAACTGGCCTAACCCTGAAAGGGTGAGTGCCTGGCATCTATCTGGCCTGTGTAAACCAGTCCTTTGGAGGCAGACAGGAAGAGGGGCTGCAGTATGATAGACTATGGTAATCTCATTTTATGGAGTTTCTTTCATTCACACAGGGTCAAAATTATCATTTCATATCAACTACACACACACATTCACCAATATTTGGGTATATCCTCTTTGAAATTAGTTTTGTTTCCTACATACTTTCTACAGCCATCAACAAGGTTCTGACATAATTTTGGCGGGATTTTTGTCTAATATTTTTCACAGAAACCAATAAAAGGAGCTGACTTCCTGACCCATTTCCAGGATATTTCAGTGTAAAGCTTAGTTTTACCCTGCTTTATCCTTCCTGATAGCACATTTTGATGAGGGTACTGGTACCTTATTCTTCAATTATGTCCAAATGTCTGACTCCTAGTGTTAAAAAATTAGGTGAAGGTGACCCTTTTTTATTATTACATCCACTTTCACCAATATGACAATACCACAGCATGTTGCTACTACAACCATGTTTGACAGCTGGTAGAGTACTTTAAGGTTTAAAGCCTCTGATTGACTCATCAAACATAGTTCTTGTGACTAAGGCCATATTGCTTAATCTTTATTTCTTCTAAACACAAAACATTTGTTTGGTGTATTTACTGTATATGTTTGAGTCTTTATATACAATTTTGATCCTGTGTAGATTAAACCATTGGAATCAATTTCTTGTTTTTGAAATATATTGTTGTTTGTCATAATATCATTAGTCTACCCTGGGAAAAACAAACAAACATTTAAATAAAATAATTTCACTGCCAAAAATTTGGATTAGTTTTGTAACCATGATAAGTGTATTTAAATATGCAACCATCTCTGCCTATAGACTTAAATGCATTTATTTCCTTTTTTGTTTCTTTTTACCTTATATTCTCTTGCTGTGTCGTTGTCAAGCAGTAGAGGACCAACATCATGTTGGTCAATAAAACCCAGGGTGCCAGTCCCCGAACCACCGCTGTACATTTAAGCCATTTGTTCCAATACATTATTAAATGCAAAATGCAAACCTAAAAAATGAAATTTGAGACAACATTAAACTCTGCTTTATTCGAGCTACACAACATTCAAAATACAGTAGGCCTATATAAGCAAAAAAAATGTTAATTATATATTCTTCTTTGATCAAATATTAAGGCTGCTAAAAACCAAAAAGGTCTGCGTGGGATAAGGAGAGACAAAAACCAAAGACAAGAAAAGGAAATGCAGAGTCTTTGTTTTTAGTCAAATAGAGCCCACGACACTCATGTTGACACTGAAAACATGTAACCTGTGCTAAAGTTTAAACTTTTGCCAGAAACAATTAAAGGAAGTACAGTCATTTTTATTTAAAGAAAGGAATCAAACTATGCAAAAACTAATGGCACGTCTTAAATGTAAAAAGATAAATATCTAAGGTAGATTTTCTCTACAGACATTGAACTGATGCATGATAAAATAGGTATTTCAAGCTGGCGGCATCATGTGAGTAGGTGTGTCTGTTGGACTACATACTAAAACTTTTCAAATTATGTAACAATCCACCGTTAACATTTAATAGAATATCCTTGATATAAAACTTAGTATATTTAACATTTTAATTTATTCGGCTACACTGGATTAAAGCCTACACACATTCCTCAATAAGCCAGAATCTAAACAGACTTGTAGGGTACGAGAAGCATTCAGCACTTAGCTGTATGAAGAAGAACAAGAACAACTAAAAAACAACCAAGCAGAAAGCTTTGAACTTACCAGCAGATGGTTGCATTAGTGGAGTCACCCTAATTACTGTACCTGCTCACAAATGATGGAACCTCACTCAGTACGCTGTTAAAATTCCCAGAAGTTACACCTCATTGGCTGCTCAGAGTACTTGAAAAACTCCATATCTCCTCCCACAAAGGCTGAATGTGCCAAACAGCCTTCAGCTGAAAGACACATCTTTAGATCTTTGGCTTGTCAGAACAAAAGGAAGTCACGAGGCATCACTTTATAAGGAAGATATTTGTATTTTAATTGAAGTTAATCTATGTTGTTGATTGAATGAAATATTTAGCAAAGTTAAAACATGTTTTATGCACATCAGACAGCAGTTTTGATTCTATAATATTGGGACGTCCTCTTATATTCCTCATTCTAAAAAAAATTGCACATTGGCTATCACCAAAGTAAGTTAAAATTCTCAAGCAAAAATCTAAATCATTGCACATGTTGACGGATGTCCTTCCTCTTGTACCTTGCAAATATATTGCCATTAACAATTTACTTAAAAAAGGAGGCATTGCATCTATTGGTCTCTCCCCATTGATTTCTGTCTCAGTACATCTCCTCATCTCCCCAGAACCAAAAAATTTGGATGGATTGCCTCACCCCTCAGTAGCACCAGAACACAGTGTGCAAATATCTGTAAGATGCTTTCTGTTATATGTGCTGCTACAGTAGTTGCTTGGCTATGGGAATAATACTTGAGTAATAATGTGTACATATGCTTAAAAGGGCAATGTTAAGACTGCTGAGCAGCGCTGTAACCAGGAAGTTTTAAAAGAGGGCTAAATGGGTGGATGGAATGGGGTGAGGGGGGCTTAGACAGGGAGCGACAGACATCAGAGTCACACATTGGGGTTAAAGATTGACGTAAATACATGAAAAACATGAATAATTTTAACTAATTAAAGCTATTCCATTGTCTTGATTTATCATTTGTTGAACTATTGTCTACACAAGAAGTGATAATGCTGGCATCTTCGTAAATTCAGTAAAGAAGGAGCTGCTGCAGAAACCAGGGCTGGGTTAAATTCACTGACTAATCAGCGACTCATTTTTGTCTGACATAAAAATAAAAAAAATCAGGGTATAATCAACTAGACTACACCCTCGATTATATCAAAAATTTTACTTCTGTTCTGCGTGCAAAGACTGCTGCAATTCATGTTTGCATTTATGGATGTAAAGATTTCTCAATGTCATTGTTGGTTAAAGATTAGGCTACCTGATATAGATGTTGCAATATTTGATTTGATCATTTGGTTTACTTTGAATTCGTAACTACCATATAATTGAATTACCTCTTCTGTCTCTTTGCATCTCTGTGGATTTACTCAGGGAAACAAAACCATTTCATTATTATCTCATTATTATCTTATTCCTTTTTTCACACACTAATAGGACTGTCAATCAGCATATTTTTTTAAATCAAACACTCCTATTTGTACATGATAATAAGAATCACTGAGGTAATAGAAATAAACAAAATGGACATAGCATAGATTTTTCCATTACGTTTGCATTCTTATATCATCATATACACAAATATTTGAATTCAGGCATAAAATCAAAATATTCAGATAGGAGAAATTCATTACATTTCAACCTTAGCATATGATCTATTGTATTTCAAAATTAAAAATAATAATTGAGCCTGTTTTCTCCAATAAATGACCCTTGAACCCTATCACAATTCAAAGGACAGCTCCCTTTTATGATTAGCTTTTGATAACATTAATGATAAAATAAATATGATGTCACTTGATGTATTGATGGCCTGGACAGGACAGTCAATGAGGAGAGAGAAAGGGCGTCAGTTTATTGATAAAATTGCTGGGGTGTGGTTGGGAGATTACTGGGGACAATAAAAAATTATTATCTATTTAAAAGTAGCGTACTCATCCATTTGACATTTCATTTCCAAATGTTTGTTGCGTAGCCCATGTCTACATGTTTTGTCTTGTTTTGCAAATGGCACTGAAACCCACATCTTAGCACAAAGGATAAAAGTATTGCTATATTTGCCTAATAATAAACTCCCCTCTTTGCAACTCCTGTCATTCTGTGTGGAGAAATCTCAACTTCACAGCAGTTCAGAGTGCTGCAAGGCAGCAGGTTGCCAGCAGGTGACACGCATAAAATTTGTTAAACATGTGGAACGTCATATACATTCCACGGGTCTAGTTGAAAGGTTTTTTAAAGCGGCCAGGTACAAAGTGCAAAAATATATATTTATCTTTTTATATTTTGTTCAAGACTTCCAAAGAGGATGTGATTGATTTAGCCTACAGTATGGGTGGAAAGAGCATGAGAGAATATTCCCCAACCTTGTGTTGATAGAGGAACATTCTCCCTACCTAGGGATCCAGTTATGCCAGTGAGAGAGACTTTCTGCTGCCTAAAATTATGATTCAGGAACGGAGAGCAGTTGAAGCCAGGGACTGTGGAGTAGTTTCTAACAATATAGCAAACATAACTGCTTTAAATCAAAACTTAAAACTCATCTCTTTAGAGCTCCCTTTGAGTAAACGATTATTACACTCACTTGCTGTTTACGTTCTCTGTTTTTATGCTTTTCATGTTTTATTCTTAATTGCTGTTTTTACTTTCCATACCTTCATCATATGTTTGCTTTTATTACCACTGAATCATGTAAAGCACCTTGAATTACTTAGTTATTGAAAGTCTGCTACACAAATACAAGTGCCTTGCCTTGCCTATAGTGTCATAAATCCGTATTTTAAGAAGGACTCCTATTATTGTAATTGCTAAATAGCTTTCTTTTTCTTGGAATTTCTGGGCCACTCTTCTGTCTCTTTTTTTGCAAATAAAGTTTTCAGAGACATCTGCTTTTCAATCATTTTGCAAGCCTTTGGGTTTGTTTTTAGCAGCATAGTCTTGAAATGCGTCAAGAGTGAGTTGTAGCTGGATGTAATATCGAGAATATGTATTTTTTTCAAAAAAATAAAACTAAACTGTTTAGACTTGGGTAATAAACAAAACAGAAATACTGTAAGTTATTTATTCTTTCTCTGCGGCATGCAGCGCAGGCATTGAATTACCCTAGGACTGGTACTCACAACGATCAGTTCAACAGGCTACTGTACAGCTACTCTATACCACACTGTATTGCCAAAAGTTTTGCTAGTCTGCCTTCATGCATAAAATTTACATCCCATCCTTAATCCTGAGGGTTTAATTTGATGCTGACTCATCCTTGCACACATTACAGCTGCAACGGTTCTAGGAAGTCTTTCTATGTCAGACTAGGAATGTGTTTATACAATTTTTTTGATAATTCTCTCAAAAGTGCATTCATGAAGACATACAGTGATGTCGGATGAGAAGGCGTGGCTCAAGGTCTCCACTGTAATTCGTCCACAGTGTTTAATCACCCTTTAAGTACAACTTCAGTGTAGGCCATTCAAGGTTCCTCTACACCAAACTCAATCACCCACGGCAACGCCGGCGACTGTCTGCTGTCGGTACAGGTTCATTCAGCAGGAGTGAATACTGCGACTCAATGACTTGTTACAATCTGCTTCCTTAGAAAACTTTTAAACTGATTGGAATAATGAATTGAAGTATTAATCGGAATGTAAATACTACTAAATTGAAATGTAAAGTGTCTTGAGATGTAATTTGTTGTGAATTGGTGCTGTAGAAATAAACTGAATTGAAATTGAATTTGTTGACTACTTAATGCCGCTGTTGAGCCCATAGACTGCCTCCATGGACTACGCTTTAACTTATCAGATGGACACCTGGAGTTTGGCGATTTGAAGGTGTTGACTAGTCAATTATTCTTAAACTTTTAATAACCTGTAACAACTCAGGTGATGTTTTACAAGTATCCTTTTTTTGACAAACAATTAAAAATTGTACAGCAGTACTTGGCTTGGATTTACTACTTTGACTGGGACAGCCCAACACTCCAATACTAGGTAGGCCTTCATAAAATAATTGAAAAAGTCTGCAAGTGCTACGTCTATTATTCCATGTAATCAGGTGGTGTCCCGACTTTGTAATTTTCCTCTAAATTCTTTACTTTAATATCTGCCTTCTGCACTTATTATTCATAGCCAATACAAACCTGTTGTACAACCAATCGAATGAACAAACCAGTGCTAAATATAAGGACTTAGAATGTAATGCTTAAAGAGTACACTTTAAATAATGCACTAAGTACATTGTTTATTTAGACATGCAATATGAGGCAGACTGGTTGTTGTTTTGCGATATGGTATCAGAGTACAGGTGCAGCCTCAGCTGCTGCTGCCTCTGGGTGATAAATGTTTTGCTCAGCAGTTTGACAGTTAACCACAACTATGTGACAACACAGTTCATGTCACTGTCATGAGACTAAATCAGAGGACAAACTGATACGAACAAACTGTAAATATACCATGGGGTAAAAAAGTACTGGTATCCACCAACTGTGCATATTTTCCCACTTGAAATGAGAGATGCCTGTAATTTTCATCGTATGTATACTAAAACTAAGACTGAATGTAGAAAAGAGGAAAAAAATCCAGGAAATCACATTTTTAAATTATTTATTTAATGTTGCAAAAAACTGCTTTCCATGTTTTATGCTTAATTGCTGTTTTTATTTTCCAGGATTTTATGATGAAATGCTTTTTTAACTTTGTCTGATTTTAGAAAATTTGTACTTTTCATGTTTTATCCTTAATTGGTGTGTATAAGTTCCATGCTTTTCTTTACCACCGAATCATGTACAGCACCTTGAATTACCTTGTTGTTGAAAGTGCGCTATGCAAACAAAATTGCCTTGCCTAGTAATTGCTCCAGCAGTTTATCTCATCTCACCAAGCTGTTGGCCTACTGTAGATTGCCACACCCCAGTCTTGTCCAGTTATAAAATCTTGTCCCTGGTGTCCTGAAATGGCTCTCTTATCTTGGCAATTGTGGAAGTTGGAGTTTGAAGCAGTGGGCAGGTGTTTTTTATACAGATAAAAAAAAAAAAACACCTGTTCAAACAGGCACCATACAGGGATCAGAATTGTTGCCTGTTTGTAGCTGCTAAAGACTTGTTTTCTGCATCATTATACAAAAACATTATTTAAAACACAGATGAAAATTACGGACCTCATCTTTTTAAGTGGGACAACTTACTCAATTGGTGGTTGCCAAATATTTTTTTGCCCTACTGTGCACATTGCTGGAGCTGACAAAAGATTCTACCTAAAGTTAAGAGAAATATGTAGAGAGAATTTGATCAAAGTACCATTTAAGCAACATGGAATGAAAAATATAATCCAGGTATTTTAGTATAATTTTTATTAGGATAATTCGCAACAACAAAGCACAGAAAAATACACGTTTAAAAAAGATATTGATGTATAACATTAGAAAAAAAACACTAACATCATACTAATATATTTTGCTAATGGTGAATTACCAGTTTTTGCTAGCATTCAAAATATGACTACAACTGTAAGTGAAACTAAAACATTTTAGAATGTTGTCACATCAATTGTTTATTAACAGAACAGCATTTAAATACATTTTTCTGCTTTTCAATAAATAGCAGCCTTTTCTTTTACACCAAAACTTACAAATGTCAGGTTTGGAGAACAATCTATTTGATAAAACCAGTCTTTCTAAAACCCTCTGTGCAACAGTCACCCAAAGTGCAGTTCATGTTACTATTCCAAGAGAACATTTCCAGGAAAACAGCCAGATTATTCACTTTATTTCTTTTCCTTTTAAAAGCTTAGGTATACTGAAACTTGATAGTTCAGGTTTTGGTTTTCTTTGAATAACTGCTGCCATTGTTCGATAGAAGGAAATTAATATTTGCTTGGCAGAAAATGAAAGCAAGAACATCTGCTTTCTGTGACCAGTGAAATATGCGTCCCTGAAAGGATTCACTCTTTGAAAGACTGTTTAACAAAAAGTAAAATGAAGCTTCCCATCTTTCACTGTCAAACAATAGATTTTAACCCGACATGGAAACGATGGCCATTTAAATATTGAAGCCATCTTAATTTAATCAATGTTCTTATACTCAAAAACTATATCTTAAACTGTTTCAAGAAAAAGAAAGCAACATTAGACAACAAATCAATACACCGAAAGACTCTTGGAGTGCTGTACTCCAACCAAACCCAACAAAGTTGTGAACTATTTTTCAAAAACTTACAAGGCACTTTTAGGTGACTGCTACAAGAAACAGATCTAAAAAACAACAACATACAAGCTCAGTCACAACAGTTTCTACATACAGCCAAGCCTCTTTGGCATAACAAAAGGTAAATAAAAAAATAATTTTCATTTCCGCTTTCTTCGTCATCGGCATTTCATCTTCCTTTGAAGACAATATTTGTGGATTTTATTGGAACTGATTGAGATTCCATCATGGTCAATCACTTTAACTAAACTGACTCTAACTTCTTCTTGCATAGGCTACATCATGTTGTGCAATGTGTTATGCCACAACTTATATACAGCAAAACAATTCCCTCAATTAGCATCTCACACTTGATGTAGCTTTTAGTAAAACTTGTGTTTTTCATCTGTCAAGAGCAACTAAGAAAAATAAAAGATTAACCTCCAAGACTAAGGTCACAGAGAAGAGAAAGTTTTTTAGTGGAATATTTACAGATTTGACAGTCTATGTTTTCAGTAGACAGGCTTGTAGAAAATCTGACCCCCCAGAATCCTGCGCCTCAGCTCGTTCCACAGCAGGCTGCGCTCCCTCTGGGATCCTTTCATAAAGCCCCGGTTCTCTTGGGCACGACGAGACAGATAGGGGATCACCTCGTTGACAGGGCCGTAAGGGACATACTTGTACACCGGGAAACCTGCTTGACCTGTTTTCAACATGGAGAGACAAAGATGTAAAGCTCACTGTCGCCACTGTGTGAGCATTCAGTGTCATGACTTTGAGATGGTGGGAAATTACTGATATGTAATTTATAGTGAATAAAACAGGTATCTACACGTTGAAAAGTCTGTTCAACAGTTTAGTAAAAGTATTTACACCCCATGAATTGTACATTTCTCAGGTTACAACCACAAACTTAATCATGTTTTATTGTGATTTTAGACAATAGAAAGCAGTCCACCCAATAATTGTGAGGGCTAAAAGTATTGAAGCCAGGTTTTCCAAACTTGTCCACAAATGTAACTTCTAAGAGAGCATCACAGTTGAATATTCCCTTTTACTCTGACAGACCTAAATCCAATCAAAGGCAACCAACTGCCTAAGGGGTTACCAAAACGCTTTTTCCTTTACATTATTTTTCACCACCATTTGCCATGAGGCTTAGTAGGCTAACTCAGGTGTGGGCATTAAGGGGCAACAGTCCAACTAGCCAATTATTTTAGTCATGACAGCACAAAATATCGCCTCCAAGAAGTCCTTTTAAAATAGCAAATTAGATTTTATTTAAAAAGCAGCTCTCCTCCCCAGTAAATAACAGTGTCCACGTGTGTGTAATTTAATCTCTGCATAAACACAGCTGTGTTGTTATAGCCTCAGAGCTTTATTATTCAGAAAACAGAATCATGAAGATCAAAGAACACAAAAGAGAGTTCAGGGAATAAAGTGGCGAAGAATGGTAAGAATGGAGCCATTGTTGAAAGAGGCTTTGGTCAGATCTTGAACTTTTTAGCCGACGTCATACACAATCTCTACATTGAAACATGGAGGTGGGAGCATCATGCTGTGAGGAGTTCTTTTTTTTTTCCAGCAGGGACAGGAAAGGCGAATAGAGATAAATACGGGTCAACCCTAAATGCCATCCGACCGACTTAAGAGATTTTAAAGAAGACATTTCAGTCTCTAGATGTTCACAGCCGAAACAGACAACCCCCAAAAGCTGTAAGCTATAAAGTGGTTCATAAAAATATTGACTTAAGTCTTGTATTCTGTGTTGAATTAAAGAAAAAAATTACATTTCCGAGCTCCCACATGTAAAAGGGCATTATTTTAGGTCAAACTGACCAATATTATTAGACTGAGACCAAAAACCTGTGATGCAATGTTTGGTAACACTCAGTAAAGGACACCAGGAACCTATTTGCTCTCAACACATCTATGGGTCAGCCTGCCCCTTTTACGGTCATCGACTCGCCTGACTATGAGAAGGCTGACGTCTGTGGCGGTCGTGTTTCAGCTGAGCCTTCGCTGCCACCTGAGCCTGTGACGTAAGCTTTTTGTGATTTCATAACCTAGTGTTTGCTTTTAGTATCCCAGCTGAGAGCACCATACCTAGCGGGAAGCTGATCTGGTCACACATGCCGAGCAACTGCCCAAAGTAAACTTTATTCTCGGTGGGTGAGAGACCCATTTCATTCATCCTGAAAAAATTGGAAAAACACACATTAGGTTACATGTTAACTTGTGACACATTATGTAATTGGTAGTACAGTATTATGATCTTGCAGCTTTGTTCTGTAACTGTACTGAAGGTTTTCTAGCAAGTTTTGCTAAGGATTAACTTTAAACCACAGGGTTTAAACTTCTAGAAAGGAGTTATTTGGACTGTTTTAAGATTCAGCACAATCTGGAATTAAACTGTTAGATTTTTATGCAGGATAGAGACGAAAATGATAGAGACAAAAAACATACTTTTCAAGAGTGAACTTCACTGTGTCCTCGTTGTGAGTAGCAACCATGACATTTGCTTTCTTGTTGTGTTCAATCTCCTCAAGGACATACTCCAAACACCTGGATAAACACCAAGCCATATGGTACCAATTAAAAAACTCTCAGACTGAAGTACAGAAAGGCTCTGGGCACCAAATCAATTCTTACTTGTGATACATCCTATTTGTGGTTTCGTAATCTGGGTTTATAGGGTCTTCATAGCCGATCTCCAGAGCCCGGGCTCTCTCCTGGTACATATAAGCTCCACGAACGAGTTTAGCACCAAAGTACCAGCCCTCTCGTCGAGACAGCTCAACATCCAGACTCACATTGTCGTAGGCTTCCTAAAGTACCACGAACAGTACGGAAAATACGAAAAGCATCAGTACTATTTAAAGGTTTACACTTATTAAAGACAGATATGTGTTAGCACTTTGTAAACTTTTTTAAGACGGTAGGTAAAGTTTGGGCAATTTACCAGAGTTACAAAGCATTCTGCAAACAAGAAGTTTATTCATTCTTATTTAGGTCTTTAGAAAATATTGGTTTTCCTAGATAAAAAATATTATTCAAATATCTGATCAAATCTTTGCTGTAAATTTCAAAAACTTATTAAATTATTTATCTTATTAAAACTGTAACAAAAACAAGCATACTTCTGCATTTCAAGTTAACTTCTTTTTCATTTAAAAGGAGGATGTTCGTTCTATCAAAAAAATTAAAATATTTAAAAAAAAACTTTAAATATTACAATAATGGTAATTAAAAGAAAAAAGATTTTTTATTTTTAAAAATGTTGCCGTTTTGGAGTTAGCTAAAGTACTCGTATCTCTGAATACACTGCACAACCCATCAAATCCCTTATTTTAATAGTCACCTTAAGATAACATTGGTAAGTGTTGAAAATCACTGGCTTTTCTCTGTTGAACTTCCTCTGCATCTCCAGGGTGAGCCGACTGATAGCTGGCTGGAAGTATGTCTGCTCTGCATCCACCATTAGCCTCACCCCATTCTCTAGAGCATGCTGAAGCAGAAACGGAGAGGGATTTGTTATCTTAATGGGTCTGCATAATAAAATACTATAGCAAAATATAGCACTGAATATGTGCACTGCACAAAAAGGGCACGTGCTAAATATTGATATTTTGGATTTTTATTTTCCTGAACCAGCACATTGAAGGCACGTTAAAAGCAATATGTGTTTATGTATTATGAATGTAAGAAATTCAGTCATCTTTTTGAGCTCATACCTTTGCCAGAATGTCGACTCTCTGCAGCATTCTCTTCATCTGGCTCTCCTCCTCTGCTGTAAATTCTTTAGACAAAGATTCCAGTTGGCCTGTCTGCACAACCAAAACACAAAGAACGATTAGCACGCTTAAAGAAGAATAAAAACTCTACGATGGCACTGTCGGAGAGAGAAAGTTCTTCCGATGTTTGGAGTTCTTCTTTCCCCAAAATGAGTTTCCAATGTATAATTTCCGATTGCAGATGATACAGTAGAAGCACAAATCTACTTTTTTATCATTTCAATTATTATCTAATATTAAAATAGGAAAGCCCCGATAACTAGATGTAATCAATATTTTCAAATTTTTCAGTGATCAGAGATCAGCTATATTAGCTGACGAGTTGTGGCGATTTGTACTATAAAGTATCTGCTCATTAAATTTGATGGTAATTATGCAATAATTCAAACCTCCATAGCGGTGCAAACCAAGCATGTCTTTTAAGTCATTGTTTTTATTTGGTTCAACTTCTCTAGAAATGTATGGAGTTATTAAATTCCTCCCCCACTCTGGTATTTTCTCAAAAATATAGAGTGAATGCAACCTCATGACAGTGGAGAGCAGCAGCATGTACTCCGGTGTATAGCCTGCCAAGAATACTTTTCTTTACAATACTGTACCAAACAAGTGTTTTGCTTTTTACTTTCTCTGAAATATTAAACTGAAGCTGACCTTTAATCCTCTGTAAGATTTTGATTTAAGTGGATATACAACAATAACAGTAATGCTTATTAATGAAATTAGTCTTATAAAAACTGAAGTTGAGTTACTTGCTAAAACTATTTTGAGTTTTATACATTTTAATACTAAAGACAAAAAAGCGGACCGGGGCTCGAAATCGGATTGGATTTTAGGTTAAAAGATCGGAGGCACAAAATGCTGATTGGGATATCCCTTGATTAATATGTTTATTTTCATCAATAGAAGTAACTCTTGCTGGAAGGGTGATGCTTTTTATCACATCAGTGAGTTTAAGTTTGATTTGTTCCACCAAAATGATCAGGAAATCAAGCATGAAGTAGAAGTTCTTGCCAGTGTTTCTGTTTTATTGTCTCTGTTTCCATCTGTTTACTACACTTTTCGTTATAAAAAGGCCCGTACTTTACGCTACAAATCGGCCATTTGTAGACAGTGGTTGTAATTAGAGATATGCTTAGAAGCCTAGATTGTCATGTTCAAAATGAAACAGGTAATAATCACTGCGATGATAAACATTTTGGTACGTCGCACAAGTGGCTTTGTAAAGGCTTCTGTAACTAGTTACATAGTGCACAGCATACCCTGAACCTACTGACAATTAGGGCTGAATGATTTTGGAAAAAAATGTAATTGCGATTTTATTTCTTCAGTATTGCAATTGCGATTTAATTTACAATTATTTTTTATGGGACTTTTCTCATGTACTTTGTAACTAATGCAAGCAAGAAAATCAATGTTTATTATTATAAATAAAATCAGATTTTTTTAATACATAATTTATTCCATAGGCTAGACTTATTTTACGAAAAAGGCAAATGAAGCATGGCTGAATATAAACAAGATTATTTATCTACTTAAATCACCACATTCAATGTGATGTCCGTCATTCTGCAAACAAGGTTTTTTTTCTGCAGATCCCAGCTGGCCAAGCTCGTCTCCAGGCTGGCTGCAATGTTTTCCCTCCTGAGATCATCTGGTGGCTGGCATTTAGCCATGCAACTCTCATATATGGTGGTGGGATGTTTTTTAGGTGTTGATAAAGGTTCGTAGTGTACAACATAATAATCTGTATAATATCTGATGTTTTGCAGCATCATTGTTTTTATATCCAATATAATTTCCCATGTACTAATCCTCTTTGGTACCACGGCGCACAGCGTTTCTTTCTCTTCCTGCATTGTTTGAGCTGCTTACAATTCATGTGACTTTCCCAGATTTCATGACCGGTCAAATTGCAGCCTTTGCGATTAGAAAATCAGATTTTGTCATATTGCGATATTTTTGCATATGCATTTAATTGTTCAGCCCTACTGACAATGTATCATATCACAAAGCCTTGAATTATCATAAAAAATAAAATCACTTACCTCCAGATTTGGCACCATGAGCAGATTGGACATTCTCGTTGTGTCGTTGATCAAACTGTTCCAGTCTAGCAAGTCAATTGTTCTGGGAATATCAATTACAGTCAATTCAGATAGGTAAAGCTCTTATGTATCCTACAGATTAATAAGTGGGGTATAAAAACAAACAAACCCCAGTTTTGTTAATAATTGTCCGTAAATGAAAGGCTATCTTACCCTGACAAACCCAGCTTCTCTCCTGTGAACCAGTTCTCAATGTCATCTTTGGCTGCTACACCCATTTGAGTCAAGCTTTCCTACAAGGCCAAAATAAAGAAAGAACAAAAAGATCTAAATGTGTTTAACATTCTCCAAATGTATGAAGACATGACTGTTTTGAAGAGTTCTGAAAAAACCCAGGAGAGTATGTAGTGATATGAAAAAAGCCTGACACACCTTCAGCTGCTCCAGCTCCAGTCTTTTCTCCAAAGCAGTCATGTCAGATTTTCCTTGTTGCGCAGCGAGGAAATTAAAGAATTTCCTCCATTTGACAAGGACCTCTGAAAACTGAAGCTGCTCAATACAGAAGAAAAAAATTGTAATTATCTAGATGTAATAAAAGGTCCAGTGCAGTGCTGATTGACACAGATATCAATTCTGAAATATTTTTATTTAACTGTGACAACCTAAAAGAAACATGGAAAATTTGGCTATTATAATTTTTATCACTTCTTATTAGACTAAAAATGGGAAGTTATTCTTACGAGGAACTGTGGCCGTCCAAGTGCAGTCATTTTAATGGCAGAGAATCCATCAGTGGAAGCTCCACCTGAAATTAATAAGAAATGTGGCTAAAAAGATGCCTATAAAACCCGTATTTTCTTATTGTATGAATTTGTATACACATACGAGTACACATTAATTGTCAAAATCTACCCTACGATTGACAGCGGCCATTATACGGGTAGAAATACGTTGCAACAAATGATGTTAAGCAATAGAGGTGCAAAAATCCAAAGTATACCGCGTGCTTAACCCATGATGTTTTTGGAGTTTGATCTGCTTTGGACGGCAAATGATTTGCCCTTCTGGTGACGTTCTGGGCAGCATTTGTCAGTGTACAACTTTTTCTACAGCTGAAAGATACTACCTACAATTAAAACTCTTCACACCACTCAACCATTAAAAGTATTGATTCCCAACTAAGTCAAGTCAATCACTCGAGTATTAATCATGCCTTCTTGAGCTTTTTTATTCTAAAAAAAACACACACAAAAAGGCTGCTTACCCGACGCTTTAATACAGTTTATGAATGTCTCCATTTGATTGTCACATTTGGCCTCATCAGCATAAAAGTATGTACGAGCGCTGACTACACCTCCACGTCTGTCCCCAAACCGCCGATGAGCCTTGTACTTCTTCTCACGGTGATCTGCACCTAAAGAGGACAATTTATCTCAATGACTTCTGTAGGGGAAAAAGGTAACCATCAACTGTGATTTTCACCTTGTAATCTAATGTGTACTATTTATCAATTATATTCAGGTAATGTTGGCAGGTATTTGTCTAGGGCTTAATTCAGATAGAGTTTTTGTTAAATGCAGTAAAAAATAATAATCTTCTCATCGTACAACACATCACCTTAATGATTTGATTCTGAGGTATTACTTAAAGCATAATTATGCATGAAAAAAACTGATTTATTTTACTCTTTTTATTATTCATGAAACTTATCAAAACAGTAATGCAAATATTACTATAGCTTGACAGTAATTGCAAGAATATGTATGAAGAAATCAACTTCTTCCAACGAAAGCTCTGAAGCTGTGCTGTAAACGTTAACCTCTTAATGTGGACCGTACGTCATCCTGCTCAAACAGCTGAACTGGATGTTTCATACCCAACGAGATCCAGCTGCAACCAGTGCAATCCAGCCAAAAGCACGAGAGTCCAGCCTGTCTGTCTGTCTGTCTACATTCTAAGTCTGTCATTCTAAGAAAAGCAAACCATCTTCTCCTACACTGAGCGTGTAAACTGATGTGTCGCACTACTTTAAATAAATAAATCATCCGTCATGTAAACTAATATACACACCTTGGCTTTCCTTCTCTGCCTCAGAAATACAGGAACTGGGGAGAAAAAGAAAAAAAAGATGGCCGTTAAAAAAGGCTGTTGTTCTTTACAGAATCCATGAAAAAACATTTTTCTACTGAGAAATTACATTTTGACAATGGTTTTTTCTTACCATTCTACATACAAGAATATTAGGTTTTATTGTGTTGTCTTCTTTATATGTAATGAAGAGAAAAACCTAATCAGAAAATAGTGAATGTATTTATCATGAAAAAAATAACTAAATGTGCTTATTCCCACCAGAGAGCATTGCACAACCGTTCTTTGCAAGTGTATGGCTGTATATTCAAAAAATTTGAATCGCTTTAGCATTAAGCATTGGCAGACTTTTAACAATGTCCACTCCCCCAGCTGGATCTCTCCTCCAACCAATCAGCAGAGGGAGGTATGTCTTAACTGACCAATAGAGGACAAGAACATCTTGTATGTTTGAAAGAAATATAAAAAACACTTTGGATTGCAGGCTCATAAACATGCTGTTAATTACACTGACCAGGAAGCATAACAGAAGCAATACATGAAGAGATAAGATAAGAACAGACTGATACAAAGTGCAGCACAGTGGAATATTGTAGAGGTTATAGAAGGATGCAAAAATACTAATTAAATGATAAAATAAGATTTCTTTTTTTACAATTTAATATGTTTACAAAGGGATGAAGAATGTGGGATATTAAGATGAGAATTTTTAAAAACATCCTAAATTGGAAAACTTCACATTCTAATTTGGGGAGTTAACTAAGAATTGGGGTAGTTTAAACAAACTAAACATTAAACATCACATTTAAACATAAATATAAGAATTTAATTTTGTCATGTAAAATTTATAAGACAAAACATTAACACTGTACATACAAATATCTACTAAACGATACCGGAAACATATCCTATACTTTACAATTATGTAGTCCTAGGCATTACATGTACAGTAGATCTGGTAGTAAAAAATATTTCTCTAGACTATTTGAAATTCCTGTCAAACATTTTTTTTCTTATTCCCATAAATTCCAGCTGTTTTCCAATAAATATTTTCAAGTTAAAACAATTCTCTCACTTTTGCAACCCTAACATTTAAATTGTCAGTGAAGTAGGAAATGGGTAGTGAAGCTGCTCTTCTTTTTCAAGCACATTTAATGCACTTTCATGATGGTGGTTTAACCCGTTTCTGCAGTGAACCTGCAGCCAAAATAAAATATGCTGTCTACTCTACATGCACTAAGACCAGTGAGCTACAAAAACACGTTCTTAAACACTATTGAGCAATTTTAGTCTAGTAGATCTACTGAATTCATTATTACATTAAGCCATGAAAACTGCAGAGAGATCAGAGTGAAATTAGCTTTTTCTACGGACGCGTGTTTTGTCAGTGGTAGTTTATGTTATTTCTGTAGGTGCTATATCCAAAACACACTGATCATGTTACAGATATGCCAAGAGGTGGATTACACTCTCTTGCTTTAAATAACCTTCTGAATTCTCATTTTTTAGAGTATTTGTGTTTTTGTTTAATTACAATGTGGGCTTGGTCAAAGACTGCTGGGTTGCAGTCACACCCATGAAGATACAAGGATAGGCTGTGCAAACACACTTGTCTCAACTGGTTTGCATGTATTAAGGATGTTATATAACACAGAGAAAAAAGCTCTTCTTGTTCAACTCTTGGCATACTAAGCTGTGATATTAACAACTATTTAAATAAAAAACTTAATTTCAGATGCAGACAACTCGATCTTTAAACTCACTGAATACTTACTCCATTTCTTTCTTCTCTGCCTCTTCTTTTGTCAAATCTTCTTCCACACTGTAGTCCAGAACTGCCCCCACACCGAAGGCCTGATTCTTCTGGATTAAAGGTTTGATGGCGTTGTGGTCTTCCCCTGCCACAAACTGACCATAGAAGGTCATCTTCATCAGCTTTTCGAACATCCGCTGACCCAGCAGCTTCTTACTGAGCTCCATCAACTAAAAAGGTGCATCGTAAATAGGTTATGATGTTTGAGTTTGTTTAGTTTAATACAAAAGTTAATTGCACGATGAATTTAAGAAGTTTTCACACAAACTCACCTCCTTGTTCTTCTCAACCAGGATGTCAATCGTACACAGGTTGAAGACCAGCAGACTTCGCAGCATCTCGATGTTATTCTTGCTTTTGTATGCCTCTTCGGTGTTGTCGAAGTCGACTTGAATCCTGTTTAAACGCACGTCTTTGGCATTTTTGGACTGGCTGATTAGTTCTACCGGGACGGCTTCCACCACCGGGCAGCCCTCCAGCTGCCGCTGCTGCTCCTTCTCTTCCTGGCTCTTCGGGGATGCCACAGTTGACCGACATTTTGAAGGTGAAACGCGAATTTTGTTGATGTTGCCAGACTTTGTCCGGGCGAGCAACGCAACAAACTTTGTGTAGGACATGTTTTCCCTTCTTTCTTTGAGTTTTTAAAAGGCAGCGACCAGCTCCTCGGTGTTTGACTGCCGCCGCTCCAATGTTGACGGTTGCGTAATGAGCGCGAGTCAGAGAGTGAAATGCCCATCTGGTCTCTTGGGGCGGTTCCTCACATGTTGAAGCACGCGCCTTCCTAATAAAAATAACTAACATTGGTTAAACAAAAATTAGGTCAATATTGATTGTCTCATTTTACAATTACCAAATTAATAACCAAATAAATAGGGGCAAGGTATCCTACATGGAAAATAATATTATACTTTAGTTAATAGCAAACAATACGATTGTATTTGTATAGCTAGCTTTCAACAACAGGGTAATTCAAGATGCTCTACACGATTTGGTTATAAAGGAACAAACATAACATATGAAACAATAAAGAAATGAAAAGCATAAGGTAAAAACAGTATGAAACACATACAGCACTATAATACACAATAAAGCACGAAAAATATCAGTAAATCATGAAACACCCAAATTACATTAATATCTTTCTCAAAGGCAGCTCTAAACAGATGGGTTTTTGGTTTTGATATAAAGCAGCTAAGTATTTCAGCAGCTTTGCAGTCATCAGGAAGTCGACCGCTACTGCCTATTGGCGCTGATGAGCGGTGGGGCCGCCATCTTGGACCGGTATCCCTACTCCACTAATCTGTTTGACCGAAGCAGAAGTGTCATAACTCATTGATTTCTAAACTGATTTTCATGCGCCTTTTGTTTCAGTAACCGTTATACATGTTAAACATATGATAGCTACAGGATACATACATTTGTGTAATTTAACATTCATACTAGGATTGACAGTAATAAACTATCCTGGTATACTTGAGCTGTGATGGACTGGCGACGTGTCCAGGGTGTACCCCGCCTCTGGCCCGTTGACAGCTGGAGATAGGCACCAGCCCTCCCGCGACCCCTTGAGGATTAAGCGGTTTAGAATATGGATGGATGGATGGGTATACTTGAGATGTATGCAAAGCACAACAACAACAACAACAACAGTAATAAAAATAAAAATAATAATAATAATAATAATAATAATATAAAAAACAATAATACTTGGTAGATAAGCAGAAATTCTTATTTTATTAAATGATTAATATATACAACATATACACATACAACACAAAAAAACACACGCACGCACCACCCTGAAGAACCACTCACTGTATCTTCCGAAGATGTGAAGCTATGGAATGGGTTAGATGAGAACTTTAAAAATGCAGCTAGTCTACAACAATTTAATAGGCAGTATAAGATGACTGTTATTGAGAAATATGCCAAGGAATTGTGATGGGTAAGCTTCTTGGTTTTATTCTCTCTGTGTGTTGTTATACAAATAAAATACACGGTATGACAGTTAGGTTGATACACAAAAAATAAATTATACAAGTAATAACAAATATACATGAAAGGTATGTTAACAAATATAGTCACAAATGTATACAATTTTGAATTGTACAGTTGTTAATTATTTTTGATTATATTGAATGAGATGTAGGTGAACTTAAGCTTCTCTGCTTCAGTCTAGTCTTTTTGAGCTTTGTTGTTGTGAATTCTGTAAGAATATATTAAATGTAACTGCTCAAATACATTTTTTTTAAAGTTTCATAATCATCCCTTTTATTTTTCTTCTGTCTGTTAAACAATAAAATGTTTCCGATCATTTCAATGCAAGACAAAGATAAACTAAATAAATGCAAAATGCAACTTTTGAATCATTCTTTTAAAATAAAATAAAAACACTACTGCGTGTCTACCCTGCCTCTAACCCATTGAATGCTGGAGATAGTCACAGGCTGCCCCCACACTCCATCCAACATCTACCCTTTGATGACAAGTGGTACAATGGATGGATGGATGGATGGACGGACGAATGGATAAAATTGTGGATCAGGTCAGACCAGAATACCTTCTGTCATCTAGTGTCGGTACAGGTAGACCTAATATGATAGTATTCTCTGAATAAATCAGTCAGCACATACATTGTACATAGCCTGCATTTCTGCAGTAAAACATGAGTTTCGTTTTCAAACAGTGGTTAGCTCTTACATCTTCAACGCTTAAGCAAGTTTGTCAATCACTCACCTTATGAACTGAACCAGGATTTTACTTGCTCACCTTATATATATTTTTAGCAGACAGTTGTAGCATCAGACTAACACCCTACTTTTATACAACAAATACATTTAAAAAACTGTTTTAAACTGTTGGCCTAGGTTTGTCTGAGTCTCATAAATGTCTGGTTAAACTGGGTTTGTTCATCATTCTGTGAAGTTACTCACAGCAGGTGGACAATCCAGAAATTATAGCCTACTCAAAAAGGAGAGGACTTTAGAACAATAAATGTAACAATAAAGGTTTGGTGCAGTAAAAGTAAGCTACTTCTGAAACTACATTTGTGTTAAAACGTAGGCTAAATGTAACAGAGTGAAGCTGGGGTTGACGAACAAAAAACCCGTTAACAGATATGCAAACATTCATGTTCGTTTTTAGTGTAGAGGCCTTTTTCCTCCAGAGGGCGGTAATGATCACCAAAGTACCCAAACTGCCGCAAACCCGTGACGAAGAGTAGGCTAACCTCTGAGTTGTTGCTATCACGGAGAAGGTGTGTATTGAATAGTAGCGTTCAAAGGTTAACAGAAAGGTGCCAGTAAGGTCTTTGCAAGGTAATTGCACACTTCAAAAACTTACGTTTCTTTTATTACAACATACATAATGCACTGAATAATACTGTGGTTTTAGTTCGGTAGAAATACGGGTGCATTTTAGCCGCAGCAGCTGTTAGCCAGATTAGCTGAATAACAAAGAGGTTTTCGTACGTATCGAATTGGCACACGTAAACAAGTCTCCGACGGGGGAAAAGCATGAATCATGTTAAAGGAAGGAAGTTACACGATTAAGTAACTAAATATGTACATTAGAGCTAAAAGAAAACATTTCGATGCTCGTTGGTTATGGCAACAACGCTTCCGTGCGGTGTTCGTTAGCTCTAGCCTCACCATTTATTTCGTGTTACTACAGTTGTTATCGTGTAACGACCATAGACTGTATAAAACAACACTAAAGACGTAAAACATTTAACATATGAACCCTGGTTGTAGTTTTTTTTTTTTTTTTTAATTAGCGTTCAATGTTAATCTTCATTTCGTTGCTTTAGGTAGAAAAACCGGTTTGATTGGCTCACCATAAATGATTTCGCAAGAAGGCCTCGGAAACGTCCTTTTTCTGAAGAGTTATAGCGTTAATTAAATATGCTTCATATGTTTTTAATTGTATGTATTCTAAATCCTCCAGGATCTTTTTTTAATATTATGGGCACTGGACAATTAATTTAATCTGTTGAGCAAAAGTATTGGTTATTTTAACATCTCTAATTGAATAGTGATTTATGTCCATTGACAATAAAATTGATTAGTAAAATGTAAACACTAAGGCTAATTCTGCTCTGATAGTGATTAGAATTTTTAATTTATTTTTAATTACCTTTTATAAATTTTTTAATTAACTTTTCGTTCAACCTAAAGGCCACATTAGGTTGCTGTAGAATTTAATACTAGTACTCTGTCCTAAAAAAAAAAATCCAAATGTGTAAACTTTTTCTTACGAAACAGCATTGCTGATTGCGTATATAATAATGAAGGCTTGTGGATATAAAACCGTGACTAGAAAGTAATAATAAAAGCATGCTTTGAAGAACATCGTAGTCCTCCGTTTCAATAGGTTGCAGCAATGTTTGTTTACAGCGGAAACCCCTTTCTTCTTCTACAGCTGTTTCCAGTGTTTTAGCTAGTTCTGCGCGGTTCTGTGCATGTCAAAATGATTCATTCTGTTCAGACATGTAGAGGATGTAAACGCTTGTCATAATCGGCTAGATTTCTTCAGGGCACATATACACAGTCAAATTATAATCCGAACTATGGTCGGATTAAAGATATTTTGCACATGTAAACGTAGCTACTCTTCCTTTTCCTTCCTAGAGAAAATCTGACACAAAATAACCAATATGGTAATGTCTTAAAGCAGGGGGAAAATGTAAAAAAATTAGCCTGTCTGAATTAGTAAAACTCGAATTAGGTTGGTTTGTTTTTTCCAGGAACAGAATTTAAAGGTTTAAAAGTTTGTAGGCACTCAGAAATTCAACGAAGCATGATTATAGCTAACGTAATTTTCGGACTACAAACCACTACTTTTTTCACACGCTTTGAACCCCGCGGCCTCTACAATCATGCGGCTAATTTATAGATTTTTACTGGCTAACGAACTCCAGGGGACACTATCGCAGGAAGCATAAAAGTGAGGCAGACTTGGAGAAAGAGTCTGTGCCAAAGAAGACAAACTGGTAGTTTTCATGCACATGTCGTCCTCATGGAACACACATGAAGAATGCATGTAATGCAGTTTTTATGTTACGCCTGATTCACATCAGATGCAGCTCGAATGCCATGCGGATGCTGCATGGACTGCCATAGGCGATCAAGCTGGTAGCAAAGAAGGTAATAAAGCTATGGCATGTAAGCTTGACATTAATGAGCTGATGGTGAGACGTTGGAGGAGGCAGCGGGAAAATCTGAGTCAGTGTAAAAAGACGAAATAAAGCTTTCAGAGGACAACAAGACACTGAAGAAAATGACTTGAGTGGCTTTAGTAAAGAAGAGAAAGATAATGACAAATTACTTTTCTGGTAGGCTAAAGTATGTTTTATTTTCTAACCAGACGTATTACTATCATGTTGAATTGATGCTGTACTGCCAAATTTTCAGGCAGATTTCTATAAAAAAAATCTGTCTTAAATTTTAACCACAAAGAAAATAAATTTTTTTGTGTAAATATCTGATGATCTCGCTCCAACACTACAGAGCTTTTATCAGTTTCTGTTCAGAAACTCTTTAGGAACTTGTTAATTTTTTCTGTAAATGCTAACACTGTATGATAATTCCTTCTTTAAAGCTTTTCAGGTTTGGAAACGAAGTCTCCTGCCCTTTTTCAACCTCATCATTTACTACTATTGTTGCTTCATCTCTGGTTTATAGATACATCTATGTCTAAATTAAAAAATTGGCTTCCAATGGACTGTCTGGATTCAGATAAAGAGCATTTCCACAGCTCTTTATGAAGGCGAGAAGTGATCTTACAGTTTGCAGTTGCTCCTATTCTGTGTCAGCAGCGCTATCCAGTCAAACATGTCTGACGGGCGGATCTATGTTGGAAATCTCCCGATGGATGTCCAGGAGAGAGACATAGAAGATCTCTTCTTCAAATATGGAAAAATCAGAGAAATAGAATTGAAGAATAACAGAGGAACCGTTCCTTTTGCCTTCATCCGATTCGAGGACCCACGGTGAGTTTTCTGGATGACCGCCGCAAGTCAAATCACAATCCCCTTTTTGGACACCTTTGATTGTGTGGTACCATCTCTACTCCAATATTCACCAGCAGGGAATGGATGAAGGCACCGAATCCAACTTAGGCCCACTGGGTGTAGTTTGGTAAGGAGTTATTTGCTCTCTCCTCCTAGGGATGCTGAGGATGCTGTCTTTGGAAGAAATGGATATGCATATGGGAACTCCAAGCTACGAGTGGAGTATCCCCGATCGAGTGGTGGCAAACCTGGTCCAATGGGAGGCGGTGGAGTAGGACAGAGAGGAAGGTTTGGACCCCCAACTCGAAGATCCGAATTTCGGGTCATAGTGACTGGTAGGTGGATGACATAAGTCGTGGCCCAAAAATATTGAGCTCTGTTACGGTGCAACGTCGAATAAAAAGGAACTGCTAGGAATATAGGAGCAATAGTCAGATATTATTTCCTCTCTCTCGTGGCTGAAAGGAGGACAAGAGCCTAGTTGATGGACATCAGACATTGTAGAGACATACTTTTCTCTGTCATGGAGGATAGGATGACAGTGGCCCAGTAGATGGACTCTAAACAATGTAAACAAACATTTCTCTCTTTGATGAGGGATTGAGGATAAGGGCCTAGTTGATAGATACCAAATGTTGTAGAAAAACATTTCTCTATCTGATGGCAGATAGGAGCCCAATAGATAGACCCCAAACGTTAAAGAAATAAACTTCCCTCTCTCATGGCGGATTGGAGGACAATGGCCCAGTTAATGGACATCAAACGTTGTAGAGACATACTTTTCTTTGTCGTGGCGTATTGGAGGACAAGTGCCTTTTTGACGGACACCAAATGCAGGCAAATCTTTCTCTCTCTGATGGCGGATAGGACTTGAAAGACCTAGTTGATGGACCCCAAACATTGTAGACAAATCTTTCTATCTCTGATGGCGGATAGGATGAAAAGGGCCCAGTAGATGGAACCCAAACTTTATAGACATACACTTCTCTCTCTTATGGCGGACAGGACACGGGCCCAATAGATGGACCCGGAACGTTATAGACATAAACTTCCCTCTGTAATGGTGGATTGGAGGACAAGGGCCTAGTTGATGGATACCAAACATTATAGACAAATGTTTCTCTCTCTCTCTCTTGGCGGATTGGAGGACAAGGGCCTCGTAGATGGACCGCAAACTTTATAGACATAAAATTCCTTCTGTCATGGGGGATTGGAGGACAAGGGCCTAGTTGATGGATCCCAAATGTGTAGACATACATTTCTCTCTCAAGGCGGATTGGAGAACATGGAGGTCATAGATGGATGCCAAAAGTTGTAGACAAAAATGTATTTTGTTCATGGCGGACTGGAGGACAAGGGAACTAGTAAAGGACATCTTGAGTCATAGACTGATGTGATTTTTCTCTCGATGGACTGGAAGTCAAGGGGACTGAGTGGATGAGCTGAAAACAGCTTCTAATATGAAAACTGAAACTAAGCAAAAACATCGTTTTGGCTGAATAATCCTAAACTCCTACTTTGGCGACTGGTAGGTTTCATTTTATCATTGTGTATCTTTTATTTGTTGTTCCCTGCACTCACTAAAATTTTTATACAACACACAATGCCATTCAAATGTGTGTATTTGATATTGTTACAACTACATGCATGTGTATATTTTACTCGGATTTTGTTCTTCACAACAGAGAGACGCTGGAGTCAGCAATAGAATCCTACTCTGCAACCAGGAAGTCTTCTTTTCGACTTCTCTGGGATTTTTGGTCATAGTTCAGGCTAGGGCTGGGTGGTATTTAAAAAATTTACCAACACTAATATTTATGACTGTTACTGACGTAATTTTGCCTGTTCTGGTAAATTCTGTATTTAAAAAAAAAAAGGAAAGATCCGAAGACTTTTAGTTCACCGGTGCTCATGTCCCTTTACAAAATGAGCGCTGCCTTGACTATGTACAGTCATGTGACTTCCCCACCAGAAGGGAACAGGCAGCCAACTAGCAACTTTGTTGCTATATGTAGCGAGTGATTGGACTCCTCCTTGAAGAAGAAAAAAAGACAAATGTAGTGACTTTTTATGGATTTGGTGGATACTTTGAGACTCTAATGTGAAGCATGTATTATTGTTACTGCCTTAACTCAGCAACGGAGCAGTCAGACCAGCCTTTCAAAAGCAAGAACTCATCACATTTTCAAGCACGTTATGTAAATTAGGCCGCTATAGGACATTTAATACAGAAAGGGACGGGCTTGGGGTGGGGACTGCTCAATATACCGCAATATTGATTAGAGGTCATATCGGCCAGCCCTAGTTCAAGCAACATTTGAGCTTTTGAGATGCGACTCAGCCTCTCCCAGTTGTCAAAACAACACCATGTTACCCCGGTAACACATAGCAATAGCTGTCCCAAAGTAAAAAAAAAAAAAAAATCCATGGTAAACTATTACCTTTAGAAATCTCATAAGTAAAATAGAGCCCAACCTGGGGCAGTTCAAGCTCTCTTAAATACACAGTTGAAGTCCTCAGAAGTTTCTTAGAAAACATTACTGACCAAACAATATTATGAAGACAAAGGAAAGGATAATATTATGGAGATATTTAAAGCAGACTTGACTTATTAAACAATAGGCATCCCACATTAGTAGCCTTCATGGAGAAGTAGCAAGAAAAATCAATTGCTACAACCAAAGTTGGGGACAAATAAACATGCTCTAGTCAATTAAGATCAAATTTGTGTACTTTTAGCCAACATGCAGTTACGATGTTGGCTAAAAGTAAGGATTATTCATTAATAAACGGGGATGCTGGTCAGAATTGATATGGATGGAGGTAAATACAGAATAATTCAGGAAGAAAGCTTGGAAGGCACAATATAAAGCTTCAGTGGATGTTTACATTGGCTCCAAACAGTTAAAGGGGTTAGATCAAAGAATGAGAAAGAATGGCCTAGTCAAAGCCCAGATTGAAATCAAATTGGAAGTAGTTGACAATACTTGAGAAATGGCAAACAGAGCTGTTGTGCAAAAACTTCAGTCTCTAGATGTGTGAATCTGGTAGCATGGTTACGAGGGTGCACACTTGTATTTTCCTTCACCTCACTACTACTTGTGTTGGTCAATCACATTAAATCCTAGTAAGATATATTGATTGTTGTGGTTGTGAGAAAATGCGAATAAGTTTTCTTTTGCTTCTAGGCTGCTTATCTGGTACAGATCCTTAAAAAGCGGTTTCATATCATTAGTCCTTATGGGACATTGTGAATATGACAAACCAGTGAATATAGGAAGCTAAATATTGTCATACATTTTACAACCACAGACATTTTAGCTTTTTATTTTCAATAAGACTATTTTACATGTGGTGCAATATGACCTTAAGGGAAAAGTTGGGAAAAGAAGTAACATTTTCAAATGTTCTGGCATTTTGAGTTAATATAACGAGCAGCTGCAGCTCTATAGCTGGCATTACAGACTTCTCAATAAGTAATTGCAAGGTGAACCTGTAAATGATTAAATAAGCTCCTTTTGAACACCAAAAGCAGTATGTGGGCTAAATGTTTCAAGTGAGTTTTCAGTGTAGGTGATCAGAGATTGTACTTGTCTCAAGTACGTGTCCATGAAGATGATTTTAAAATGTCATCTAGCCTTCATTTTGTACACATTTCTTTAAAACCTAACATTTGGTCAAATCCAACCACATTTATTCCTATTTATTTTTTTTTTAAGTTTCACCTTGATATAGTGTTAAATGCTTTTCATCATATCTGCCTTCCTCACCGAAGGCTTACCACCTACTGGGAGCTGGCAGGATCTGAAGGATCACATGCGAGAAGCAGGAGATGTTTGCTTCGCAGATGTGCAGAGAGACGGCGAGGGCGTAGTGGAGTTTCTCCGCAGGGAGGACATGGAATACGCACTACGCCGGCTTGACCGCACCGAGTTTCGCTCGCATCAGGTATGCATCAGCAACAGGGAAAACACAAAATGCTGTTTACATTTTTTACCTATTTGTTTATTTTATTTTATTTTTTAAAGGGTGAGACCTCATACATCCGAGTTTATGAGGACAGAGGAGGTGCCAACTGGGGCCGTTCACGTTCTCGTTCCAGATCCCGAGGTCGCTACTCTCCTCCTTTTTTTAACCGAGGATCTCCCCCTCGCTACCCGTCTCCTCCACGCCATCCCATGTTACGGCATAGTCCACCTCCCAGGAGGCACCCACCCCCTCACCTTAGCCCACCGCCACGCCATTACCGATAGAGGGCTCATGATTTACGCAACATTTGGAGGAAATATTTGAAATTCTGTATTTTGTCTTGGTTTTACCTCAGGCAACCTTGTCCTTATTTCTGTATAAATGCATTCCATTTTCAGAACACACAGAACAGCCTGCTCCTTCTGCAGCCTTAAATATTTTTTCTCCTGTTTTTTGTTTTGGTTCTGTTAAAACAGGGTTGGTAATTAAGTTGAATCATTGTCTGACATCCTCGTGTCTTGGTGGTACTTTTCTTTGTCAGAAACTTGTTCTGATCTTGTGTTGGCTTGTCAAAAATCTTCAGCTATCAGACTAAATTCTTAGCTGTTATTTAATTGGATAAAATTGAGTGTCCCAATTTTATTTTTAAGGGGTGATTTTCTTTTCCTTCAGGTGAGTTTAATCATTAGTGAGGCTTTTTACTGTTGACTGTGAGCCTGCTTTTCTTTAAGTGTGTGAACAATTGATTAAACTGTAGGTAAAACATAATTTGTATGTTATTGTTCTTTATCAATAAAATACAAAATTTAATCGGGATAGTTTCATTCTTGAAAAAGCAAATGCATAAAAACTTTTTCCATTGAAAATCCAACCACTTTGTTCCTTAGCACTGTGGTGTTTTCCAGAAATAAAATTGGATTTTATTGTTTTTATTAGAATAAAAATAGCATACATAAAAGTAAAAAAAAAATATTTTAAGGAAAATTGAAAAGTTTTAATAATGTATAATGGTCATATTGAAGTGTTTATTGGTCACTTGCATTTTGGGTGCTTAAAGTCAGAGCTAAAGCAAATTTAAAACACTGGCTCTCAAAAGTACATACACCCTTGTTCTGAAAGCATTTTTTTTCTGATAAAAAAAAAGACCATAATAAATATATTAAAACCAAAAATTCCTACATATAACGTATTTATCCTGTGCAGCTGAAAAACGAATCTTAAGTTGTGTACCATTAAGCTAAACCTTTACTTCATTTTCCAATGTTAAGCGGTGTAACAGCATCCAGTTTCCAGATGCTTCCAATTTCTCATTGTCCCATATTTTAGTGATGACTGTTTACTATGCAATAGTAGATTTTTTTTTCTCCTATGGGACTCTTTGGAGCTACTATCACTTCTCTAACAATGGTTTTAGCTAAACTGATTCAAATGAGAAGGCCAGAGAGTGGTGCACTTAGCAGAACTTGCCTTGCAGAAAGAAGGTCCTGGGGTTGAATCCCTGCCTGGGGTCCATCTCCATGGGGTTTGTATTTTCTCCCTGTGCATGGGTGGGCTCTCTACAGGTACTCTGGCTCCCTTCCACAGTCAAAAGGCATGACTTAAAGGTTAATTGGTTTCTTGATTATCTGCATCTCTAAATTTAACTTGGAAAAGCATATTATGTTTGTTTCTCATGGTCTTTTTTTTTTACGTTACAAAACGGTGTTTAATGGGTGTTTATACTTGTTAAATGCACTGTATGCTACAATATATGTTGTATATTCAAGGTTATATATTCAATCTGTCAGTTTTTCCAAAATAAGGCACACAAACCACATGGGCTGCAAAATATAATATTTTTAATACACAATAAATTAATTATACTTACAGACCATTTCAGAAGACAAAAAATAAATATTTTCAATAGAATGCTTTATCTTTTCATTATTATTTAGACTAAACTCATGTACAGACATTGTATTGCATTTTTTTAAAATATGCACTAGCTAAGTATTTGTACAGTAAATCTGCTTCAACACATTTTATATCACATTATCTTCTGATCACAAAGAGCAACACACAAGAAGCAATATTCAGGCAGATTTTAGTTCCTATGGGGACATATTAGCGGTGATACCAAAACAAGCCACATCAATGAACCAACCCAAGCGTGTATCTATTTTGCAACCATGACACTGACAGCAGTTCTGTCTGACAAAACTCATCTTGTTGAGGATTTTGTGTTTTATCTGTAGAAATATTAAAATTATTGGGGATATCCTCCCCTGAAAAAGGTGGACACATGTTGGGAAGAAAATCTATGAATAATGCTCAACGACATGCATTACTAAATTAAATTCTGCACTTCATTTTTAACATCTATATTCTTACATATTAGAATATATAACTTTTCTGTGCTTTTTGTAATGTGTGGATGAGTGGCTTCAATCAATGGCAACTCAAAAATGTCAGGAAATGTATTCATTGAGGTGAAACTAGTTTTTAGAACATGATGAATCATGGTGACCTGGTTTGGGCATAAATTTGTCGCATTCAAAATCACTCATGCCTAAGACGTCAGTGGTGAGCCTGTAAACATGTATTTCAGAAGACGAGAACCCAAGATTGTTGTGGTAAAAGTGAAAGGACATCCTGAAAGCTTATTTGTCCATGATTGTAAAATCAAGACAAATCTGGTGTGGTAAAACTGGGAAGTTTAAAGTGCTGCAGAATCACAGGAGTGTTTTTCACCCTTGCATCGCTCTCTTGATAATGCACTGAAGCAGAATCTGTTGGGGCTGCACTTGTTGGACTTAATGAGTATCATCAGCTGATGTTTCCATCCAGAGGAGCAACATAAACACGCAACACTGCTTGCTTTGTGAGTTTATGGAAAGCGTTCACTCAATAAAGGTCCACAGCTGAACGGGCTGAATTCTGAGAAGCACTGGCCTGCGTAGAAATAAAAGCTGACATCTGGGTCAATGTACCAGCAGAAGCGAGCTGAATCACCTCTAAATCGATGCATAGAGGCCGTCAGAGATTGAAGGAGGGCGCATTAAGGCTGGAAGCTACCAGTGGAGATATTTAAGCTGTGTCTGTGACCAAAATATGGGCATTCATGCTGGGCTGCACAGAGTTTGGGTGTCCTTTCGAGCCTTCAGCGTTTCAAAGGCACACCACACATAAGGTTGAGAATTAAATGTCAGAAAGCAGAGCAAGTGATGGCAACACACAAATTTGGACACAATCATTTGCCCATACGTGTTATCCCATGACACTATATATATATATATATATATATATATATATATATATATATATATATATATATATATATATATTTAAAAAAAAGATTTTACAACAAAGTGTTTAAGAATAGCAGCTACAATTCAATACTGATGAATTTGGTTGCTGTCTCCCTGAAAACAAACTCCAAAGTTTAAGGCTAAATAACTCCTGAAGCGATATCTACAAGGACACATTCACTGCATGAACGATAACACTTCAAAAATAAATTTACTGGCGATACTTGCGTCTCCTGAATACAAAGAGGAGCAACTGGTGAGAAGTTGTTTTACAACCACTGTTTGAATAGAGCAGCTTTAATGACCTCCACCGCTATAGCTTTAGTTAACGACTTCATGTGCCAGTATCATTTGAAACAATGTATTACACCAAACATGGGGTCATGGAATGCAGCATCTTCAATGTTACTTATTTTCTATGAGAGTCTGAACTTGGTGGACCAGTTCTCGGGCTTTCTTCAAGACCTTTGGGACGTCATGTCGCTCCGCCATTTCTGAGAAGGGAAGGCAGAAGTTAGCTTGACTTGCACAATATTTCTAATGAATCATTTTTGTCTTCATTTTTTGTCAATACATACATCCCGTAACAAATATTGTTTTACAAAAGCTAAACGTTATCCAACAGAGACCATATATCTTGCTTGAGAGTTGCTTAAAGGGTTTACCTAGATATAGTGCAAAAGTAACAATATTACTCATATAGTTATAGTCAGTTGTATATGTGGATTCATTCAGTCAATAACTTGAATTTTTTATATTTTATCAGAACCTTTATTATTCCAATGAGGATGAGAAATAAAACAATCAAATTCAATTCTTTAAAAAAAAAAAATCAGGAGCTTGGTGCACTGGTTTGAATGTCTTTGTAGATTTTCTCTTATCAAAAAAGGGCCCAAATATATCAATGTTATTACCTGTTTTATGTGGACCTGGAGATTCTATCATATATTCCAATATAAAAACCCAAAGCCTATTACTCTCTGGATGAGAGCTGTACACGGGTAGATATATTTCTATCGTCATGACAAAACCAACATGCTCAATTTCAGATTTACAATTCTGCCTGAAAATATTTGCTCTGTTTAGTCGACTTTCCCTGTCCTTAATACAATCAGTGAGTATGCATTGTTAGTTGATGAGTTGCTAAATCTCAGATAGACGTTATGTGTTGAAAGGAAAGGCTGAAAAGAACACAATGTGGGTTAATCATAATTGATATAATTTTAATATTCATCAATACTATCAAGGTTAGCTGTTTTCCTGGTATTGTGCAGCCCTAGGTTCGTTAGTTATCAGAAAAAATATCCCCTATATATATATATATATATATATGGTCGGATGAATCTTTTTGGCCAATAATGACAAGTATGTTTGTGCTAAGTGCATCAAGTGTCAATGATGGTGGTGGCACCATAATGCTCTTACCCTGTTTTAATGCTGTTGGATCAAATAAAACGCAGAAGGTGGATGCAACACTAAAGAGGAAGGAGTACTTTAAACTCTTTAATTTCACTTTAAAGTACAGACAAAGTTGGTTGAAACCTGAATATAATTTGGTCTTCCAATGTGTCAAAACTGGTTTTGAAAAGCATATTCTTCAAAAATTGCCTTCCTAAAGTTCTCAGGCAATGTGAAGACAATGCTTAAATAATGGGTCCATGCCTGTAACTGAGCCAAGGCATCCAGGGGGTTCTCTTTCCAGCCAGAATAATGCCAGAAGCTTGTTGATTGCTATAAACTACATCACATATACAACACCTCTAACAAAAAGTGTATGCGTGTGTCTGTGTATAGTAGGGCAGCCCAATCTTTGACATGCCACCAGCATTGTGTGGACATTTGTATTTGTAGTTGTGTGGATACAAAATGCTGAAATTTTCAAAGCAGTGTGTCATTAATGGTCATTAGGAGAAGTAAGTTAAGTACATTTTCACCCACATGTCTTGTTGAAGGATTATCTAATCATTTGAGGAGTACGAAACTAGCAATTAAACAATTATTAGGATGTCTATGGGGTTGTAGTTTAGAAAAGTAAAGAAAATATTAACTGAGATTGATGTTTGGGGAAGAGTTTGGTAAATGCAGCAATACCCAGGAAAACAAACATCACTAACTGCTTGATTTTGCCCCAGAAATCATCCTTTGTCATCTCACCATTGAAAAACTTAATGATGTCTGTGAAGTCCATGTTATTTTCCAGAATAATATCTCTGTACATCTCCACAAGGGCAAGCGCGATGAAAAGCACAAAGTGCTCAGAAGAGGTGTGCTTGGCTGCCCAGATTGTTTCCCAAACAGAGAACACGTCGTCATATACCATCTCTGTTAGAGTAAAGCACAATAAAATCCCAGACAGTCATGATTTAAGCAAGATATGATGAATTAACAGGGAGCGTAAATCATACATAGATGATTACAGCATTTCCCTTCCCACCTCTTTTGAAGTCAAGAAGGAACCAACGGTAACAGAAGTAGAAGTGAGTGTAGTCTCCATTCTGTTGCATCAGCTCAAACAGTTCAGAGTCCAGGATCTGTCCATGGAGAACCCAAGAATCAGTGTGTGTGTGTGTATGCATATCTCAGAACAACCTGAGAATCTCATATAACATGCAGTATACATAGGATATCAAGTAAATAACACTACATTTTCATCTTTAAAATGCATAACTCTGCATACATTTATGTCCAATCTTTTATCTGAAATGACAAATGATTTGGAACTTTACCAATACTTTCTGGAAACTATATATAAATTAATTTATACATGTGTTATTATCCAGCTCTTTAGCAGCTTATACATCGTAATACATCTTGTTCATTATCTTATTATAAAGATTGCTGAGATTTTGTACATATGTGTACATATGTTACCGTGCTTGCAAAATCATATCCCTTAACTTTTTCGCTTTTTGTCTCTTTAAAACTACAAACTGTGATGCAGTTCATTGGGAGTTTAAGTCAAAGACCAACACCAAGTAGTGCATAATTGTGGAGTCATGAAAGGAAAAGCTTGCAAGGTGGTTTAGGTTTAGGAATACAATCGTATAAGATATGAGAGGAATTGCTTCAGCCTTCTTTACACTCATACTCCTAAACAATCCCCTCACCTAATTAGAAAATGGGCTCAACCTTAAAGCAGTTTACTCTCACTTTACCTACAATAGAACTAAAGGTGTAAGAGGTTTGTTTGAGATCATTAAGGAACCAACAGCATCGTGAAAGTGTTGTCTTGACTTATAACCTCTTTGTCCCTCTCTGTGCACACTGGAAGTAGGCAAAGTTCTGCCAAAAAACCTTTATATCTTAGTCAAAGTCTAGATATAAATCCAAATATGTGGGAAAACCTGAAAATGGATGTTCCCAGGCACATTCCGTTATTTCTGACTGAACTTAAGGCTTTTTACTTGAAGAATGCGCAATCCAAACAATTCAGTTTATAGACTTCTAAAAGCTGGTTAAGATATACCTATAAAGTTGTGCAGCTGTCATTAGAGGAAAGATGGGTTAACTAAGTATTAACTCATGAGCTCTGAATGCAAATGCATCCCATACGCTTGAGATTTGTGTTTGGTAAATCAAAACATCACTATCAGTCTTTTGTCTTCCACCACTTTGTGTTGATCTATCACATAAAACTGTCTAAACAGAGTGAAGTTTGTCTTTAGTCTTGAGAACATGAAAAAATGGGTAAAATGTCAAGGATTATGAATGCATGCAGTATAAAGCATATGTGTCACAACATAAACTTGATGTTGAAATATAGCTGTCATATTTTTGGTGAGGATTGTTTCAATGTTTGTTTTTTCAAAACCAGAGGGTGAAGACAATAAAAGGGGAAAAATTGGTCAAATTCTAATTTTTCAAAATATCTTGGGCTTCTTTAGAAGATCCAGTAAGCTTGACAAAATGGAGAAACATCACAGGGAACATTTAAATAGATGCACCTCAAGAGGATTCTATTAAAGAAACATCATTTTGAAGAGATTTCCTCAAACATCAAATATTTCTTTTCATAATAGTAATTATATATAATTGTATTTCAAGTTAAATTAAGGGTTTTGTTTGAATATCAAAATGACTAAATCTAAATTTTCCAGGGGTGTGAATAACTGAACACTCAATTCAAAGTTTCAATAAATTTAATCAGAATCATATTCATTTTAGACACAAAAACAGAAAACACTCAAACAAAAGAAAAAAAGGGAACAAACCTGTATTAGTGACCGCATATTGGCAAAGTGAGTATCCATGGCACCCCCATGAGGAAAATTTTGGTTCATTCTCTTCATCAGTTCGGTGAAGCAGCTGAACGCCATAACCTCTGTGAACATTCCCCAACATAGACATGCACACACTTAACAAGGTTGGTTATCCATTAAAGTTTGCACTTTAAATTTTTACTGACCATCATCCAGAATCACCAGAAGGGGAGCCAGTAAATCACACATGCCCTGCACATAACCTGTCTCCAGATGCTCCCACACGTAACTGTAAAGATAACCATATCTTCAGTGTTTTATTAGCACCACCATGTGCAGATAAAACTTTACAGCTGTATTTAGCACTAAAAGTAAAGAAAATTGTATTTGATCAAAATGTCTTTGCTGGAACAATCTTCTCAGCAATAAATCGTATTCTGTATAGAAGCAGAGCTGAGTATGAGGGTTTGGTCCATGAATAACTTGACATCCTCTCTGCCAATAGGAAAAACCTTATTCTGATATTGACTGATCGATTGTAGAAGTTTGAATGAATAGGATGTAATAAAAATGTAACAATTGCTGCATTTAACAAATAGAGGCCTTGATTGCTCAGGGAAGAACCGCACATGAGCAATACAGCCTGACACCTCCTCCTTATGTTGGTCAACAGCTTGGTCACATAATACAGTGGGGTGGCATCCCACTCCTGAACCAGCCTTTGTTACAAACAACATGCCCAAGCTGATAGTACAAGTCTTTGGTAAGTGGAGACAAGCATTGACATCTTGGAGCGCAGAATTCACTCCATAAACATTGAGATGTGCCAATGCCAATAGCTGCAACATTTTATTTCGTTATTTTTGCTACATTAAAATTTCCTCTCACCATGACAGTAAAAGAAATCCCATCCCACACTACCACACTGCCTCCACCAAAAGTTGATAAGCATTGCCAGAGAGGAAGTGGCAAATCATAATTAATGGAGACGTTTTGAATAATAATTAGCATTAAGAAGCATTGTCACAAAAAAGGAAAACAGCATTGTTTATTCCGCAGTACAATATGTTTACCTGCACATGATGTTACGCAGCCTCTCCAGATTCTCTGGAGTGAAGTACCAGTAGGTTCTATCGCAGCGTCTGACATCTTTGTCAATGCGATGCAAGTTGATCAAGTACATGTCAAGTATTTCTTGCTGGACAAAAAAAATGGTAGTAAAGTTATTAGTGCATGTTTGTAAAATAGGTAAAGAATGTCTTTGCACTGTACAGTGCTTACAGAATAGGTCTGTTCCTCTGAGGATTCTTCATATTTGGTCACACCTCCCATCTCTGCAGATTCTGGTTCAGTGAGCACATTATCTATCTCAGCCTCCTCCTCAGATAGACCCAGGTCAGTGCCCTCAAGACTGGAGTTGCATGTTGTGTCCAGAAGGTGATCTTGGGCAAGCCTCTCTGAGGCCATTTTCTCCCGTTGTGCCAGGGAGATGGGAGGAGCAGCAAGCCCTATCAAGGGCCTGGGCTTAATGTCTTCTGAAGTCACACATGTTATCCCTGCAGGAATGTCCTCCATTTCCAAGGCAGAGGGAGAGTCGTCTGAATCCACTGCATCTGGAGACTGCCGAGAGTGAGATGATAATGAAAAGCTTCCTCTCGAGGCTGTCTGCAGAGCATTGAGTACTTGTCTGACTGGAGAGTTTGAATCTGGTTTATCAAGTTGCATCTCTCTGGTATTTTTGGTTTCGGTAACGTCACAAACTGTTGTTTCTGTATTTTCAGGTTTTTTAGAATCCTGTGGCTTTTTGTCACTTTGAGAATCCACATTTTCTTTTAAAGACTCTGGACAAGATCCTTCCCCTTCGAGAGTTTTGCTCTTGTTCACTTGAAGAGTCAATGTTTCTCCGAGCAGAGGTGCTTGAAAATATTCATTGTGTATTTCTGTTTCCAGCTTCAGAACATTAGTGTTTTCTGGAGCCGACTTCACATTCATATTTGTGTCAACTTCTTTTACAACTTCATCAGTCGTGAGATCTTTACTCTCAACTGTAGATGACTCTTTGGACTTATTTAGTCCAGCTTCTGCAGCAGCCACGCTTTCTACATTGATCTCCTTCTTCTGCTTCACAGCCTCTTCCTCAAGATCTGAGAGTTTGACATCTTGTCCTGTTGCTTCAATGATTTCAGGCTCTGCTTCAGCTGTAGTTTTCCCACTAAAGGTTTCAGGTAATTTGGCTGTCTGCTGAGAGGCACCAGATTCATCTGTTGGCTCTGTTACAGTGGCGCTGGCTGGAACTTGATTTGGATTTGAAACAGCAGGGGTTTGGGATTCACTGGTGGAAGGCTGTGGACCTTCTGTGGTCTTCGCATGGCTGATGGGTGGTATTTCTTCTCCTTCAGCCATGGATTCAGCCTCAACTGATACAAATACCTTGTAGCCAAAAAATTAAACAAGCAAATAATTTTAGATTGAGTGTAACTTATTGTTTAGTAAATAATAATTTCTTCTAATGTAAATTACTAACACAAAATATAAAGACTTGCAGTCCAAAACAACACATTACATCTCTACTAGGGTCGAATGCTAGAAAGTAAAGGTTCATATCATATTTAGCCCTAAATCTGACTAAACTTTTCCCATTTTAGGATACCAAGGATTAAGAGAGAGATTTTCAAATAATTGTTATCCTTTCACTAACATCAGAAGTTTACATGCAATATTTTTGTATTTGATAAAGTAGTTTTGTAAACGTTATGAAGTGAAGTGCATCAGTTGCTCCTGTATTAAGGAAAACCCTACACAATGTACTGTAATGCTGCCACACTTGGATTTTACAATTGTGATAGTGCTGACAGACTTTCATGATTCCACATTTTTCCTCCAAATTTAACTATGCTCAAACAAAATACTCCTATACCAGTTTTAAAGTACAAGAAATCTAAAAAAAAAAGTATTTTGTCTTTGTTGGATTTGCAAATGGTAGTCTAGGTTTTTATGCTGCTCTTGGAGTAATGGCTTCTTCTTTTCTGAGTGGCCTTTCAGCCCATGTCATTACAGGACTTGTTTCATCGTGGATGACAATACTCTTACCAGCTTCTGTCACCATCTCTTAAAGTTGTATCAAAACATGTTCATATAGGACACAGAACCCATCTCTTTCCTGAACAGCATAACAGGTTCATATTTGCATGGTGTTTATATTTGCATCAAATTAATAAACAAACATTCTGTCTTCAGACATCTGACATTCTACCGAAAGATGAACATGGTTTTACAGGGAAGCAGCATGGTTTAGATAATACCTCCAGCTATCTTTAATGTTGTGAAATAACCTAGCTTACAAAGGCATATTATCATAATGTGGGCGTTGCCAAATGATTTAAAGGCACAGCAATCTTATGTATGTACATTTCTGAATTTGATGAATCTGTACAAATCTCCCTCTCATTACTCAGCTCTTTTGCAAATAAAAACATATTTTGCCAATCCTAACTGAACCTAAACACGATAGGTTTGGTATGATTTATATTAAGACAGTAAGGTTGAAAAAAAAGGTGTTTTGTTATATACAGATATCTCATTTTTAACTGCTTCAGGAAGGAGTCGTCAAAATAGTGTTGCTATAAGTTTACCTATAACATTTTGGATATGTTGTTTTTGATTAGAAGTTGAATTTGTTTATTAAAGGCTGAACATGGGTGGGAAACCAACAGGAAAAGTACCTGAGCGATGCTGCTGGAATCACTCTGTGAGTGGGTATTTTGCTGGTCTGAGGTGCTACTCAGGGATGACTAGAGTGGAAGAATTACATATAAGAAAGAAATATTAAAACACATTTTTTTTGCTTCCTGGTTAAAATCTTCATGTTTTTGCTTTATCGTGGAATGACTTTTTTTCTTATTTGAGTACAGGTGAAACTTACATCTGTGCTGATGGTGGAGTCCCGCTGTATGGGCCCCCGTTCTATGCTGGCTCCAGAGGAACATCGTGCGATGGCCTCGGCGTGCTTCTCTCTCTCTCTCTGACGCACTATGACCTCACATCCCTTCCACTTCCTCATTGTCTGTTCGTATAAGGCTCGCATTCGATCGTCAATCTGAACCACAAAAAATGAATGGAGGATAACAATACAACTTCAATATGTGCATGTGTCGTTTAATAACTGCATCAAATATGAAATACCTCCAGTCTGACTTTCTCAGTCATGGTGAAGTGATAATGTCCCAGCAGAAAGGGCCAAACCTCTTTGCGAAGTGATGAGGCCACACCACCAAAATACACAAGCCTGTGCATCTCCTTTTCCTCAAATGCCTAAAAATGTTTTTTGTTTTTTTTTCATAAATTGCCTTGCAGTTAAAATAACAAAAATTTGAGTACAATTCATTAGAACCTTACAGAGCTATCCTTGAGGAAATGTTCCCAAACCTCCACAGTTAAACCACCTTCAGCGTGGCACGGTACATCCGGATCGACTATAGTGGTGTTGACCAAAGCGGAAAGGTGCGTCCGGACTGTGGATAGGTGGCGACAGTATGCGAGCCCTGAGGATAAAAAATGACCTGCAATAAAATCTTCTGTACTGGTTTTAATTTTGTGATAAAATGATGGATAGTTTTTAATACTCACATCCATAGAAAGCCCGAGAGATTATTTGGTATTTCATTGTGTCGCAAAGGAGTTTTATAGGAGCCCTGGCAGGGTTGTTAAATTGCAAATTTAGTCAAGAGGAACAACCTGAATGTTATTTAGATTCGATCACTCAAACATGCTTACCTTTCATGATTGCAACCGTTAGGTAGAGAGCCGTCAGAGGAGCCATTCTGTGAGCAGGAGGAGCAGGAGGACTTTCTAGGTGTTGGTTGCCAAATATTAACACTCTGATCCATCATCTCAAGAGGCACTGCACATTACAAGAGCATTTATCATTCACTCTCGGTGTTATCAGCATCAAAACAAGCCCACAACAGGTGAAATGCAAACAGATTTTAACATTAAATTAATGTCTTCAAACTGTTAAAACTAAAAAAAGGTTAAAAAAGACGAGGGAAATAAACCATGGTAGAGCATTAAGAGTGAGATGAGGCAGTTAAACTACTATTTCTCTATGCAAATGGACCTTGCTGAAAAGAGGACAAAATGGGGAATAAAAACAGACAAACTGACAACTAGAGCATTTTCAAATGAGAAAGAACTTCATTACAAAGACATTAATATATATGACTGGGGAAAATCGTTTAGCTAAACTGAGATCGAATTAAAAGAGCAAAGTAATCTTAGCTGTAATCTCTAATGATTCCTTATTGAATCATCACTAGGAGGCAGATTAAGAAGATTAAAGACACTTACTGAACTCCATCTGATTGCCAGGGAAGAGGATCCGAAACACATAATCAGTGGCTTCATCTTCTTCCTTATCCGATACGGAATCACATGAGCTTTGTGGACTTCTCCTTCGCAGTTTGGGGAAAACCTTTCCCTGTAGGAAAGAGAGTAAGAAGTTAGTTCATTTGAAAAAAATAAAAAGTAAAAATGAAAGTATTATGGCAAGTATTAAGTATTCTGTCATCTCTGATGTCTTCATTTTTGCTTCAGATGAAATAGACTTTAGTCCTAACATTTTTAGATGCTCTGTTTAGGTCTTTTGAAGTTTTTTTTTCAATAGTCCATCCATTACCTCGGTATTTTCGTAAGGCATATATATATATATATATATATATATATATATATATATATATATATATATATATATAGAGAGAGAGAGAGAGAGAGAGAGAGAGAGAGAGAGAGAGAGAGGAATGCGTTCTGTTTTACCCAGGATTCACTCAAACATAAAGTCTTTTTAAACTGAAAGAATGAACAAGGACTGTTTGTATAAATCAATACCTTAGCAAGTAACCAGTTGTTAATAACATTTTTTGGAAATTTTTGGAACAAATGTATCCCCTTCTTGTTGTTAATTCTATTATTTAAAAAATAGATATTTGTCATATTCCTTAAAAACAAACCTTTCCGCCCATTAGCTGTAGATATTTCAAGAATGAAAACATATCACATTACATATGTATTTAAACCATAGAGTATAGAATATGTAGCCATGGTCCAGTTATGTGTATTCAGTGGTGTCTCTTCCTTGGCTTAAAGTAGACCCTTGGCTTTCAAGACCTTTGGCTTCTGTTTCTGTTACTTTTGCTTTGTTATTGCTGCCATTCACACTCCAAAAAAACTTGCTGCGTGAACATAATAAAATTATGTAAATCATTTCCACCCAACTGATTCGCCCTTCTATTTCCAGTCCATGGGCCCCGTACTGCCAAAAAAAATTAATGAGCAACAAAAGTTATTTTCTGACCCAGTTTGAAATGCGCCGTGGATCGAACATATGATGTCCGTGAATTTTAAAGTCTAATTTTGATGCAGAGAAAATGCAGATTTTCGACCGGTGGCAAAAGTTACTTTAGGTTTGTGTAAAAACATTTAGCAGAATACAACTGCAGAAGAAAAAGGAGAGCGAGGATTGTAGCCTCCAGGACGAAGAAAGGAGCATTAAACAGGGAAAAAAAACACTATAAACCTGACCATGTGAAAAGTAGCAGCTATGTCGGGGGTAAAGCAGTCGGTGGAGTGAGAGCCAGCATGAAGGAGAAGCGCTACTAACTATTCTTATTTTTTTTTTTTATCCTGTTAAAAAAGTAGTCATTCAGTTCAATTCAGTTTATTCATATAGTTCCAATTCACACCACATGTCATCGCAAGGTACTTTACAAAATACGGAACGGATACAGTCAGGTTTTCTTACGGCTTCCGTACGGACTAGCATTTTCTAACCGATTGTTGAGCATCTCCGGAAAACACAGAATGAAAGCAATGCATGTTTAACAATAGTTTGTAACACACTGACAATATTCTACATACTACATTTAGATTTTTGTATAAAAAAAAAACATGAACTATCATACACCAGGAACTGATATCCCTTTAATTATTAATGTAACTCATGTAATTTCTTTAACTTTATGGAGATCTGTATGCGCCATCTGGGAAAAATAGATTTCATACAACAAATATCTGGAGCTCTGCATCCAGATACAGATCCGCACTGGAGCAGGTGAGAATGTTCTGATTAGGCTTAATATTTTTTGTCAATGCAGAAGCCGTTCCACTATGCATCCCCTATTCACTCAGTGTGAATGAGGCATAAGGAAATCCAATAGATTAGATTGAATCATCGATTTGAAGCATTCACTCCTCCTGGACAAACATGTAGCAACAGTATTCCTTTCCACTGTTGCCACGCCCACACTCAGGACAATGGATTGCTGGAAAAGTAACCACTCAAGGCTATTGGCTTTACCAACATAGTTGGATCAAAGTGAACTAAATGACAGTCAAAATGGATTCTGTTTAACCGAACATAAATTGGACCCATTTGTCGTGTAAAGTAACTACGACATTTCATGTGAATTGCCACTAAATTAAAAAAAATGAATTGAATTGAGACTGAAGACCACTAAATATTCCAAGTATATCTAGATTCTTTAGAGAAAATTATTTAAACACTAAGTTAAGTTGTGCCAACCTTTCCTCTCTGATTCCACAGTGGAGGGTCCAGCTGTCCATGAGGTAGCAGGCCAGTTTCTAGACAAGTGAGAAACTGGAGCAGGTGACCTCCTTTAGGGAAATGTAGTGGGGGTCTCTGTATTCCGTCTTGACTCACCAAAACTACAGTACCGCCACTGTTTACTGGGAAAATCACCAAACGTACAGATAAATAACCCAGAAAGAGCTGAAATTTAGATTGGAAGAGAAAAACTAAAGGGGAATTAACATACCTTGTTGATGACAGTGGAGATACACAATCTCCTCCAAACGAATAGTCATTGCATAATCCCAGAAAACACTGAAAAATGATGGGGGAAATCATTTAATAGTCTTACAAAAAAGGGCTTCTTAATATACTGTTCTAACCTCTTTTCAGAATCAAGCTCCCCAACATTGCCATTCATCAACTGATTGGGAGTCCACTTCAGTGTCATGAGATCTGCAGTTTGATGAAGCGAAAGATAGCCAGGAATTGCCTCCATGCCATCTCTCTGCAAGCACAAGCAACATTTCTCATTGCAGTATTATAAAAACATGTTATGTTCAATTGTGTTATATCCAAGTAGTCCAATGTTCCACTAATTTGAGAAAAACGCACTCACTGGCTGCACCAGAACATTGTTCTTTCCAAACAGAAGGGTTGTTCTGGAGTTTTGGTGGAGGGACTCCACGTACTCTCTCACCCATGTGAGAGGCCGATCATCCATGCTACCACTGGACTGTCTCTTCTGGATCTAGAAGTTCAAGAAGAAATCCTGAAACGTAAACCTGTGGAGTGCAGTTAATAGCAGGAATAACATCTCTGAACGTCATACCAAAGCAGGCCTTCTGGAGGGAGAATCCTGCCGACAGTGGCTACTGTGGATTCGATGACGCTGTACAAGCTCGTCTGCAGATGGATCTGTCCAGAAATGGTCCGCTGTCTTAACTTTGGTGTATTCCAGTGCACATGGCCCAACTATAAAAATTTGGTTAGTTATTATTAGTATTTTTAAACCTTGATTCACTAAAGTACAAACTTGCCCAATAACAGCGAGTACCCAGAAGAGATGCAAGGATTGGTCCATCCACTGGATCCATCAGCATGGCTTCTTTATCATAAAATATACTAAAGGTAAAAACATAAAATAGCACATTCAGAAGGTTTTGTAGTTTTGGTAAAAAAAGGTTCTATACTAAATAATAAAGGATGAATAATAGGATGAGATACAAAAAGGCTGGAACTACAACATTTTAGTAGTTGTTTTGTTCAGAAAAAAACTTAAGCAAATATTGGCATACAAGGAGCAATATACTCAATTACAAATGCAATAAATATCTTGTTATACCTGCTGTTTTCCACCAAATACAGAACAATCTTGTCCAGGAGCTTCTCCATCAAGGCTGTTCGAATCCACAGGTTTTTCAGAGCCTGAGGAGGGAGGTTGGGCAACTTTGATTGCCGACTGCGGTCATTATTGAGTGACGAAATGTTCTGCTTGCTAAAGAGCAGAAAAAAATAACACATAAAATTAATGTACAGGGGAAATTAACAATGTAATTTTGCATAAATAGCTACATTTACTATTATATGTATGCCTATCATAGACATGAATGTCTTCAAAATGTTTATTTTTCTTAAGAACAATTGTCTCGCAAATGTATTTTTATACATTGAACCTTTTCAGATGTTCTCATGTTACAACTCCAAACTTCAATGTGTTTTACTATAATTTTATGCGACTGCCGAGCAGAAATTAATGTATTGTTAAGGAGCCTAATAAATTAAATGCAGGAAACAAAGTGAAAGTAAGGCAGAGAGAAGTAATTTCACCTGCTTTCAATAAGGTGTTCCAACTCCTGAACCTTGCGACAGAGCTCCTCAGCGGGAGAAAAGGTCTTTGCCACCTTCATAAAGAGTGCAGCGACCTTATTACTGCACAGCAGGCCGGCAATTCGACGCTTCAGTCCATGCAGCACGCAGGCCTCTACAACAGCTATATACACACAGTCATACGCACTGTTTTGATCAGTACACAGATATTCCAATTTATTTTACTACACACATTTTTGTTTATCTTTATCTTTCTGACAGCCTGAAGCGCATCGATTCCCATTATGTTTGTTTTTTTATAAATAAAAAAATTACATGTGAAGAAGTGCAGATGGAACAAGGAGAAACACACTGAAATCTGGGCTGTCCATGGTTGCTAGGATATGAAAAAGGTGAATCACATATGTCTCACTCCTGGTTAATATCAACACCTTAAAAAGATGTCAGTCTGCTTTAATATATGCTGCATCTTTCTATCCACCCACCCTAGTAAATATGAATAGGCAAGATGTTAGAAATAAATCATACAGACTTGTTCTCTCTAAAGAAACTGCACACAACCTTTAGAAGGTTGTGGATAAAATCATAGGAGAGGGCAGGGCTTGACACAACGTCATGTCAACCATCAGTCTGTACAGTTGTAGCAAAGTCTGTCATTTGACCTGTACAGTTTTAATATGCATCTTTCGATTTGTTAAAAATTTGCAATATTTTTTCACAAACTGCGTGCTTTATTCAGTTAATTGGAAATTTTCCGAAAGATAAAATCAATAGCTTCTAATGCAGGTTACGAGACAATAAAATTAAGGAGCAAAAATATGTTTACCACAGAAGGAGATAATGTGGCTGCTGTCTGCATGCACAAATTTCCTTGTTACTGCTTCCTCCATAATTTGCTTCACCTAAACAGAAAGAACAACACAGCTTTTATTACACTTGAAAGTGTTAACAAGGATAACCTTAATAAATACAATATGATTTCACATCCATGTAGTTTCATCTGCCTTTCTTTTCAGAATTTGGTTAATTAATTCAGTAAATTTGATTTAGGTCAAGACTCTGAGAAGATTTCTTAAAGACCTTCAGAAAAACCCTTTGATTTTTGTTTTGTGCAATTCAGAGTTGAACTTGCTGGTGTGCAGATCGTTGTCCTATCTTTGTAAGTTTCACAGCAACTATAAGAGGAACCAAACATCCCAAACAGTTTATTTTGGTCTCATTGGTCCATTGACCTTATCTGAAGACAGTGGGTGATCTAGATGTTGCTCTGGGTTCTTTGTGATGTTCTAGATGAGGCCTCAGTATGCTCTTGGAGTGGTTGGCTGGCTTCTTCTTGTTTCAGGTTTTCTCCATCTGTGAATAATTTTTCTCCCTGTGTACGGTGTTCATTTTAGGACATCCTCGGACTCAGGTGTCAGTCTCAGAAAAACATCCATCCTCTTCAGACAAAACTGCCTCAGCATCAGAAAAAACATTCCTCATCTTCAAATGAAACTGCTTCAAACGATTGTGTAAGAAAAAATGTAGTCAGGTCTCAGGAAAACCTCGGTCAGAAAAAATGTAGACAGGTCTCAGGAAAACCTCGGTCAGAAAAAATGTAGTCAGGTTCAGGAAAAACTGTGTCAGAAAAAATGTAGTCAGGTGTCAGGAAAACCTTGGTCAGAAAAAATGTAGTCAGGTGTCAGGAAAACGGTGTCAGAAAAAATGTAGTAAGGTGTCAGGAAAACCTCTGTCAAAAAAATGTAGTCAGGTCTCAGGAGAAACCGTGTCAGAAAAAAAGGTCTCAGTCTTCTTCTTGTGTTTAATGGTGGTTGGCAATCAACTTTTATGAGCATTACCGCTGCCTACTGGTAAGGACTGTGGATGGAGACTGTTCTAATCTACTTTGTGGAAAAAACAAAACTGTCCCCTTTACAATAAGTTCTATAATATAAAGCTAACTAAATTCTTCAAAATAAACCATTGCATCTAAGAAAACTCAAAATAAGTGGTTGACAAATATTTTCCCCTAACATTTCTGATAACTTGTATCTTAAGATGAAATGTTATTAGAAGCTGAAACATATGTAGGTGGGGGTCTGAGTATCTGTAAAGATGTTAACAATAATTAAATATTAAAATGTTTACAATAATGACAAATTACATATATTGTTTACGAAAATAAAAAGGTAGTTGTGCCATAAAGTGATTGTCTGCCAAAAACTGATTAGCCGCCACGGCCCTCTTTGCACATGCACAATAAGGATCGGGTAATCCTGATCCGTAACTACCTTTTTGTTTCCACTGAGCTGCTCACAAAATGTGAGATGCTCTTTTCTTGCATTATCACTTCACAGACATTTAAATCTGTTACAACTGAAAGGTAAAAAAATCATGTACCTCCTGTGTGTTTTCCCGTAACAATACTTTACACTACATTTAAAGAACATCCTAAGCATTATCAACTGAGTACAAAAAACATATATATTTGCTTAGATTTCCTAAATGCTATTTCCATTTAAACTATACTTAAAAGATTCTAGTTTTATACATGCTACAGGACAGAATTACCATTACATCAAGTTAGACAAATACAATACACTTTAACCCAAATTAGTACATTAGTACAGATTGCACTATAGTACAGTTACACATAACAATCAATCTGCCATTAAGTAAAATCTGTCAGTTTCCACTCCGTTTGCTCTTTCTCCGAATCCATTTTTTTTCTTTCAGTTTAATAAAAATCAGATAATGTGAGCAGTAATCATCCTTAAAGGGAGAAAAGTGTTCTTCTCTCATCTGTCCAAAGGTGAAGGCTGCGCAAAATGGAATTCTTATTAGTTATGTTTTATTGAGAGTGAAATAACTGTATTCAATCCATCATCTAAATCATTTGGAGGTATTTAAGATTGGTTTTGAGTGTCTTTTCTTGTCCTTTATCGCTTCATGCAACAGAATCTTCCACAGCTGAACTCAACAAAATGCTAAAGGCAAACTTGTTTTAACAAAAAACTATTGGGCAGTAAAAGCCTGACCAGTTCATCCCTAATAACACATACACTACAACATCTTCTTAAAAGTATGCATATCTCTAGAACCTTCTTCATTTGGTCAAATTACAATCACAAACTCCCATATATTTTGGCCGGATTTCATGTGATAGACACCTGGAAACTGTTCATTCAATTTTAGAAGCACTATATTTTGCAAAAAAACGGCTACAAGACCTTTGGAGCATGTCATCAGTTTTGTACATCCAGACACAATTTCTACCTATTCATATTTGCAGTGTATCTCAATCTCAGCTCGGTACAAACATATTATTTTTAAAATATGGCCTCAGATACTCGGTTAGATGTAAGTCTAGACAGGAAGGACCTTAACTAACAGATTCAATTTATTTGACCTAAACCACTTTTTTTGGAAACTCTTGCAGTATGTTTAGTCACTGTCCTAATGGAAAAAGAACCTTCCCTCATTTCTTGTCTTTTGCAGCCTCTAACCAGTTTTCCTCCATTATTTTCCTTTATTTAGCTTCATTCATCTAGACTCTGATCATTAAATCTGTGTCTGCAGTAGAAATCATCCCCAGGTCCTGATGCTGCCACTACAATGTTACAATGTGGGGTTAAAAACTGCTTTATGAGCTTTTCTAAGCTTGGAAGATTATTTTCAAACTTTTCATCCTTGACCTGTCTGTTTTTTTTTTTTCTCAGTCCTTGTTACTTTTTGTTGACTAATGTTATGTGAGGCCTCAGACGACAACTGAATTTAAACAGAGATTAACTTATACACACAAATGGACCCTACTTACTTATTAGTTGGCTTCTGAGAGCAACTTTTCTAGCTATACAAAATAAAGGACACTGATTATTGATGCATTTCACACTGTGCAGACTTTTTTTTTTGGTGGAAAGCCTTTAAAAGCTATATATACTTTTCCTTCTGCTTAACAATCATGAATTACTTAGTATTTGTCAATTGCATCAATATTCCAAAAAAAGCACTCAAGTGGTGTGACAAAAGTTTGATAAAGGGTATGAACACTTTTGCAAGGCCAGTTGTTTATGTGTACATTCAGCATTTCCAGCATTTAATTATTGTATCAGGAGTTTGTACTTATAACAAAGAAGATTTTATTATATTGTATATAATACCGATACCGCTCTAATGTACTGTATCGGTTAAAGTTAACCAATATCATGAACCGATACTTTAAATGTGTAAACTCTGCAATAATTTCACAGAAAATGTTTCCTTTTCAACTGAAATCTTATTTTTGTGGTAATTTTTAATGAGATTTTTTTTTTTATCTAATTCACCATCATTTATGAAAACTTTCTTCCAATTCATTGCATTTTTGTGTGGTAGAAGTATCGGTGTTGGTACTCTGTATCGGTAAATACTCAAATCAAGTATTGGTTTCATATGTTGCATCCCTAATTATATTATATTATATTATATTGAAACACCATGCACCTTCTTGCATGGAAGGTACCCATGATTCTGTTCAGTTCATTATAGCAAAGACCACAACGTGTTTGCCCTTATTTTACATATAAAATGTGAAGTCGGTTTCTTCTTAATCACACCGTGTAAATATATATATTGAGGCTCAGATCCTCCAAGCTGCAGAACTACAAGAGTCACGGATCCATTTTTTTTATAAGCAGTGAGTCACAGGTGAGGGGCGAGCATTAACGCAAATGAAAGAAGTCTGTATACCTGGGTCTTTAAGGTGTGACTAAAACCCATATTTCCTTTTTCTTAGGAAGCCAAAGAGTCAGTGAGCAGTCTGAACTTGTTGTAAAGCGTTTTGTGTAAAAACAAACAAGCTGCTTGAATAGACCAGCTGTTTGGAACATCTAAAAATGAACCGAGGACAAGGTCACAGCTGTAAGTTTGGAGTATTGATGTGTTATTATGTTTTTTAAGACTACTATTTCCTCATTTAGCCCGATCAAAATGCAGATCTTGCATTAAAAGAGACAAATATGTGCATAGCTCCGTTTAAGTGCATGATTTACAATCATCCCCATTTGTATTTTCGTCATTATCATCATCATCACCATCGTCATCGTCCACATCTTACGCCAATACACCTTAATCAGAAGACAGGCAGAGCCATACTTGTAATCGCAACATCTGCGTCTTTTTCTAAACGGAATAAACCACCAGGTTTATCGTAAACAGGCCTGTTCCGTAGTCAGACCCGTGGAGCGACGTCCACGCACACACACACCTTCATTGCTTAAACCTCCCCGGTAAACATCAGCAGAGACGAGCAAGAAAGTAGCAGCCAAATACTACTGTTATTATTTTTTTTAATGTTACGAACCTCCTTCTTCACATTGCGAAGCAGTTTCTGTCGCGTCTCGGCCTCTGTCACAAGAGAAAACATGATGAATATGCTGCTCAGATTCTGTCTGCGTGGAAAAAGGAACGATGATGGTGACGATGAGGATGGTGATGATGTGCGGCGGGGGCTGTACCTCCCATCGCTCCGGGCTCAGTGAGCGCAGCTTTCTGGGGAACGTCTGGAAAGCTGCTAAGGCGACACGGGTGGAGAGAGGAGAGGTGCTCAGAGAAATGTTCCCAGCGACTAAATTAACATATGTCTTATCTCTCTTTGAACCACCACCCCTTTAAAGCCACAGAGGCACTGTAAACCCAATAACACACACACACACACTTTTAGGCAATATTGTCCCATGTTCAAACACATAAAATAAAAATATGTGGTTCATTAATCACCATTTGACCCGTTATTATGATTTAATTTTAAACTATTTTGCACAGCAGAGATAAAAACAAAAATCTTGTCAAATTTACTTAGCAAACACTTTGAGATTACTAGTATGCATTGCATGTAACAATGTGTTTTTTTTTGTCACACAATTCAAGTGTACCAGCAGCAAGTTATTGGAGGTAAAATGTAAAATATAAAAATAAGATACAATACAGTAAGGTTAAATTTACAAAATAAAATAAAAAACAAATAACCATCTAGTCATTGTCAATACCCAATTATCCTTGCAGGGTTTCCACAGGTGATTGTGCGAGAGGCGGGGTACAAACTGGACAGTAATTTTAAAAAAGCATGTACAAGATGTCCATATGTATTTGTACATAAAAAATGACAGCAGACTATTTAGAAGAATTTAAAAGCACAGTGTAAATAACAGCAGGGATGTTAGTGAGTTTGTTTGTAGCAAAAATTATTATAAACTCCTACAGGTCCTGCAATGAAGCGTCTTCAATAAGGCTTCCTTGTGCACCTGTGTCACAGAAAGCGCTCTTCAGTTCAACAACAGTTACATCCATGGGGTAGGAGAAATTGTCCAACAATCCAGGGGACATTGTAGGTTTCTTTTAAAAAAAAGGTTTAGAGTGTTTGATTCAATTTAAAGGATTATTCTATTCTATTCTAAATAAAGATATTGATATAAAAACCATTAAACATGCAAAATAATTGTATGAATGTAATACAAAATTATGCAAACACTTTGCATCATACATGTCTGGAGCAGGGGTTGGGTTAACCGAATATTTTTTGTATTTGAGCGTTTTTTTTAGAATGAAGATGGAAAAATCTGAAGGCTGTCTGTCATTTTTACAGATTAGTATTCACACCGCTGCCACTTGGTGCAAATGTGTAGATATTTTTAACTTTACGCATGGAATAAAGGTAACTTAATCAATTAAAGAAAAGATTCCCATGAGAGCATCTTTGCATCAACTCAGACCCAGACACTGTTTTCAATGCATCTTGCTAATCGGGAGCTGAGTGCACGTTAAAGAGTTACTCAGGCTTTGGAGCGCTACTGTGGCCAGTGCGGCTGGTTAGATGTGGTCCAAAGAGCCTGATGTGTGCCAAACACCGACGAATGCTGTTGGCTTTCCTCCCGCTGAAGCAATAGTTTACAACGCAAGAAATGGTTCATTCAGAGAGTCTTTTAGATTTTTGATCGCTTCAATTTGAGAAATACTTCGTCACTTCAAAACTTTAACTGAAGTGGGACTTAAATCCAGTCTCCAGGGTGACGGGGAGCACGGATTCACTCTTCAGAACGACATCTAAAACCCCATGAGAAGTCATCTGTCCGAGGCTAAAATCCAAAATCTTACAAAAATAACTTCTGCAGCAATCCCACACTTTGATTATGCACAAATGGTTCCATGTTGGAGCAGGAAAAACCTGTGAAAATGTGTATTTAGGCCATAGCAGGTATGCATATTTTAAGTGCAATCATTTAAAAAAAATGTTTTAAGTAGTTGTCTGTTCAGCTTGTTTGGATTGAATATTATCTAAAATTAATTTTAAAAAAATGAATACTACTGAATATGTATTAAAATACTATCATATTTAAAAATTGATTGGTAAAAAATAGATTATGACCGGATTTTTTTACCCTGACAATCAAAATGACTGACAAAAAAACATGTTTAGCATGACCTCCAGTCTGGAGGCTAATGGGCATTGTTTAACAAATAACACATCTCTGCTTTCACTAGTGTCAAGGTTTAGTTGATAGGATACCTCCCATATGATGCAGAGGTCTAATGGCTATATTATGCCAAAGGTGCTAATGAATGAAACAGGTACCAGGTTTTCAATTTGGTCTGGCACAAACAAACAAAATCTGCTGCATCTTAGGGCCTCCAATAGCAGAGAGCTGCTGACTACCATCAGATGTCTTTAGCAGCTTGCCTGCCTTTGGCTTGTAAGGAACAGAGTGGAACTTTATCAGTGCACTGTAATGACAAGTAAGGCTACACAACAAAAAAGCTGTTTTTGTTTAATATCTTTCTGCAAAAACTTTAAAAAAAGGCCTTCCAGTATTGCAGTGTCATGCTGTCAGTCTCCAGACCTAAATAAAAATAGAGAATCTAGAGCATGGGTACCCAAAGTGGGGCCTGCGGGCCACAGTTGGCCCCTTAAGTCATTGACTTCAGCCCACCACCAGGGAATGTCCTAGACCTCATATTAAAATCTATGAAAATCAGACAGCCAATTAAATGTACATCATGATAATTCCAATACTGATTCCAGTACTGATAAGTGGACCCAATAAATGTATATTGGGCTCATACAGTCCTCACTCAGGATGTTTACATATATTTTAAAAATCACAAATTAGGTTTAAAATTGAAATACAAGCAACTAAATTCGCACGCAGAGTAGATTTGTGCTTGTATTTACATTTGCACACTTTGGAAAATCACATATTTTATCAATCTATACCAACTACCATGAGCCTTTGCTGCTGCCGGGACTGAATCAAACTACCTCCAAGTTCACGGGTCACCAAACCCTAGCTGTAGCTACGATGTAGCTAGCTTCCACCGGAGTAATGGAATTTAAAGTGCTTTTAGAGTGTCAGAAAGTGCTATATAAATTAAATCCATTATTATTAATAATGTTATTTACACAGAAAGGAATGTTAAATAGCTTTATAATAAATGAAAGTACTTTACTTTACAATTACTATTTGTATTTTGTGTAAATATTATTACATTTGGCCCGGGGCTCTCTGATACATATTCGTTTTGGTCCTCTGAGGGAAAAACTTTGGGCAGCCCTGATCTAGAGAGAGATGAAAGTGGGTGTTGCCCGGTGACAGCTTCAAAACATCAGAGCTCTAGAGAAGATCTGTATGTAAGAATTGACCAAAATACCAGCTACAGTATGCGTAAACCTGGTATAGACCTACAGGAAATGTTTGACCTCTGTCTTTGCCAACCAAGGCTACATTAAAATTTATTGAGGTGAACTTTTTTTACTTGACTAAATACTTATTTTGTGCATTACTATACACATTGATTCTTTTAAAAACCAGACAATTATATTTCTTAGATTTTTTTTATTCTGTCTTTCACTGTTGAAGTGTACCTATGATGAAAAATGACAGACCTCTCATTTTTTAATAAGTTACACAATTGGTAGCTGTCAAATACTATTTTTCCCCACTGCAGGTAATATGGTTTACAACCTTCAGAGATGTTCCATGAAGGTTACCTGAAGGTTACAGATTTTCTTACATTTAAATAATGCTTTATAAAGGTTCATTTTTGACAGCAGTTGACATTATAATAAAGTTCCATTATGTTGTTTAGCTTATGAAATATCTTATTATGGTGATTTCATAAGTAAAATATTATTGTGCAGTTGCTTAAGAGTAGTGTAAAAATATTAAGGTGATTGTTTCAAACCATGGAGAAAGATTGGTATCAGGTATTTTTTATTTTTTTTAGTTAGTTGAACTTGTTGGGACCACTATTTACCTTGAATAATGTAGTAAATAAAAAACAAATAGCAAAATACCCAATACAGCCTTTTTGTGAGTCAAGGTGCAAGTCATAAAAGGCTTTAATTGCTGCGCCAAGCAAAAAATATATATATAGTTTTTGGAGAGCAAACAAAACTGGAACAAATTGTGAGTTAGAGGTGGACTTTGACATCAGATGCAATAAACATGCTGAACAGAGGACTTGGAGACTTCAATGAACACCTCAGATCTAAGTCTTGTAACCCCACCCCCCCCCCCCCCCCCCCCCCCCAAAGAACAACAACTTGTAAGGCGATCTGAAGAGAAGAGAGTATAAAAGCTTACCCAGGCATCTGGATAACCCCAGACAGATTATGCTGAAATCCACAAATAACTGACACCTATAAGCCTTCATGGTTATAACTGCCAATATTAATAGTTCAATAGTGTTTAATAGTGTCAATTAATAGTGCATTAATACACACAGGGAAAACTGTTTTGGCACTACTGCAGAAGCTAATGTACAATTTTCCTTATTCAGCAAGATAGGAAAATAAATGCCACTCCTTGATTGGCTGGTTTTTAAATATATGATGTAGTATTGCATATTTCAGCTTCCCAAGATGCATTTTTCTTTCAAATATTTTTGATATTATTTGTGTAAAAAACTGGATATAGGCAAGTTTTTCTTTTTTTTTTTTTTTTTTAATCCCACGGTTTTTTCCCCATTACCACCCAGTGTCCGTCTCTAGTCCTGGGCATTGCTCTCCCTCCACCAACCCCAGGAGGGCCCTACACTGGGCTCAAGCCTCCTTCATGCTTTGAGGAGTGATGAACCCTTATTTTCACCTGAGGGGGTGGGGATTTCCCAGCTGGATGTAGGGTGTGGAAGGATCACGTTATTTCCGCCAGATCCTCCCCAATCCCTCAGGTGCCCCGGTCAGCCAGGAGGGGGCAGTGTACAGCCCAGAACTAGTGCATGTTTTTGTGGGAGTAGCTCACATTAGCTACTCAAGGGAACACGGGGAGAACATGCAATCTCCACACAGAAAGGCCCTTTTGCCAACCCCACCCAGGGTGTGGGTGCTGATGATATGGAGGAACAGACACCCCCTCAGCACCCACAGCGTCCCCGGCGGGAATCAAACCCAGGACCTTCTAGCTGTGAGGTGAGCTGCAAGGCAAGTTTTTCATGAATAATTTGAAGTCGTGTGTCAGAAAAATACTGTGAATACTGAACGATAAATCGATGGTGGTGTTAAAACTGTGAATGACTCAGCATTCAAAAGCAGTATACAACCGGTCAGACACAACTAATAACTTTGCATTGTTGAAAAATTATCATGGACCCCCTTCACTCATGGCGCCCTGGGCATTTAGCCTTACTGTCAATATCGAAACAAAACTGCTATTTTTTGTGTCCTACCTTGTATTATCTGTCTAAATTCTGATCTGTTGGCAAGACATGGTTCTTTTTAACAGCAGTGGTGAAACATATTTTTTCTTTTTGAGATTTTTTCCCCTCAAATTTCCAGATTTATATATTACTGCAAAAAAAAAAAATATATGTTAAGGCTCTTAGCTCGTTTCTTCACCAGAAGTACCAATAATATGCCTTAATTTGAAAATTTCACCCATGGACTCCGATATTAAACGAAAAAGATATCGAAGGAAACGAGGAAGGAAGCGTACAAGGAGACACAGAGTACTTATTGGAACGAGGCGTCGCTTTGTTGAACAGTAGGAGGGAGGAGGACAGACACACAGTTGCTTGTTTTGCCGTGTTTAAACACACTCTACCAACCTGGACTGTTTGCTGTGCAACATACGTTAAGAAAACCTTTTTCTCTTCCCGGACTGAGAGGAATTCTGTCTAGGGATGTCCAAGCGAGTGCGAAGCAGGGAGGTCTGCGCTGATTGCAGTGCTCCTGGTACGGTGCAAGACAAGCTAGGCTTTAGGTTAGCTGCCTAGCTAACCCGCTAACCAACCGCTACGTCCGGTCGGTTAAACTGATTAATATTACTGAACGGTGACAACTCATTGACAGTCAGTGATAGTGCTAAATGCGCTACTTGTGAGCAAGTTTGTTAGCAATTTAGTAGACTCTGTGTAGTAATTTTAACTTATGTAATTCCGAAACGGATTAAAATAATTAACGGATATGTCCTAACTTGGAGTTAGCTTCATTAGTCATTAGTTTTGCTCCCATTCAAAAGGATTTATTATGTTACTTATCTGACTGGTGGCTGGTAATGTCGCTTTTTTCGTCTGTGATTTTCTGTCCCGAGTATTTCAAAGACGCAGCGAAGCGTCTAACCTGTTAATGTTAGCAAACTAGATTAAACGTGTGCATAATTTTCGTTTATCACTGAGCCAGCTCATTACCAAACATCGCATGTGTTTCACAGAGCCCCGTTGGGCCTCTGTGAACAGGGGTGTCTTGATCTGCGACGAGTGCTGCAGCATCCACCGAGGTCTGGGGCGACACAGCTCTCAAGTCAGGCATCTGACTCAGTCTTCTTGGCCTCCGTCTCAGCTGCAGGTGAGTAATACAGGAGACCAGTTCCTCAAAACAAACACCAAGTGCAAAGCTTTTCAATAATCAGACAATATTTTACACTAATCAATGAAGGAGGGTACACATTGAGTACATTGTATTGCCAAAGTATGTATATATGTTATGTCTAATCATGTTAACAAACACAAACATCTTAACAGTGTTGGGGAGAATACTTTGTAAATGTATTTAATTACACAATACTGAATACCTGCTTTAAAATGTATTTAGTAATGTATTCCGTGACTTTGCTGAATCCTGGTACTGTATTCTAAATACTTGGAATACTTCCCCTTAAAAACAGCATTTACGTCTATTAAATGTCTCAAAATGTTCTGCTAGCTACTCCCACAGGAAAACAGAGGGCATATTAATGCTAAACATTAGGTAGTGACTGGGGAAAAAAATTATTATTAAAAGTATTTAATTATTTTTGGCACAACACTTCTACTCATCAGGGACCAAAAACCAAACAAACAAACAAACAAACTGTTTTTTTAGCAGTAATATGTCTTTACATTTTATTAGATTTTATATATAGTCATTTGAAACGAAGTTTAGCTGTTTATCAGCCACAGCCAATTTGGCTATTTGCCACTTTCTGTTATAAATATGAAAAGTATTGGAAACTGACATTCATTGCAATCCAAATGGAAAACTTTTATCATTGTAGCCGTATTTTTTGGGAAACCCATCACAACATCATATAATCAGGCTAACATCATGTCAGATACAACCAATACCATCACTGTAACTGTGAGAAATTACTTAACTAACACGATAAAGGCCCTTTCAAATAATGGACCACAAAAAACAGTCGTAGTGGATTTTGTATTTTTTTTTGTACATCGTTGCAGTGTCTTTTAATTATTTTTAGTGAGTTTCACATACCTTGAAACGCTGGTCAGCCATTTGCTGCTTGACATTGTTGATGTGCGACGGTGTAGCTTCTTGAGACCCGCCAGCAAAGTTTAGACAAAAAATATACGAATTTTACCATCTGGATCCATCACTTACCTGTGCAAAAAATATTTTAGCTTGTAATACGAAGATGCCGCTTCATTAATTGATACCGAATTACAGCTGATCCAGCAATCACTGCTTTCGCCTGCATACTTCGCAGTTTGACATGAGATGCATAAGCGGTGCGACTCGATGACTAGTGTTGCCAGATTTGATCTTTTCCCCCGTTTTAACCATCATGGTTTTAGTCGGGCTTTTGTCAGGAATGCTCTAATGAAATCTAGCATCACTTGGAAAAAAATAAATTGCGAGAGTGCGCCATTGAATGCTTAATTTCCTTCACTGCTAGTAGGTTTATTTGGCTGTGGGTGTGGCTCCAACCCCCCAGCTCTGGGTCTGAATCCATACCTGGCCATTTACGTTAATGTTGGTGTTTGCAGGTCGGGAGTGTCTCGGCCGTACGATCTCTGGTTTCGGCGGAATGTTGTTTAGGGTTATTATGGGATAGTCTACACAACCCGGGGACACACATGACCCAAAACTTACATCTTCGTCTTTCAGGTGGAATGTGGAAAACACACAATTATTCCAATGGCATTATGAAAGTAACTGTATTCAGAATACCATGTTTAAAAGTAGTAATTGTAACGGAATACAGTTACTCATAATTAGTATTCTAAATACGTACCGCCAGTACATGTATTCCGTAACTCCCAAACACTGCATCTTAGTAATAAGTTGGTGTTTTATGTGACAAATCAACACAACAACTGTAAAGCTCAAGGAAACGGATCCATTTTTTCAAATGAAAAAAAAAAAACACAACCTAAAAGTGTGATGTGTAATATTATTAAGTCCCCTTGAGTCAATACTTTGGTGTCAGTTCAATTCCAATCAAAACTACTTTATTGAGCTCAGAAATTAAGTAACAGTTACAATTAAGCATAGCATATGTAACTTTGCATCAGAAAAATTACATTTGCAAGCATATTAGTGTGTCTTTGCCAGCTTTGCACATTTTATAAGTTGAAATGTAATCTTATAGTTTAATGTTAGTCAGATTGTATAGAGAGTGTCCACGAGTAGTATTCCTCATGGAAACTGAAGCGCTGTCCTAGTCTCCAGTCTTTGTAATTATCCTGTATAAACCTGAACAGATCTTCTGATCAGGTGCGGATGGCTTCAGTGTGTTTGCTGAAGGCTGCAACCATTTTTCACGATGGGGATGGTGCGCTCATGTTGATGTGCAGCATTACTTTTCTGCCAAATTTATCATTTTGCAGGGCGGACTAAAAGTTGCATCTTGGTTTCATCTGACTGCAGCATCTTCCACGTATTTCCTTAGTCCCTTATGCAGCTCGTGGCAAACTACTAATAAGTTGTTTTTTTCTACTTTCCTTTAAGAATGGCTTTCTCCTTGCCACTCCTGTATAAAAGCCAGACTATTTTTTTCCCCTTTCAACAGATTCTTGCACTTGAACCCTGGGTCTCTCCAGATGCTCTTGAGTTTCCACTGGCCTCTTGGCTGCATCTCTGATTAATTCTCACCATGGTGTAGGTGAACATATATTACTCGTTGCCACTGTGTAATGCTCTCTCCATTTTCACTTGATTGATTGAACAGTGATTTGTGAAATATCTAAAGCTTGGGCTGTTATTTTATTAAACTGACACTTTATTTCTGACATGTCGGTTGTGTTCCTCCATCTTCCTCCATTTGCATATGTTAACTAGGCGGTTTCTGAAGGTGAATGTTGGTTCTGAGTTTTATGGTCTCGTAGGTTCGAATACTGACCACACTTTTTAGAGTTTTATTTGTTAAAAATTCTGAAAAGCTTTGTTTTTTTCACTTTACAATTATGTATTACTTTGTAAAGTTTAAGTATGCTATATTGTATTAGTCCATGACACAAGAACTTCATAAAAAGATTGATTGTTGTTGTAGCATGGTAGAATGTGAAAAGTTTTAGGGAGTTTTTTAGACTTTAGTGAGGGTGCTGTGTAGTTGTAAATCAATCTGAACTTCAGCTGGATGTTTTTTGCTCTAGATGGTCCAGACATTGTATGGCAACGGTGCAAATTCCATATGGGAACACTGCCTTCTGGATCCTTCCTCGACTGCGAGTGGGAAGCGCAAAGCCAACCCTCAGGACAGAGTTCAGTAAGTGGTTTTTAAGGATTTATATAAGTCACTGCAGATTTTGGTATGCTTGCTTGCACTTTGTATAGCGCTTTGCAGGCAACATTGATTTTCGTACTTGGGGTCAGTGAATGTGCACAATTGGCTCTCTGTGCTATGACCATGACTCATTGTGAAGCAGTCTCAGCCAACTTGGAGAGCTTCCTCAATCCTTCCATAAAATTAGTTAAAAGAAGTTTGCAAAGCTTCCAGTATGCTGTATTTTCTCAGTGTCAAAGAAAAAAACAACAATTTTATTTGGAAAGCTGAGTAAATTCCTATAGTAGTTTCAAAACGTAAGGGGGAAAATTTGCAGAAAAGAGTGGGATGTATATAGCATCTGTTTCTGGGTGTAAACATTTTATTGAGTGTCAGACTAAAACTAAACATTCAGACATATTTTAACACAGACATGCTACGTTCAATTCACATGTTATTACCAAACACATACACCATCAATAGACAGCTTCTGTAGAATTTTTTTTAGAGAATTGCTCACTTTAAAAAAATAATTATCATAATTTAAATTTGATTAAAAGTGAATTAAATTTGTTTCTGAGTCCCAGTTAATTTTTTGGAATGTTTAACAGGTTAAAGTTTGTGAAACACGAAGCCTGCAGCTGCTTCCTGTTTGTTGAATCAGTCACTAAACAAGGAGAGACTCGTCTATTATTTAGTAATTATTACGAGGCTCTGCTCATAGTTACAAAGTAATTGTTAAGCAGTTAGTTTATAACAACAATGGATAACTCATGCCCTACAACAGGGGTCACTAACTGGCGGACCGCGGTCCGTATACGGACCCAGACGCCAGGTCATGCGGACCCAGTCCTGGACCCAGATCCGAACCCGACGCGAAACCAAAACACTAGCGGGGCGCCCCATTTTTAATTGCGCAGCTCTTTCCGTCTTTACGGTCTGTCTTTACGCTTGTGAATGGGGAAACCTACACACCAATCATGTGCGAGTTATACAACCCATGTGATACCACACAGCCAATATAAATGCATTCTGAATGACAGCGCTGTGCCGTACATGTCAACAAACGTCTTCGAATTTCAGTGGCGGCTGACAGGAAAACGAAAAGTTAAGAGAAACACGAGAAATTTGAAAAGGTGAGAAAAGTCAAAGATAGAAGAGAAAAAGACGGAAGTGAAAAAAGTAAGAGAGCAGAAGCAGACGAGTAAGAGGAAGAACGAGGGGAGAAAAAGACGAGGGATACGAAGAAAAAGAAGACCCAACGGAGACGGAGAAAAGAGGAAAAACGACGAGGGAGACGGAGAAAAAGAGGAGAAATAGCCGAGGGATACGAAGAAAATAGGAAAAAAGACGCGGGAGACGTAGAAAAAGAGGAAAAAAGACGAGGGAGACGGAGAAAAAGAGGAAAAATAGCTGAGGGAGACGGAAAAAAAGACGAGGGAGACGGAGAAAAAGAGGGAAAAGATAAGGGTGACCGAGGATCCAGAAAAAGGTGGGAAAATGTCCCTTTCTAAAAAAAGAAAAGTGGGCTCTGAAAATCGCTCCTTTCTCCCTGAATGGACAGTCTTTTCTGTTCGTGCTTCCTACGGCAAGTACAAAGCCAGTATGTCTCATATGTTCTGAAACTGTTGCACTTATTAAAAGTGCAAACATTAAACGCCACTATGAGACAAAGCACAAAACATTTGAACAACCATACCCTCCCAAGTCAGAAGTCAGATCACAAAAAATAAACAGTCTCAAAGCACAATATGAGCAATCTGCTAGGATTCTGAGTAACACATTCACTGCCCAACACCGCATTTGTACTGAATAATTTTTTAGTGAAAGTTAGATTAAAATTGTATGCAGACGTAGTATATGATACAGGGTCCATTTATACTTTTTTTTTTTCCCCCATCCGGACCTACACTTCACGACACATTTTCTAAACGGACCTTTTCGAATTTTAGTTGAAGACCCCTGCCCTAAAACAATAAGGAAAAAAGAGACCATTGTGTTTTGGAGTGGACTTTGTCTGACCCTGCACTGTAAGAGTTTGTCAGCCTCTTGGCTAAAGTGCCAACAAGACACTTATAATCATAATGTGGTAAAACAGGAATTCGTATATAGATGGACTCCTACTAAATAAATTGTTTTTTTTTGTGTGTTTATATTGACCCTAATTTTCTAAAAACTTTTGCATATTTGGGTGAAAAACTGATCCAAGGACAAGTTCCACATCTGATTTAGGAAGCCATGTGCATGCTAGCCAACCCCAGCACATACAAAAAGGTTTTGATAAATGAGGCGGCTCCAAACAATCATAATTATTGACCAATCATTATGCATTCATATTTTTTAGGGCCTTTCCTGCAGAATTTGCAACATGAAGTGTAAAAGTGGATAAAAACTATATTTCTTTCAGATTTTAAAGTGACAGGTGAAAGTAGCATGCAAAACAAAAATAACAATTATTATTTTATTTTTATTTAATTGGCTCTTTGCACAAATTAGTGACAGTTTAGATGTGCTGAATCAGGTCCTGGCTCTGTCTGAGATCCCTCAGATCCAGAGCATCTTTATAAATACGACTTCAGGGCTGTATAGTGAGATGCAAAAACAACTGTGTCATAAACAATTTTTCATATGTAGTACTTGTGCAACAACTTCACAAGCCGATTTTAAAATATTTTTAGGAAGTTTAGGAGACTGCGGTAGATTTAGTGATTTTACGTCTCAATGCTACATATTGGCATTTTGATATATCAACTAGGTTTTAATATATCATTGTAATTAGCTTTATTTCCTGAAACAATTGCTGCATGTTTGTTGTCCGTCCACCGTTAGACGGCGTACACATGCTTGGAAAATCCGATGGGGGTTAAAAGTGGGATTTTCAGCAGTCTGTTCATCACAAGACGACAGCTGAAGTGTGCTGTGATTCTGATATAACGACGACAGTACTTTTCCAGTTTGCACTGTCGTCTCGTTTCAAACCACATGTCTACCATTATTCAATTTAAAATTACTTTGTTTATCCCTAAGGAAAATTATTAAAGATGTTATAAAATTATTACAAATATTAACATTTCTTCAAGGTGTTTTAAACAGCCATGTTGTTTTAAACACTAAGCCGCATGGCTGTGGGCAGGAAGGATCTCTACACTCTGTTGTATGACAGTCTCACAAAGAGGATGCTCAGGGTTGTCCTTTGTTTAACATCTCTGTTGTTTGCAGTGTTTTATTTGTCACTTTTTGTAAATAGCTCATGCTTTAATAATGTTTTTTTTTTCTTATTGCCAGTCCCAACAAGACAGAGTTCATCAAGGCAAAATACCAGATGTTGGCTTACGTCCATCGGATGCCCTGTCGTGATGATGACAGTGTAACTGCAAAGGACCTCAGTAAGGTAAGTAGTTGTGTTGGCCTTCTTTTTACAAAGCTTTCTTCCATGAACAATATTAGAATAAAGAATTAGCATTTTGGTGACAGCAATAGTGGACCCTAGATGACAGATGATAGGTGAATTAAACAAAGTTCCCAAAGTTTAGTGCTTTGGCAGAGTAAAGGAAGCTTCCCCCTTTTTCTGTCTTACCCTTTCAGTTCATGTAAATTACTTCAGGCACTACGAGACATTCTTCATTAAGCGCTCTTTTTATAGATCAGTAGATTGCTCTCAGTTCTGCTTTGAATCTCTGCCGTACTTTTTTCTTTTTGGTCAGGCTAATTATTTCAATATCAAAATGCCACAAAAAATAACATGATCGTTTCATGACTTCCTAGATTCTATAAATATGGTAGTTGTTGCTTTTAGTCATTGTAGGCATTAAAAAACACATTTATTTCAATAAAATTAATCAAACAATATTTGAATGGATCTCGCAATCAGTTTCCAACAAACGTGTTTTTGATTTTCATCCAGCAACTCCACTCCAGTGTTCGAACAGGGAACCTGGAGACCTGCCTCCGACTCTTATCTCTAGGAGCACAAGCAAACTTCTTCCACCCAGTAAGACTTGAAAGATGTGATCAAGTTCAATCCTTTGTGTGTGTGGTGTGCTTATGTGCAATTCCAAAATGTAAGATTTGTTTGATTTTGACATTAGGAGAAAGGAAACACCCCACTACATATAGCAGCAAAGGCAGGTCAGATTCTACAAGCTGAGCTCTTGGCGGTTTACGGAGCTGATCCTGGAGCTCTGGACTCTAGTGGGAAGACACCGATTGACTATGCAAGGTAAAAGAAAGCCTGATATAGTTTCCTCTAAAGCTACATTATGGTATAAAACAACTTGATGTTATGTGGAAACCTTATAATGTCAAGGATACCATATGTAGGTACATGCTGTGTTTAAGCAAAGAAGTGTGATTTATGTCATACCTGAAATGCACAGTAGCCATTTCTGTAGATAGAGGTTTCTGGTGAGGTGTTGCTCTACAACAACAACAACAAAGCTGCTAAAAGTTTTTGCTTTTCTAGAAACGACCCAACTCATCGTGCTTCTGCAAGCATCACTGTGTCAATGTGTGACAGGAAATTATGCACATCCTATGTGAGCTGGTACACTGATGAATAAGTGTTGAAAACATAAAATCTATTTAGGTTGAAATCTTCCGTTCCTGACCTCTATTGGTAGTACATTTACAGATTTAGCATTTATCCCATGTCTTAATACACCATTTTTTTTATTTTGTGTAGAAATTTATCAGCAATACTTGAAAGGTTTGAGACTGCTAAACTAAACTCTTAATAGCATCATGTCTATGCTATTGTTTCTATGCAACACTCAGTTAATCTAGTTTAAGAATGATATGAAGAAAGAAATAACAAATAACAATAATAGAGATTAAATACATATTATCAATTTTATAAATCCAATGAAACTCTAATCTTACAGAGAATTAAAGGTTACCTTTAATTTAATATTTCAGAGAAAAGTCAAATGTAAGTTGCCATATTATTATTGGTGTTTTTGCTATAAACTTAAGTATCCTAGGCTCCTGAACTCAGCATAGATTTTCAACGCTATTTGAATGCAGCACAGTTGCAGTTCTGCCTTTTTTTTCTCTCCTTCTGCATGAGCTAAGATACATTTTTCCCTGTTTATTTTGGTTTATTGTTGTGTGTAAATGTCAGAAGGTGAGTTTCTATGCCTTTTATTATATACTTTACAGTATAGTTAAGTGTATTTTTATTGAAGTTTACCCATGTTAGAATTCTGTTTAATCTGCTAGACTGATTTGTGGGAATTAAGAATCCTTGTTTGCAATGGTACGGAGGTTTGAATTATTGCAGTCCAGCGTGACTATGTACTTTTACGAAATAACCTCTTTTTTCACTCCGATCACAGAAATTATGAAAATATCAGCCTGCTCCGTTCTCGGGATCGGGGCATCCCTAATTATATATTATTTTTCTAAAAAAAAACTTTTATGGATGAAAAATCAGAACATAAGCATTATTTAAATTTGTATAATTTGTACAAAATTTTTTTGTGCTTATGTTAAAATTATCATTAGTCATATTTTTTTAGGGCTTATAGGAATGTTCCCATTAAGACTTGTTTAGTCCTCAATCCTATTCATTTTAGAGTTGGACTATTGAGAGCACCTGAATATACGCCGCACATTTTCATATTGTAATATGAGATATGCACACATAAAGACGGTACACTGAAGATTTTGTTTAGTATTGGTTTAAGGCATGCTGTTTTTTTCTAGCTCCACCTTGTTGATGCCAGCGGCATATGTAGTTTGAAAATAAAAAGTACCAAAAAAGTCATTGGTCGCCATCTTCCTCTTACGCACTAAAGCTACTGAGCTCCATTAGCTCTATTTCTTTCTTTCACCTATATAAATTATTACGAACAAATTTTCATTAAGAACAATAAAAGCACAAGATAATTGTGTAGTTTAGTGCAATCTATTTTATTGGACCTGAACACAGTAAACAGTGTAAAATGATCGTAAAAGTGCAAGATATTTGTCCAGAATAATTCTTAGGCCTAAAAATACAGAATTATGTAGAATTCCATACAAATTAATGTATAGCATATTATCAAAAATATCTTAGCCCATGAAATGAAAATTACATTTTCATTTCGGGAATGAAGGAGGCTGACTTAGTTGGGCAGTATTTTGGGGCAACATCAGGGCTCCCAGAATTAATTAACCTACCTTCACTAAACAAAACATTTTCATGGTCTGTGGGGTGTAGGAGTAAATGTGGCTTTTTAAATTTCGATCTTTTGCTTTCAATTAAATGAACTCAAATGAACTCAAAACATTTCAAAGATCAGATTTGTGAGCGACGACAGGCTGCAAAATGTGAGTTGTGCATAATTCTTATGGGGGAGTGACAAAGACTGCTGTGTTCACACTTATGATTGTCTTTTATTGGCATATATGGTTAAAAAAACAATATTATTAGCTTTCCAATTATATAAAACGTATAAATTATAATGTTCAAATCTAGACTTCTCACTCCAAACAACATTTTTCCAACCTGTTGTTGTTAACCTTTGGTTGTAGTGCTAAACTTGTAGCACTTTATCAGCATTCAGCAGATAGTAGTAAAGCTTATTTTTCATGTCATATTTGCAGGCAAGCTGGGCACCAGGAGCTGGCGGAGAGGCTGGTTGAGATTCAGTATGAACTCACTGATCGGTTAACATTTTACCTGTGTGGCAGAAGACCTGGTGAGTGCTAGACTGGCAAGCTATTTATATGACTCATACACAACTCAGTTCTAGGGGCTGAATTGAATCAATGGTTGTCTTTCAAACTGACTCTGCATGCAATTGGGCAGTGCTAGGAGCAAGCAGAGCAATTAACAGCATGATTTATTTAAAACATTGGATACAACGGGGCAGTCCACTTAAGTGCCTCTATTTGCTCACCTCTAAAGAAAGTCTAGCCAACGCCATCTTTGTTGTTTTGCTCTATCGCAGCTCTGCCATCATTGAAAAAAAAATAAAAAATCTTGACTGATGTTTGTAAGCCCACTCAATGTCTGTCTACAAACTGAGTGCTGCGATTGGCCGACCTACACTTATCAGAGCAAATGGTAGACCTGCAGAGGCTACAATGGTAGACCGACCTGCAGAGCAAAACCTGTTGCAACACTTGCTACGGTTTTTCTAGATTTCTAGGCTAGGTGAGTAATGTACTACCTTGTTTCCCCCGGATCGCTATTGCACAATGCTCACTTTTCCTGTCTGCCTTCCCACCGCAGACAGGACTCTGCCGAAGCGTGCGGGGACGCTGTTGTGGCCTTATACGGCAGGGATGAGGAAGTGTTAATACATTTTTTTTTTTAAATCATGCTTGTCTGGAGCTCCTCCATTGACCACACTCGGTTGTTGCATGCCACCATCTTTACCTGTACCTGCTAACTCAAGTTAATGGCTGGAACAGAGAACTAGTTGTTTTTGTAGTTGTTGTCGCAGAGGTGACGTTATGACTCCAGCCAATGGAAGGACTAAGCTGTGTGACGGCAGTGTCACCGCCCCAACCGTACTCGGACTCTAAGTAAATACTGAAAAACGGCAAAAAAAAGCCACCGGAAGCCAATAAGGAAAAGGCATTTGTAAAACGTAAAATACATATATATATATATATTTATATATGATACGCAGTTATATTGTAATACTTATGTCACAATATTGTATCGAAATTCAAAGGCAGTGTATTGCTTTTTTATTTTATTTAAACGTAACCATTAATGATTATTGTAGTTTTTGCTGTAAAATTAAAAGCATGGCTGCTAGTTAGTGGCTTTGTTCACATTTTTTGTTGCAGCGGATCAACTAGATCTAATAATAAAACTAGATGTGTTATAAGAGTGTGTAGAATGCTTTGACCGCTTTCTACAATTTAATTCACTTTTAAAATCACAATATGTAGTATTATAGCATCAAAGTATATCACCCCCCCCGTATTGTGATTGTGCTTCACTTTCTGTCATCAATTTGTGTTGTAGATCACAGAAATGGGCAACACTTTATCATTCCACAAATGGCTGACAGGTAATACTTCCTTGTTCTTTTTAAAAAAAATGGGGAATATTGATTGAAAAAAAATTAAGGAAATGAAATCCACAGGAAGCCAATATTACACTATATTTGGTCGAACACACTTTTAAGCATAAATCTCAACAAATATTTAGTTGGTAATGCTGTATTTTACTGTGTGCTGCATTGGATGGAATAGAAACAAGTAAGTGTTTTATTTTTCTCTGTGGGTTGGGATTCTTTTTGTTTAACTTTGAAAAAAAAATCCATTGAATTCTTTTGTCCAAAGCAGTCTGGATTTGTCCGATTTTGCAAAGGCAGCAAAGAAGAAACTGCAATCGGTAAAATGTCTTTAGTTTTTTTTTATTTTCAGCACAAATGGTTTTAAACTAAATTAGTAATTCAGTTTTTGTTTTTAGTTAAGTAACCATCAATTTGAGGAACTCGCCATGGATGTTTATGATGAAGTGGACAGAAGAGAAACAGATGCTGGTTGGTTTCCTGAACTTTTAAAAATGAAAGCATGTTCTGTATGCAGACTTTTTTTTTTTTTTATGCCCTTATTTCTGTATTTACATTCCTGTGTAATGTCGCTGCAAAATCCCCTTTTTTTCAGTCTGGTTGGCCACACAGAATCACAGCACTCTTGTCACAGACACTACAGTCATACCTTTTCTGCCTGTTAATCCCGAATATTCATCTACCAGAAATCAGGCAAGTTATCTTCATATTGGAACTTAATACTCTTGTCTGTGTAGCTGATTTCTGAAAGTTAATCTTTTCATTCTTCTGGATTTTCAGGGTCGTCAGAAATTGGCAAGGTTTAGTGCCCATGAATTCGCCACCCTGGTTATCGATATTCTAGCAGATGCTAAACGACGACAGTGGGGTAATTCCTGTGATAGTCCAAAAGGTATAAGAGGAGATTTTGTTTTTACATATCTTTTCTTGTATTGTTCATGTTTTATATTTTAATGCTTATTTTTGTGTTAAAGGAATTGAAATATGTTCTTTTTAGTATCTTAATCCCTTTGTAGCTACTCGCCTGTCTGATCGCCGACCTGTCTTTCTGCCATCAGATAATGTTGAGCTGATCCTTCAGGGAATAAACAGTCGCCACAACAGTGAGAGCCAAGACAACGATCAACCAGATTATGACAGTGTGGCATCCGATGAAGATCCAGCACAAGAGGCCACATGTGGGGACAGCTGTAACGACAGAAGGACCAAGGTTCATGCTTTTTATTTTTATTTTTTTTTAAGAAACCAGCCGCTCACCCTGAGCATAAGTACAATTCATGACATTTAAAACCGATGCTATCCATTTTGCTTTAGAGCTCAGAGTCTTCTGATCTGTCTGATGGACCAATCACAGTGCAGGAGTTCATGGAGGTGAAGAGTGCCCTGACTGCATCCGAAGCCAAAATACAGCAGCTTCTCAAAGTCAACTGTCACCTTAGTAAAGAACTACAGCTGATGCAGAGCAAGGTTAGTTCAATTACCCCAGGATTATGTTTGGAACTATCATTTTACTGCTTTTTTAAATGTTTTTTTTTTGTGAAAGAATGAAAAATTTTGCAGTAATAATCTATTTGTGGATGTTAATTAAAAGGGGGTATAGTAATATTTGGATGTAATTATATTTGTGGATTATTTGCACCTGGCAAATTTCATTTCTATCCTCTTTGAGGCTCATTGATCTGGTTGATTGCTGTTCTTAGCTGCGTTAGTTTCAACACATGTCCATCTTAATAGTAATGCCCCATTTCATCTGCAAATGTGTGACGGGCAGTTGAAATTTATTCGACAGCATGTTGAGTCTAAGTTTTTGACTCTAGTAATAAAACAGAAAATCTCACAGCTGTGGGGCCATGGCTTAGTTTTGCTACTATAATTGCACATTTTTTGGTTCTTCCTTTGTCTGTAATTAACCAAAGCACAGGTTTTCTTCTAACCACTCAGATGAATTTCATGAAATGTTTCTGCTAAACTCTCTGGTCTGCCTTATATTAAATAAATTGTCTTAGTACTTGAACATTTTCCATCAGATAATTATATTCCCTTTAACAATCAAACACATGGTTTAAATACATTTTTCTTCTTTATGTGGCTGGAATACATTTGAGACATCTTTAGAGCATTTTGGGGTTTTACTGTATTATGCAGCCTATTGTATTGAACAGCTCTCTCAAAGGAATGGATGCTGATTAAAACACATGTTAAAAAAAGGCAGAATCACAGGAGAAACAATCTCACCATCTATACACTGACATATCAGCATTTTAAAAGAAAATGTTAATTAGAAGATCTCAAAAAGGAAAAGAAAAAAATAGCTTGGACTACAACAGGTTGGCACTACTAACTAGAGTTAGATACTAAGCAGATCACTGACACCTCCAAAAAGCATGTGCCAAATGCCACCTACAACTACTTTATTTTTACTACAGTTACACATTTGTCTCTTCCCACATGTTTTATTATTTCACCAAGTTAGCACCAACATCTAACATGTCCGACATTCTTGCTTTAGACATTTTTATAGTTTAACACTTTTAAAGACATACACATAATATTTGATCCATATAATATGTCATGTTTCCTGACATTCAGACCAACTTACAGCATTCAGCATTCTTTGCAAGATGGGAAACCCTGACAGCAGTTTACAGCTAATTCTCGTTCATTAGCAGCTTTGGTTGCTTTTGAAATTCATAGTATGTATAGAACTAAATTGTCACTGGTTTGTGTCATTTGTGTTTGGTAAATCATAGTTGTTTTCTGATTTAAAAATACATTACTCAAATTTATGGAAATAATTCCAGGAACCCACTTCCTACTCCTGAAATGAATCCAATGTGGCATAAGAAGCATGCCTTGATTACATTTTATTGATTATTCTTTTAGAATCAGGTTAGATATTCTTCTTTATATATTCTTTACATATCACATGACAAGGCAACCATAAACAGCTTTTATTTAAATTGCATTGACTGAGTTTTGACCTTAGTCCAATACAAAACGATCTTGGTGAGGAACACAGAGCTCAGTTAATGGATGCCCCTATTTTTTCCTGGAATGTAAACAGACTAAATTTGGACAGTTAGAAATGATTCTATGCTGTATATACAAAATAAAAAAGCATGTACCATCTATTAGCACTTTATTTAGTCTCATATCAACCCCAGTTATCACCATGCCTTAATATGTTTCTCTCTACTGTACACTAGAGCTAACAGGACTGTCCAAAGCATGTAGGTGGCTACAAATATATTGCTCCATGCAGATGCACAGATAGTGCTGGTTTGTGCCTGTATTGCAGGGGGTTGGCATACACTTTGTAATTTATGGCCCATTTCTAGGCCGTTTTTTGACCATGCAACACAAATATTGCATTTGTTGTGTATAGACCCTGTTAGGCTCCATAGGTGGCTACAAAACTGTTATTTTACCAAAATGACACCTATATTTATTGCCTACTTTGCCACAGGAACAAAAAAAAAATATTTTGTGGCAAGTTGCAAAACAATGTCATAAGCAGGATTTGAACCCATCACCCTTGAGGTGGTAATCCTACACATTAATCACTGTGCTATAGAAGCAAAGAACAATTTCATTTAGCAAAGGGTACATTATGAAGCGGGGTACCCCCTAACAGGTTCACACAGTTTAATAAACTCCACTCAAAAATTATTTCTGCACCAGACCCCTATCGGGCTCTGACCGATCTCTGTGAAACAGAAAGCTGTGTTTGTGCTAAAAGTGGAGGTCAGAAACAGCGTGATTCGCATCACCTGTGGGGAATTGCAAAGGAGAATGGTGAAATCCTCACCACGACTGCAAAGCTGGGTAAGTCCTCATTGGTCATAGTTATTTTATTCATTTATGTATTTATGGAAATATAGTCAGTGTTGTAGTTAATGTGGACCTGGCATGTAATTTGCATGTTTTGAGGTCTTTGATCATATCTTTTAGTTGCCCCAGCCAGCCTATGGCCCCTAAGGGGTTAAAATGACTGATTAGTCTTTCCTTTCTTCCGGAGTATGTCTGCCTGTATAGTGAAATTAGCACTCAGAAACGGGCTGTTTGGCATTTCGGCATATGACGACAAGTTTCGGCATATTGCGTGTTGAGTTCCAGCCAATTACCCCCTTCCCCGAACTACACCCTGCAAGTCCCTCCCTCCACGGCGTGGAGAGCTACGGTAACAGGCAAACAACAAACTAACGGCGTGGAGTCCAAACCGCATCTAAACTGCACTGTACCTGGGTGTACAAAAGAGAACATAAATCTGTTTGTCCTCCCCACTTCTGAGCCACTGAAAAGCTTGTGGATAGATTTTATTTGTGCAGGGAATGTGCCAGACCGACCTCCGAAGCGTGTGGTAGTTTGTGGCAAACATTTCTAGGACGACAGTTTTTCCAACTTGGGACAATACATCAGTGGATCCGCAGATCATCTTAAACTTCTACCAGGATAAATACCAACTCTCAGTGAACCAGCAAATATCCCTGTACAAGTAACCATATTTCCTCAATAATATCCTTCCACTCTTAGTACAAATTGTGGCATTGTTTGAGTTGTCCGCTTTACAATTAGCTTCATGCTAACATTCAGAATTAGCTTCACAGCTAATACCGCGGTTTGTTTATGTAGCATTTGTAGCTAGTATAGTTCTTTTATTTGGGGGGGAAAAGATTATATATTATAGTTGAACATTCCAAATATCGGTAGAGACTCTCTGACCAGAGAAGTGCATAGCCTAGGCCCCGCCCTCCGAAACCTGGTCGTTCTGTGCTAATGCTCACAGAAGGGCTACCTCGTCACACCTGCAATTCTACAACAAGGCTGAATTATGGCAAACGATCCTTTGATATAGTATTAAGGTACTTAGAGTGTGGCTAAAAAGGGCCCAAAAGTTGTGGGAATTTCATGCCAGCTACTTTAAGTTGTCCTGTGACTTTAGTAATTCAGTAGCGTCTGGTCTCTGGCGAAAAACCGAATTTCACAATTTACACAGTTCTTGTTTCTTTTTTTATCCAGTCTTGGAGAAACATGCCATCACGTAGCAGCTGATTACATTAAAAGCAGGTGTCAGGATAGAATTTACAGCTACTGCTACTATAGTGTGAATAATCAGGTACTGATGATAGCAGTTTGGGACATCTGTATCAGAACACGAAAACAATAAAATGCATAGGATTTTAAAATACGCAAACCTTAGGTTTTTTAAATAAACATTCTCTAAGTAACAAATACGTGATCACAATTTAAAATAAATGGTCCATATTTTTCATGAAAATGAATGTCTCATTGTTCATGCCCTTTAGACAATGGTTAGGCTACTAAGTAATTCCTAGTTACTTTTCAGTATTATAATTGCCACCTACTGACCTGTCTTGGTATGGCTGTAGTATCCATAGTCTCAGTATGCTATACAAGCAATACCTATGCAGCACGTAAGTGATTAGTTAAAAGCAGGGATGCATTCCTGAACAGGCCTACCAGGCACAGGGTCCAAAGAGCTCTGCTGCTCTACACATATATTTCTGTAATATAGGCTTGTATTGGGTTTTTTCATCTCATGTCTGAATAATGTCCATTTATGAACACAAAAGACATCAGAGTCTTTAATGCAATGGGTTATTTATCAAAATGTTCTCCCAGGGGAGCACACTCCTGGACCTTGCTTAACATTATGTTGATCAGGGCATATATCTTGGCTTAGGGGCTTCCCAGGGAAAAACAGCTCAGGCTCAGGATTTTTTTTTTTTTTACTATCACTCCTGCCCTAACTGAAAAACACTTTTTTTGTCCCCTGTTGTACTGACCTATATATGCCCTGGATGCTTTGATTGCAAGCATCAGTTGATTTGTTTTAAAAGTTTGTATAATACTTTTTGAATGCAAACTTTGTTTCAAATAGTCTTCTTTGGCTAACTACATAATATCCTCTCAGGTGGTCTTTACAAGGCTTGGTGTAAGTACTCTCATGTTGCATGCTGAGGATTTTTGCTCAGTAAGCTGTAAAAGTTCTGTTTCTCACTGTCTTTTTTCCTCTTCATAAATAAGGGAAACTACTTCTGTTGTGCATTCTCGTGGGAGTCTTTATCAACATGCAGCATCAGCATTTCATTCTTCAAAAAGAACCATCCTTTTGTGTGATGGACAAACGGTTTCCTTTAACTTTGTGGCTTATCTGTTCATTACAGACCTTTTGTGGGGAAACCGAACTCTGGCCAAGATTAAATTACAAGACTCTTTGTTGCCCACAGCTGAGCTCCCTGCAGACTGAAAACACAACGCTGAAAACACAAACCCCTGGCGGACAACAACATCATCCCCGGGGCCCCTTTGGTCGACATCAAGCCCGCGGAGGTCGCGCCATGTCAATGTACGAGACTGGCACTGCTCCGAAACATTACCCCCACAGAGTGGAAACGGCTCGCCCTGATGACGGAGTCGTTTTACAGCCATTTCCCACCAATGTAAGCACACAAGCACTGCTGCTGCTCATGATTGTTTAAAGTGATGGTGCTTGGCTTGGGGCTGGTGTTGTATTTTCATTTATTCATGCAATCATTTACTGCATCTCAACGGTGTTGCTCAACTTGGTTTGACCCCCTCTCTAGATTGGTAGGGGCCCTTTGGGGACAGCTGCCTCCTCCCTCCCTACCTTCCCCTCTCCCTTGTCCTGGTCGTGGGATGAGAGATCTCGCAGGGTTGAGTACCAAAAGTCCCCTTGGTTCAGTTGAAGCCTCCAGGGACGCTGAAAACTGTCCTCTTGCTTGACCCCACAGTCTTTCCTCTCCAGACTTGTCTTTGAACTGCTTTTTCTGAGTTTTGGCTGCATGCATGTACCTTAGTACCTCTGCTATGCTCCCGTCACTTCAACAAGCCAAGAAGGTTTTCAAGTAAACATTAAAAGTGATGATAAAATGCTGTCTGAATGAGCACACTGCAGCAGTGATAAAGATTAGAGATGGACCGATGTTACTTTTCAGGTTGTTTTATAATTTTAGGTTTTTGTATAGCTTAAATTTACTGAGATAGATTTTAGTTCATTTTTGATTCTTAGATTATTTTTTAGCCTTCCTGGTGTGTGTGATCTTAATTTAATTGAAAACAGAGGCGACATTCCACTGTCTGCTAGCAGTCAGTCTAAACCCGACTTTACATTTAAAGACTTTGAGTGCTGACTTGTTAAACTCTCTTTAGAATTTTAGATTTGCGATTAGGGTCATTCGTATTGCTAAAAAGCTGATGTGTGTATTCCTGGAAAATGTAGATCCTTGCCTCATCGCTGGAATCTCCAAAAGACTGGCAACATTTCCAAATCCAGCATGTTCTGTTACAGACGAAGGTTAAAAGCTCAAAAGGTTAAAACGAAGAAACGTTCTTTTAATTAATTCATTCTTCCTGTTATCTGCGTAAAAGGTCATACCCTCGCATTCTGAAGGAATGGCAGAAATTTCTCATGTTTAAAAAAAGTAGTTTAGTTATCAAACAGCTTCTACAAACACCTCACTGATACTGACGTTTTTCTAACTCAGTAATAAGGTCCACACTAAAGATTGTCATTCTCAACATGACCTGGTAGCACAGCGCATTCACTGACCGGAAAAAGAGACAACTTTTGAGTTTTCGACTAGCCAGTCACCATTTCGAGCGAATCAAGCATAAGATAAATCAGTTCTAGTCACCAGTTGTTTGCTTGGTGCATCTCTATGGAAACGGGAAGTAGCTGTACACCAAATACTCTTGGGCATTGCACACCGATTATGGAACACATAGCTGCCATCCCTATTATATTACATCTACTAATTGCATCAGCTGTGCTACGAATGTCTTAAAACAGTCACCTCATAAATTTTTTTCTCATCTTTTTCTGTATTTGCTTTGGAATGAGACATTAAGAAATGCATGAAGTAAATGTGCCTAATTTTAATGCGCGTGTTCATTGTCAGTCACTCTCTGTATTTGCATGATTTTAATACGGTGATATAATTGTAGGGATGTAGTCTTGGAGGACATACCATAATGTTGGAGAGCGACTATGACACGACTCCAAACCACTTTGAACTCGAGGAGACTGGGTAAGTAGGAACTTCTCTGTACCCTCTAATGTAAAGTGTGAGGTCGTACCAAACTAAGCTTCTGTCCAACAACCAGCTATATGGAAAGACGTGAGCACTAGTCATTAATCAATCAATCAAACGTTATTTATAAAGCGCTTTTTCAACTACAAAGCTTCTCAAAGTGCTTTGCAGGTTAAAATGACCCACCCCACCCCCAATGCATGATGAATAAAATAAGAAATTGAAATATTAAAATAAACAGTAGAAAATTCAAATTAAAAACTTCCTGTAGGTTTTGTATACACCCGATAACTTGACTGCAAAGGAAATTTGTTATAATCTGAATTATTCCCGTGTCATCAATTATTCCCAGTAATTTCATGTTGACATTTTAAATTAATTACCAATGTCAGATACTTCTCTTTTTTAGGTTAAAGAATGTTTACTTTATAAAACCTGAAATACAAAGGAATTTTGAAAAAAATAAAACTATTCATAGATTCTAGATTTTTAGCTCACTGAATGTAAATTATGCCTTTTTTATCAAAGTTACTTAGTGGTTTTTACTCTGTAATGTTCACTTCAACTCTCTTGATGTTACAGTCACTTGTTGCACTTAAAGTGTACTTTTTTTATGATCCTCATTATTGTTTTTGAAAGAAGGCACTTTGTTGAGGCATTTAAAATAATTAGACTAATCAAGCAGAGTTAATATTTATTGTAAAATGAACATTTATAATGCTTTTCCGTCAAAGACTGAATCTTTGCAGGGTCTGAAAGAAACAACTATTGAGATTAAGTGATATTTCTTTTTTGTGTATGTTTTAAATAAATTTAATAAAGAGGATTCACCCACCATCACTAAAAATCTGAATTCAGTTCTTGAAAATTACGTTTTAAAGAGGATTTAAAGAAAAAAAAACGATAAAAAAATGTTCCATGACACAAAGTGAGTTACTTTTAAATTACACAGGATGAATTTCTTTGGACACTTGTGTTTTCCCTGATCATAACAATTAAAATGTTCATACCACTTGGTCTTCTCCAACCACACTTTAGTAACTAATCACTAAATTTGCTTTACATCAGGACAATTCTATTCTCTTAAGATTATAATCATCTTTTACCTGTGGTAAATATTTCTTTCTAGTTAGTTTTATTTTTGAACGGGACCATTTTTAGGAATTCAGTGGTTGCATTTGTGCATTTGTAGTAGTCCTGTGACAGCTCCTGAATCAGGGGAAGCAGAGGTGGAAGGTGAGGAAGATGCCACCCTGCCATCCACCGAGGATGTTATCTGTAAGACGGAGCAGATCACCAAGAACATTCAGGAACTTCTTAGAGCTGCTCAGGAGACCAAACATGAAAGGTACAGCATTTTATCCGAAATGTTCTGCCATGATTTTAAAGTTAAGTGAACCTGTTGAATGATATATTTCTACCTGACTTTAAAAGAGTCCGTTGTGTTTTTGATTAGTTGAAGCCTTTTAAGAAAACAGGAAACTGAGAAGCTTCTCAATCAGTACCTTTATAGAAATCATGCTAGGGGGTTCGTATGCCACCTTCTGTGAAAATAACAAGCAGATATTTATACCCAAGTTGAAATACAGTCACATGTTGAAGAAAACCAGACCAATATTGAGGACCTAGAGTTACTAGTGTGAAGTCTGGTTGCCAAATAGATGTTCCTTTGTTTGTCTTTACTGGTTCATCCTGTTAATGCAACCAACAGCAAGAAATCAGTCATGTTCGTATTTTTCCTCTGTAATCTGCAGACACCATATCAGTCCTTGTGCTCTTTTGTCTTGATTAGACTAATTATTGCCTTAATATGAGTTTTTTTAATCTACTCTGTCATGTAGCCCTCTATTTACTCCTAAATCTGTGGTACATTTTTGAAAATGTTTGTTAGAAAATATTAAACTGTAACTTATAAGCTGTTATAAAATTTGATCAATAGGTGGTGTTTGTTTGGAGCCCAGTAGTAATTATGAGTTTCTGGTGAAGCTTATATTAAATATATATATAAATAAATACACAATAAGCTTGCTATATGTTTCTTAAATAACATTTGACTTTGCCATTGAGCTAATACGCCTTTTTTTGTGCTGATTAAAAGGAAAATTTTGTTCTTGAACCTTCTTCATGTCATTATTAGGAATCATTCTTGCATTAACTTGGTGTGGACTGCTTTAGACTGTGGCTTTTCTAATTTTCTCTAGTGGCTCTTAATAAAAACAATACAAATATGAATATATTCTTATGGGTGACGAATACGTATACAATTATAGCCCAATTAAGGGTATTGACACCAGGTATCCTATATGTATAACCACTATCAGTTGTTGTAGTCTTTTAAAATCACATTAACATGTTTGAGGAGAAAAAATGGCACAAAATCAAGTACGGTAATTTATTCAAATGTTTCTCTACTCTGGAAGCATAAAGAAGTTTATTTGGCATTTTGTCTTCTACAGCTTTCTACCCTGTTCTGAGAAGATACGCTTGGCTGTGACCGAAATGGCTGCCCTGTTTCCCAAGGTATTCACTTTTAGAACCATTGGCATATTTCTTGACGGGTCTCAAATATTCCCCCGTGCTTCAAGAGCATTTTTATTCATCTTTGAACCTCGCCCTTCCAACAGAGGCCGTCCTCGGAGACTGTGCGAAATTCTCTCTATCTGCTGACTACAAGCGCGAGCCGGCTTCACGGAGAGTGCCAGAAGGCGGCAGAGCACAGTCTTTATCCGTCGGACATCCAGCTGGTCACTCAGCAGGTCATCCAGTGTGCCTATGACATTGCCAAAGCTGCCAAGCAACTCGTTACTGTGACAACCAAAGAAAACAACAACTAACTAAAACCCAATGACATTTCTAATGCACTCGATACACAGTCTGTTACAGTCCTAGGCGTTCTCTTTAATCAGTGTTATATTTGTGTTTTGTCAGTCAGTAGAAATAAGTCTAAGCATTCACAAATATTCCTTGGCGTTGGAAGGTCTTACCAAAGGATGCTGAATCAGTTAATCAAAAAATACTTTTTGTCTTTGTGCTGTGCATTTGTGAAAAGACACATCCTTACCTCACAGGGCTGAATCCCTCTGGTTCCAAAAGCGTGTGTGCTTTTATGGAACACAATCAGAACAACAAGCAGTTCTAAAGAGTTTCTTCGTGGTTTCTCTTTCTCCTCAGTACTGTAGTGGACATCTGTTATGATCTTTGAGATTCAGAGCAGCAAGGATCGCGACTGATCGAACCCTCATTTTCTTCAGTGACATTGTTTTTTGTTTTTGTTTTTTCTATTAACTGTTGTTTTAGGAATTGGTGGATGAAATGTAATGTCAAATCTTTAGATGTTGCTTGCTTAAAGGTGAACGCTTGTTTAGAAAAGCAGAGTGTGACCATGACACCAACGCCTTCAGTGTATTATTCTATAGAATCTGTTTAGGACCAGCACATTTTCATTCCATCCAGCAGGGGATCTTCTGTCTCTCAGCTGGTTGAAGATCTCTTCCTTAGGTAATGTATCAGTTATTGGAGTTATAACGTCCCAGCCATACTTATAATGTTGTTTAAATATGTGTGAGGAGGATGTGTGAAATCCAGTTTGAATCAATTTTAATAGCATTATGCAAATATGTAAAATGTATGTATCCATGCAATTCTTTATCAGATTAATCCAAATGATATTCTATTTAAAAAACTGTATGTCATACCTCTAAACAAATATCAGTGTTTATTTTCATAAGCTTTTGTTTAACACAGCTAACGTTGGTCCTGCTGTTTGGGACATCCCAGCTAGCGGTTAGTTATAGATAACTTGTTTTCCCAGTGTATTTGCTGTGGTGCTGTAACTCCAGTGTTTTACACGCTTCCTGTGATCAAATACGTACTGCTATATGGCTTCCAGCCCACAGTAACATAACCGTGCCCTCTGTGTTACTATTGTAAACCATAGTGAGCTAAACGAGTTTGACCTAGTGGTGGAAAGGAACTGTAGTTCATTTGATGTTACTCAGGTTTAGGTTAGACTTCACAAACTTAAGAGGTAAGATGTTTACGACCCATATATTTAGGTATCATAATTTAACTTTAGCTTCAGTGTTTTTAAACATTTTTTTATTAATTGTTAATTTATAACCAAGCAAGGCTGGGTAGGATTACTTAAGGTAGGTTTCCAATATACTTTCTTGAACATTTATCCGCTAAAACTCTACAACCCTGAATCTGCCAAGTGTTATGTTTTGCACATTTCAACTAATGCTGCTGTATATTTAAATTACAGCTGATGATTTTGCACCCTGCTCAAGAAAGCAAAGTCCTTTTTTTAAATTTGGCAATAAAACAAGCAGTTATTTTATTACTGAATAATTAAACTTAAGAAAAGTTCTAAAAATCTATATACATTTATAAGGGACTGTGGTAGTTTGTATTTAAAAGAAAATGCTAATATTTTGTGACTGTCCCAAGATATCAAATTTAAATCTGTTAGCCAAAAAAACAGATGGAAGTTTAGACTGAGGGGAGAGTATTCAACAAATTGAGAAACTCTTAGTATTTGCCTTCATTGAGCTCCATATCGAATGTTTAAGATAATTTTTTTTTTTTTTATGCAGCCTTCAATTTCTACCCCAGTATTTGTTTTTGGTTGAGTAGATATGGCACAGAACTGGTTAAGGAAAGATTCCTAAAACAGAAACTCATCTTTAGACTGTAGAGAACTGTACATTTAAATATCAAGTGGCATTGTCATGCAGAGTATTTAGGAAAATTCAAAGATGCATGTAAATTGGGATAACTTTAAACATAAGCCAGTGTTTTTTGACAAGTAAACAATTTAAAAAATATATTATTGTTCAAAACAAATATTTTGTGTGTCGGAAATTATACCAGACATGTTTAATGTTACTGGACACTAAAGCTCACAATGACTGACTTGACATCACATGGGATGAAGGAAAAGGGTCAAGAAAATGTGGGGTTGATGGACCTTTGTCAACGCAATATTTAGCCATGATATCTCAAAATGTTTTACTGCTACCACACCACCTTAGTAAATTCTTAGTTTGTCCTTCTTTTGTTGTTTTTTTTGGGAGAGAATAGAATAATCCTTTATTTGTCCCACATGGGGACAATAAAGTTACTTTTATACAATTAAATATAATTAATTATTTACATTTCCTTTTGCACCTAAAGCGTTTGTATTACCATGAAATAAACAGCATTTTGTGCCTATAGTCTTTCCACTCTGGTGTCAAACCTGGTAAGTTGTTTCCTCCTCCTGCCTCTGTGGTTGAAAACTCCGCCTGGTGTATAATAAACTATAACTAACTATAACTTGCTCAATGTCTTTATTTCTGCCCGTGTTGCGTTTTTTTTTCTTCGCCCTCTTGCGTTATTTGCCACCTGTTGGAGAAGAAGAAAAGCGGTGATAATGTGGGCTGGTTGCTCTTCCACACCCATCTGACATGATTACAGTTCCGGGTTTTTCCTCTCGTTGCCGTGTTTTGTCTGCAGAGAGCTCCTGTTGTTCCTATCGCCGCGGTCACAGGACGGTACGATGTCTCTTTTATTGGACAATCAATTTAAAGAACTTCCTGCAGACAAGTCCATTGACACGAAGACATTCTTGGACAATGTTTCGACCCTTCCTTCGTTTTTCGGTGAGTTAAGCTCCACCTGAACTACATCAGGTGACTTTTTTCCTCTGCCTTGGCTCCCACTCCGGGCAAATCATTTCCCAATATGTTCTTTAAATGACTTAATATCTGTCTTTAATTCTCTCGTTATGATCGCCTTTTACGAAGTGGGGGTTACATTTTTCTACAAACTGCTGTAATGTCATGACAGAAACTGGATGCACAGTGTTTTATTTAATCTATAGAGGAACTGTGTTTACACGCTGAACAGAGCGCACATTGACCTCATTGTGACTCTACTGAAACTATCCATTCACTGCTTTTCTCCACCTCTCTCCCTGAGCTCCCTTTCGCCTCACTTTGCCCTCTGAGCTGGGCACATGCGCCATGAAGTCATTCATATTTCATTGCTGCCCTCTCAAATGTCCGTTTCTCTCTCAGACTGCTTGGGATCTAAAGTGTTTTCAATCATCAAATCTGACATTAATGGAAATATAACGGTGAGACATTTCATGTTTCCCCTTTTATGTATTTCCATACTTCTGCTATACATTTAAATAGCCGGCTGAGGCTTAATGGTACAGTTCTTTTTATGCAAACTTTAACCAAATGCTCTTTACTCTTCTCCTTAGAAAATTAGAGCAGTTTATGTTCAGGATCCTGCAAAGTACGTCACCTTGCAGGATATCTTGGAAGTAGAGCGAGAAACCTACAAAGAATGGCCTAAAGTTGGAGCAACTTTAGCCCTGATGTGGCTCAAGAGGTGAGCTACTCTGTTAGGTCAAGAAGTATCTAGTGTCTTGCATTTTTCATTCCCTGTGCAATTTTCCAAACTTTAATGGACATTATTTGGATTTCATGGGAAATGTTTAAAAACTTTTAAGATAATTCTCAAAAGTCTGGAAGGCATTTGTATTCAAGGCCCTTTAATCAGATACCCCAATGGTAAATGCTGTGAATCCCGTAGCAGTCACATTGGAAAACTATTTGTGCACCCTACAAAGCTGGCAAACGCAGTAAGAAATATGATAAGCCAGATAGGAGATGGGGTTTCTTTCTGGTCAGATGAGAGGAAAACTATTTTTTTGCACCTGCATGCAAAACACTATATAGCGTAAGACTAACACTGCAGATCAGCATGAATGCGCCATGCCTGCCATTTAAAGTTATTGTGCCAGCATCATGCTGTGTGGATGCTTTATCTCCGCAGGGGAAAGGTGCACACCATTTGACATCAGGTCGAGGAATCAGTGTATTGAGTGGCTGTGGTTGGAGCATAATTTCCAATGGTGCATCTCCGTGGCCAAAGAATTGTTCAGATCCACTAGCAGGCAAATATAGAGAAGGAGGTCTACTTGGACTATGTGACTGTTGTTTTGTGTCATTTTTTTGTCCAAAGATAAATATATTGCCTTCAATAATGAAAAAAGTCAAATGATTAGATGATAAAATCCAGCCAGTGATTCCCTTTTGTTATCACAAATTTAATTTGATCACATAATAAAATCAGAGCAATTTTCTCCCTTTCCGACTATTTGTTAGTTCTTGGATGATCCTCAAACGGATGAGAGGGGATGCACTATTGAGATAATAGACAGATGGAGCTATATACACAACAAACTTAAGAAAAAAATGTGCTAAAGGCTGCAAAAAAAAACCAAAAAACGTAGATTAGAGCTCTACACCGGCTCTAAGCAGATAGCCAGAGGCAGAGCTACAATAAACAGCCTTTAGTCTAGATCCAAACCCAACTGACAATTGTGTGAATGCATGAATGTTTACATTAAGATGAACTAATCTGACTAACCAGCCATTTTGCCAACAACAATGAGCTAAAATTTAAAAAGATATGCAAAGGCAAGAGATGGATCAATAGACTTGCAGCTCAATATGGTAGAAAGGACCGATTCAGAAAGGCTGAAGATTAATGTCTCTTTTTTTTCTCAGATTTCGGTTTCTAAAACAAATTGAAAAATGTAAAACACAGAAACTCCACTTAGTGTTGATTTAACACAAATATTGAATAAAATACCCCAAGGTTTATAGCTGTAATGTGAATACTTTGGCAATGCTAGGTATGTTGGACTTTGATATCCTTAAAGGAAGCAGCAGTTGATGGGTGTATTTTCTGCTCCCTCCTGCAGGGGTCTCCGTTTCATACAGGTTATGCTACAGAGCTTGGCTGATGGAGAGAGAGATGAGAACAATCCGAACCTTATTCGGGTCAATGTCACCAAGGCCTATGAGCAGGCTCTGAAGAAGTACCACGGCTGGATTGTTCAGAAAGTTTTTCATGTAAGTAGAAGGTACATGTGAAAGAAATATTTTGATCATAAGCTATATAAATGGACGAAGCCTCCGAGACGTCACCCGTAGGTTTCTGAAGAGCTGAATTGAAGCCAACTGGTTGCAAAAATCGGAAATGTCCCTGATTAGGGGCTTAATCCTACCTTTCTCGCCTCTGATTGGCTAGCCTGATTGATTTTTACTACTAACCCTTACATTTGAGAACCATTACCTAACCTACCTTAACCTGACTCATTTTCCAATCGTAATATTTAAGGACCAGTGCCTAAACCTAATGTGATCCATTTATGAATTATGAAATTTAGGACCAGTACCCAATCTAAATCCACAGACGACGGGACCTTGCATCTACCATTGACATTTTGAAAAATCGTCAATTCCCACCACCGCCATCTTGGCTGTGTCATTCCTCTCATTTCACCCTGCAAATGCAAACATATAGGAAAAGAGGGAGAACTGAGAGTGGTGCTGTGATTGTGGGGACAGATGGTTGACACTGTGAGCTACAAGCTAACTGAGCTAACCAAAGCTAACAGAGGTTAGTGGGCGTTTTGAACCAGGAAACCAACAGTCCTAATGGAAGACCAGTCAAACAAAAGTACGCTGCCCTAATTATTAATAATTTCAAGCTCCAGTTACATATTAACAGATGAGCTATAAAAAAAAAATCCCCGTCTCAGAGTTGTCATTATGGCAAACCTGACCTATTAAACTTAAAATGTTTTGAACCAGGCTTTAAACATATTTCTTTCTGCTGTGAAGTTGGGAACTTGCTATGATGAAGGGGTAATTGCAATTTTTGTCACTTCTAGGTTGGCTTTACATTTGAAAACTACCCAGAAACGTTGAATTCTTGTGGTATCAGGTTACTTTTTACACATCATCGTTCAGTCACACCTTCTACAGTCGAAACCAAAAGTTGACATACACTATGTGGAAACGCACATATCCTTTTTTTTTCTCACTGTCCGAACTTGAAATCGGAATAAACTTTTTCTATTCTAGGTCAATTACAATTAATACAATTATTTCTATTTACTAAATTTCAAAATAAAAAGAGGATTTTTTCAGACATTTTTAGTCACTTTTTCAAAGTCATAAGTTTACATACATTTCATTAGTATTTGGTATTATTGCCTTTAACCTGTATGACGTGGGTCAAACGTTTTGGATATCCTTCCACAAGCTTCTCACAATAGTTTGTGGGGATTTTGGCCCATTCCTCCTGATAGAACTGGTATAACTGAGCCAAGTTTGTAGGTCACCTTGCTCGTACACTTCTTTTCAGTTCTGGCCATACATTTTCAATGGGATTTAGATTTGGGCTCTGTGATGGCCACTCCAAAACATTGACTTTGTTATCCTTAAGCCACTTAGTAACCAGTTTGGCAGTATGCTTTGGATCATTTTCCATTTGAAAGACCCATTTGCGCCCAAGCTTCAACTTCCTGGCAGATGTCTTCAGATGTTGCTTCAATATTTCCACATAGTGTTCCTTCTTCATAATACAATCTATTTTGTGAAGTGCACCAGTCCCCCCTGCTGCAAAACAACCCCACAACATGATGCTACCACCCCCATGTTTCACAGTTGGGATGGTGTTCTGAGGCCTGCAAGCTTCGCCCTTTTTCCTCTAAACGTAACAATGGTCATTGTGGCCAAACAATTCAATCTTGGTCTCATCAGACCACGGGACATGTTTCCAAAAAATAAGGTCTTTATCCTTGTGTGCATTACCAAACTTTAGTCTGGCTTTTTTGTGTTTCCTTTGGAGTAAAGGCTTCTTTCTTGCAGAGCAGCCTGTCAGCCCTCTTCTGTACAATACTCGTTTCACTGTGGATAATGAAACACTTTTACCATCTTCAGCCAGCATCTTCACAAGGTCTTTTGCCTTAGTCCTTGGGTTGTTCTGGACATATCGGACCAAAATACGGTCATCTATGGGACCCAGAATTGTCTCCTTCCAGAGCAATATGATGGTTGGATGTTCCCATTGTGCTTATACTTGTAGATAATTGTCTGAACAGATAAACGTGGCACCTGCAGGCATCTGGAAATTGCATCCAAGGATGAACCAGACTTGTGCAAGTCCACAATTCTCTTCCTGATCAATTGACTGATTTCTTCTGTTTTTCCAATGATGATTCACAAGGAAGCAGTGTGTTTCAAATGTGTCCTTAAATACATCCACAGGTGTGTCTCTAATTAACTCAAATGAGGTCAACTAACCTATCAGAAGCTTCCAAAGAGATGGCATCATTATATTGGCTTTCCCAAATTGTTTAAAGGCATAGTGATCTTAGTGTATGTAAACTTATGACTTTGAAAAAAGTGATTTAGAAATGTCTCAAAAAGTCCTCCTCTTTTTATTTTGACCTTTAGTACATAGAAATAATTGTATTAATTGTAATTGACCTAGAATAGGAAAAGCTTATTCCAATTTCATGTTGGACAGTGAGAAAAAAAGGAAATGTGCGTTTCCACATAAGTGTATGTAAACTTTTGGTTTCGACTGTACCTTAGTACATCTTATTAGTCTTTATGTTTATTCTATTTCATTAACCTTCTTTCCTGCAATAACTGACATAAATACTGGTTTGTTTATGACTACTAAAGGTTTATCTTGAATCATCTATTTCAAAAGAGCAATAACTCTACACTGAACAAAATATATTTCACAGATTATCTCATTGAGACCAGGACACGAAAAAACTATTCCAAATATTTTTTTGGCTGTAAAAGGTTATTACATTATTAAAGACAGATGTGTTGATGTTACACACTCAGAGCAGTAGTCAAGAGTAGTAGTGGGAGTTTTAAAACGTTTTAAGCATCTCAGAATAATTGAATTATTGCTGATGTTAGTAAAATCTCCCACACCGGAAAGTGTTGCTGTTATCGCAGCGTGGTAGTACTTGATGCGGTGCATTCAATCATCACAAAAATAGAGGATTTTTGAATTTCCAAGCGGCAAATAAAGCTGTCTTTTTTCAGTCATTTCTCTGTATTGAAAACTAGATGTTTTGTGCCCCTTTCATTACTTCATTACATTATTTGCAGTTTTACTGTTAAGTTATATTAGATTAGAAAGATTCCATGTGGCCATGTAATATAAGGAAAACTATCATGTGAATTTTGAGTTTACCCAGCAATATAACTGTTGGTTTCACTTTTCCTCTCCGTTTCTGTATCCTTTAGGCAGCATTAATTGCAGCTCCCTACAGATCAAACTTCCTCAAAGCCCTGTCAAAGGGAGAAGAAGTGAAAGAAGAGGACTGCCTGGCAAACGTGCGTCTCTTTCTGGTAAATTACACGGCCACTATAGATGCCATCTACGAAATGTACACGAATCTAAACGCAGAGCTGGACTACACGGTTTGACGTTTGAGGATAAACCTGGGCTTGAGTTTCAGGAGTGACTCATACAGGGTGTAACTCCAGTCCAGTTTTCAAAGGTTCTTAAAAAGGGGTGTTTAGGTTTTTGTTCTATTTATTACTCTGATAATGCCTTACTTGATATAGTTTATGTATATTTGGACTTATGAATATTCTTATGCCTTAAATTGGAAGAAAAATATAGCTGAAGGTGCTTTGTTGCAGGATTAATAATTCTGTCTGCTGCCAGGATTTTATGATGGTTGCTTTTGCTGATTTATTTGTCATATCGCTGTGTGCCTTTCATTTCTTTTATTGTACTACACACACAAAAAATGTTATCAAAGGAACATTCCTTCTTGGATCACAGATATCAACCTCTATTTTCTTAGCTCTTTTGATAAGTAATACATTGTTTTGTTTGACTGAATAAAGGTAAAAAAAAAAATTATTTTTACCTGCTGTTATGTTTCACCTTTTTTGATTTTGTATGAAACATGCTTCAAATGAAGATGTGAAACTTTTTTTTAGCATCCCTTTCTCCTGCCTTTAATGTTGTATAACCTGCTTGTAATCATGTGTGAAAGTGCGTTTGAACAAAGCAAACATGTTATGTAAACAAATATTAAGAGATAATTTCTGAATTAATTACCTAAGAATAAAACATTTCTTATAAGGAAGCTTTCAGAAATTTTTGTTTTTGTTTCAAAATATGTTGTAGTTTAAGAGTCTTACACTAGATGGCGGTATCTACCTAATTTAGATTGACGTTTGTGGTCTTCGTTCTGTGTGTTGTATTTAAAGTTATTACACTGATCTGCTTTCGGATGTTTTTTCTTTAGTTTTTGAGAAAATATATTTTGATGATGCATGCAAAAATGTTAAACATAATGACTTTTATTAAAGGAAAATCTCTATCCCTCATGTATCCTAATCCTCTTAACAAGCCATGCTCTTCCTCTGCCCACTCTTATTTATCTGAAATGTGTTCCAGAGGTCGATGAGGCTCTGGTTCCTCTCCCGCAGGAGCCTGAGCTAATCGTCTCTGAGCAAGAGGAACATGTCCAGTTTATCAGCAGTCATGCACAACAGAATGGAAAAACTTCAAGCAAAGCTGTGATACAACAAACCAGGCACTGCAATACAGTTAACAATGTCACAGTGACAACTGCTGACTTCAAATTAAAGAGATTTGGTGTCTATAATGAGGTCATCAGTTAGTGTTGCAGTCTTCCTCCTACCAGCCCTACTAATGCCCCCATTTAAAAACACTATATAATTAGCGTTTTAGCAGGCTACTTAAAGTGTCTTTACATTTTATTTCCACGATGATCTAAGATGCATCAGTGCTAAATAGCGTGTCATTTATGAAAGCAGATTAAGTAAAAGGGTGTACAGCTGGACACATTACTGGTAATTCAAAGGAGGTAAAAAAAGGTAATTTTAAAAAAAAAGTTATGAGTATTTTTAATGTTAAATTATTATCCATGCATGTAGAATCAACTATCGAACCAGTCTCTGAAACAACAATTGGAGTAAAATACTTTATATGCATAAATGAACAGTAAATAAACAAGACCTTTTAAAAATAGCTTTCCTCTGAATTACCATCCTATGAACAGTAGCAGCATATCACTCAAGCAACATTATGAGCCTTGGAAATCAACTGAACCGTGCAGGAATGAATTAGCTAAATCGTTACTGCATCCCACAAACTGTTATCTTTTTTTCTTTTTCCTCTGTGTTTTTCTCTTCATTCGAAGCGCCACCTGGTCTGGCATCCTGCTTGGCTCTAAGAAACTATTCGTTTGTCCTGTTATCAACTTTTTAATTGCTTCAGTGTAGAAAGTACTTGTACATCAGTTCTTTCTGTCTTCTCAGACCCCCTGCAACAATTTTTAGCATCTCATCTCTAAAATAGTCATTACAGCCAAGATCCAGAATGGCTGAGTGGCTTTTATTTGCTGGAAAAGTATGGGTTTTTTTTGTTTAGTTTTTTTTAATCACTGGCATAATTCTGTACATTCCAGTGTTTGTTGTGCTTTTTTGACAGATTGTGTGGAAAATAAGACAACTGTTTATGGAAATCAAAGACATGGAATGTGATGAGCTGGATCAAAGATTGAACTCTTTGCAACTGTGAGTGCACACACAGCAGCAACACTCACAAGAGACCTCTATTTTTGTTACTGGCCTGTTCCATAGCAACCAACCGGATGGACTATTGGTGCTGGGTGCTAACATCCAGTTAATAAAGGATTGGACCGGCCGCAAAAAACTGTGGTCCAAAATACAGCCACACATCAGCCAGTGCAAAGGTTGGTTGCGATGGAAACTGATCAAAGGCTGATGAACAGACCTTGTAGGTAAGTGCTTCTGTGGCTTAGGCATGAAGCTATGGGACAGGTCCGATCCTCTAATAGAAGATACAACTTCATCTATAGCTTCCCAGACAAGAGTGCAATTTCACATGTATGTATATATATATATATATATATATATATATATATATATATAGTTATTTCAATTTGAAAAGAATAAAAAAAATAATTGTTACAATGATCCTTGCTGATCATTGCATAAAGTTTGTGCTGATGTGTTTGTATCTTCTCAACAGTGCCGCACCCCTGTTAAATGCAGCAACTGAACACTTATCTCAAAATAGCCCAGCTGCACTGATTGAATCGTGAACTTGTGTGATAAGTATTTTATTTGTGGTTGCATTTAACTGATCTGAAAACACTAAATATCAAACATATGACAATTTGAGAAAATATTTAAATTAAGAGAGATTCCTTAATCTTTGAAGATGCATCAGAATATTAACACATAGGGAATGGATAATTTATAAAAGTATGGCTCTGATGTGTTTGAAGTAATAATTCGCTTACATCATTAAATAGGATGCTTGTTTACAAAATAGGACATGAATTAAGCTCCGTGGTTAAGCTTTAAATCCTTCCGCAACAAACTGAATCTGCTTTCCAATGTTCACAAAAAGGACTTTATATGTGACTGTCTAAATAAGAAATAAGTCTGATTGGGTTTTAGAAAAATTTATTTACTTGACAATCCTTATCAAGAGACAAAAAAGGGTGTTCGATTAGGGTTGTACATTTCAAAATGAAGTTATTTTATCCACATAATTTATGGAGATAGTTCACGTGTCCATATATAATAATTGCACTTTATAATTATAGACAGTTTGCCACATAACCCACCAAGTTGACAGAAATAAATAGTCTCACAGAACCGTTGCAGACGTATGAAATACTGCTCACTCATACATCTTCAACCATTAGAGAGAATATAGCCCTGCAAAGAACAAGGCAGTAAACGAGTCAGGCAGCCTACTCTCAAAAACAGCTATTCATTATGGGAAACAGTCACACAATCTTCAAGAAAGAGAGAAAAAAAATCACTTAACAGATTTAAGTTTAAAATGTAAAATAAACAATCTTACCCACAAAGGGTTCATCTTGCTCGGCCTGAATGCAACAGTGTCGATTTGAAATTATGAAACAGTTAAAATAATTTGGGCTGAGAACTGAAGTTGTTTTAAATGTTAAATGACAAAACTGTTTAAATCTTCAAAAAAGAAACATTCTTTGTTTATACGCAATATTTTCCCATATAAGCTGTATGAGTGGCTTCATATTGGAAAAAAAAAATAGTTTATAACTTAATTTGTTTAATGTCAGGACAAAGTAGATGATTCCCAAAAATTTAATGGTCCAACTCTAACAAGAAAGGTAAAAATATACAACAGTCTGACAGAATCCTCTCTGATTGGTACCCCTGATTATGTTTGATCCATTTATTTTTTTGTAAAGGCCAATAAAAGCAAATACAAAACATACCATTACTGATAAATCCGAATTTGATCAAGTGCTCAGCTTCAGTGTTAAATCAACAACAGCAGTCAAAAATAAAATAATTTTTAGCATAAACCTTCAAAGTGACCCCTGATTATTATTATTTACCCCCTTTTTCCAGGTGTGAAATGCACAGCCTTCTACAAATGCATGCACAAACTAAAAGAGCATGAGTATTTCATGAATGTCAAAACTTGTGTGTCCCAGAGCGTTGCCTTATCTGTAGACGGGGAGTTGCATGTGCTGTTGGTGCTCCAGCAGTGGAGGCACCCCCCCCATGGCTTCGTACCCGTGGCCCAGCATGCACTCTTTGATGCAAGGAGGCTGAATCTCACTGATGAGGCACTCCAGAGACTGCAGGCTGCTGCTGAGGACTGCAGCATGGCACAGGCTGAAACTGGGCATCCCACAAGAGAAGTTCTGCTCTGTGCTGAAGCCCTGGGGATGATGATGATTGTGGTGGTGTTGATTAGGATGATGGTGATGAACAGGTGGATGGAGCTGGGGCTGGTTTGGTTGATGGCAGTTTGGGTGGAGGTGAGGATGGGTGACCCCAACATGTCTGGGCCTGGATGCACACGTATTTGTTCCCAACACCTGAGAGGAAAAGCCGTCGCTGTTCGGGTTGTCCCAGAGAGGAGCGAAGAACTGTTCGACCGGGCGCTCTTTCTGCACAGTGGCTCCAACATTTCCAATGCGCTGCCTGTAAGGCAGCTGTGAGGAGCACGGTAAGGGGAGGCAGGTTTCAGGAGAACCAGCTTCTGCAGTTCTGCAGCTCTGAACGCCATTACCCACACCGTACATCCTCACTGCTTCCTGCTGGTAGGGCTGCATTTGAGGCGTGTGCTGCCACAACGTGTACTCGCCCCTCTCTAAGTATCCGGCTTTGGCCATGTCTGCACTTTGCGTAGGTAGTACCGCTCCCGTAAAGGCTCGGCTGCTCTGGGGCGGTACTCCAAAGACGAAGTCTGGCTCTGGATGCGCCACTGCAGCCACGGCCTGCAGCGAAGGACTGGCACGAGCTTCTCCTCCCAGCTGGGAGGCCTGGCTGTGGGGAATTCTGCTCATCCGCCTCATCAAGCTTTGAACCTCTGCCAGCTGTGGCTGGGGGTCCAGGCTCTGATCTCTGGAGGCCATTCCTGCAGTAGAACAAAGTGCTTCAATGGGCACATCAGAGGTCTTACATGAACCTGTGTTATAGGCGTCATGCCTGTGTCTGACTGTGCATCTATTATTCAGAGGATTATTATACGGTGTCACAGATGTCTGGGAGTTCATATGCTTAGTCCTCTTGCCCTCAGAATTTTTCAGAACACCTTTGACCACCACAGAGGCTTTGACAATTGCCAGCAAGCCCTGGTAGCCTCCTGACTGTGGGTGGTTGAATGGGCTATAACGTTGGCCGGTGGTGTCCAAGCCATTCACAGTTTTGCTGAGTTGCTTGTGCTGTGGCACCCGTACCTCTGACGGAAAAATCTTGATGGAGAGCGGGCTGTTGGCGGTTTTCTGGGCAAAAGCGTCCAACTCTGCAGGAGATGGGTACCGAGAAATCATGGAGCCGGGCTCTCCTGGAAAACAGGCAGACAGAAAAAAAGTGATTAGAACACAGCCAGCCCAGTGGAGACCTATGCTTTTGTTTTTTAATTCTTCAGCAGTTTTAAATCTCTCAAAGGGGATAATAGCATATATAGCTCAACTAGAAACTGATTTTAAGGCGTAAAGTGCCTTTTACACAGTTTTAACTTAATTTGACTCTGTTTACCTCCAAATTAAAAAAAAATTGTCAGGATAAAAGATTTTTCATAAGTGAATATTTTAGTAATCTACAGTCTTTTTACAACTAGATGCATTCATTTTCAAACTGAATAAGAGAAAACTCAGCACAATAGTATGGTTAAAGGCCTCTGTGTTTAAGTGTTCTTTTAAAAGTAAAGGATTAACCATTTATTTTTAAACTGTGCAGCTGGTGGTACTTGTTCTGCCTTCAGAGGAAACATTGGTATCTATTATTAAAAAGGTAAAATATGAAGCGAATGAGCTGTAATGTTAAGACATAAACACAAAGAGCCAACAAGATCATTTTAAACCCTGCAATTTACACAAACTGATCTCTGCTTCAAAGAGATACTACTCTATGGGGGGGGGGGGTTGCTGTGAAGAACTGTTAAAAACTAACTCTAGTAAGTGAACTGAGAATACGTGCTGGCGGCTCTTTCTGCCATGTATCATTTACTATTACAGCTGGAAGTTGAATCTAGAAATAAACATTAAACCTAACTTAGAGGCACAGTTCAGAAAAAAAAAACAGAACAGTGGTTATTACTGTTGCTAATAGAATTTAGCTGCAATGCCTCTGCAATTATAGAGATGAGACACGAATATTTTAACTAATAGAGATTGTGCATGTATAGAGGGGGAAATAATTATTTGGCCCCTCACTGACTTTGTAAGTTTGTCCAATGACAAAGAAATGGAAAGTCTCAGAACAGCATAATTTCATTGGTAGGTTTATTTTAACAGTGACAGATAGCACATCAAACGGAAGATTGAAAATGTAGCTTTAAATAAAAAATAGAAACAGATTTTTATTTCATTGAGTGAAATAAGTTTTAAGTGAAATTAAGTGTTCCTTTTTCCCCTTTTTTCACGTTTTTCCGTTGCACTTGAAAGGACTTACCTCCAATCCATCATCACAGACTTCAAAGTAAGATCATTCCATTTATCATTAAGATCTGACTTGGAGCAAAATCTAGAATACTTCAATGCATGCATGCTTCTTTGAACATTTGGTTATTTATTGTTGTGTTTAAGTTACAGTGTTTCTTTTATTAGTAAGCAAGCATTGTTTGTGTGTGATTTTTTGTGATCTCTGCGTTAAGCCACAAACTGGAGATTTTCCGAGAGGTGAGCAAAGCCGAACGTAGACTGGTTAACCCTTTGTTTCAATCCATAGCCACTTCAATTCATAGTTATTTGTTAGCCAAGAGCTAAGCTAGTGATAAGAACACATGGTCCCTTTGTTTCAAAGAGACCATGCGGTAAATTGTCCAAATCAATAAAACCCCTACAGTTTCGGCATCTGCTCGCCCACGTGCATATGTGCGTGTTACGGCGTAAGCACGTTCAGGAAATTCCCCGGGTGACGTGCCCATTGCTACTTCCGTTTATCCACCTTCTTCTAAGTTTCGTTTACGTAGCATGTAGCCTAGCCATTTAGCTTAGCCGTTAGCAAGGGCCTAATTAGCGGAGAGTACATTCAGTTGTTTTGTGTGGAAAATTTAGTTATTATAGTTGTTAAACTGATTAAAATCTTCGTTCTTTTATTGAGTGCGTTTGATTCATTGCTAAAGGGCTCACCCTTCAGACAAATTATATCTGGTAATCATAGCAACCTGCTATTGACAATGGAGTTAATTCTGAAATAAAATGTTTAACTAGTGCAGTGTAGTCACGTACCAGGTGGCATGAAAAACAGCTGCTATCAAGGATAAGGAGTTTTTACACAAACTGCTTGCCATCCAGAACTCACGTCTGCAACTTTTTCTGGGGGTTTAAAGGGGCAAGTTGTACCAGCGTACGTACATGTTGGGTCACACACAGCCATCAGGTGGCGCTAACCTGCCCTATAAATACAGCCCGCTTCCCCCGGCTCGGCCTCTTTCACGATGGGCACCGGCCAGCTTGTCTAGAGGAGACCCCCTACAACCATCGTCCTTCGCTGGAGAAGGAAGACCCAAGTTTCTGACAGAAACTTGCTCCAAATGAACCCAAAGACCACTCCAGGTGAATCTTAAACATTGATAAACAAAGACATTGTTTATCCCCAGAGCCCGACGAAAACCCCTCTAAGTTTCAGACTGCCGGAAGGACTGCAAGACTGAATGAGTGGGAGCCACGTGTGCCACAGGTTCAGACCCAGCAGAAGTCGCATTTCATTTGCCGCCACAGAGCCGACAAGAATTGCAGCGCTGGAAAGCTGCCAAAAAGGTACTGTAAAAGTGGATGCCGGGGGCCGATCGCCACGCAGCTGGACGGAGCAGCGAACCAGGAGCTCACTGCAGCTAACCGGATCAGAGCCATTGTTAGCCGCTAGGCTATCGTCGCCCCCCCTTTCCCCTCATCGCCGTGCAGCAACTCGGAGGACTTGAAACGTTCATAAGGTCTGTTTGGGCAGAGGCAATTAGTTAGAATAACTAATTTTAAAGGTTTACCCTTTTTGTGTTTAATGTTTAATAAATGTGTTTGAGTCACTCTAAGTGCCCCACGTGTGTTGCAGAGTGCTACCTGAAAGCCGACAAGCTCACGTGTTCGTCCAATTCATAACAAAGATTGCTAATAACTGTTGAAATAGTATTCGGTTTAAATAGATTGTTTAAGAACAGAAACTAATCTTATTAACCGTGTTTGAAGTTGTTTCTTTTAATCAAATACTGGAACTAAACGGTTTACTTCGGTGACCAGTTCATGAATAGAAGTAATTTCCAAAAGGTTAATGGCTCTGATCCAGATAATTTTTAACAAACATCTCTTTATCCAAAGGATGTTTTGATTTTTCTCTTGTAATTAGTGAAACTAATTCATCTTTTCCCTCCAGCATCTGCAAATCGAGTCCTGGATCAAATCTGCATGCAGAATCACAACAGAATTCATGGTCCCTCTTATTACATATTCATCTTTTTATATCTTTTATTTTACTCATTTATTTTAATCAGTAGTGTTTCTATTATTACTAGTTTGAGTGTTTAAATGTCATTCTTCCCTTTGTGTAAATAAATCTTGTACTTGGAACGTAAAAGTTGTCATTTCTTGTTCAACACACACACATGTTGCAAGGTTTATGACCAATACATGTTAAGAATTCATTCCTTCAGAATTATGAGACTGATATAGAAATTTGGCTATAAAAATAGCTCCTGGTAGATCCAGGTGGTGCCCCGAATAATAATTTTCTATAAATTAACTTTATTGACTGCCATAAGCAGTCTTTGACTATGAATAGCCAAATATCATATTTTTATTTAACATCCCCAACATACAGTAGATGTTAAATTACGAAAAATTAAATTAGAATGCAGTGAATAAATACTTTAAAAAGTACATTTTACTATCTAACCTCAGATATTTTAGATAAGTCCTCAATTTTAAATATAGTATCCATACTGTTTTCTTTGTGGTAAGAACAGATACACCTCAGAAGTTTAAATATGTACTAAAGAAAGCAAATGAAAGAGGTTATTCATCTTGTTCAGAACAATAAATTACCGTGGTGTAAATAAAGAAAAATAGCTCATTTTAGGGTGCTTAAATACAAAGAATTATTGAATCCCTGGTAGGAATAAATCTGAATATTTTAATTAGGAATTTATTCAAAGCGTTTCCATATTTTGTCTCAAAATCAAAACTCCTCACCAGCTGTTGTTTCCACTTCATGAGCTCGCACTGAAATTACTATAAAAGCTTAAAGTTCAAACAGCTGATGAGAAGCTGCTACAAAAAAAACCCCAAAGAAAACAAAACTTGTTGGGAGTATCAAAAACAAATTGACGTGGTCCTGCCTTCTTTACTGCATGTTTAATAACTATTGTTTGAGCTTATTATTTATAGCTGCTTCACTCCTGTTGGCAAAGAAGAAAGAAGCAAAGTTGGTAAAAGTGCTTTATTTTAAAAACAACAAATTCCCTTGAGGAAATAGTCGCCACCTTTCAGATTGACACTTTTATGGAATTTCTGACTGGGTAAAGAAAAGCCTCTAAAATTAACCTAGATCACACAGGGAGTCTTTGCAAATCATAGCAGGCAAAGAGAACAAAGCTGTAATCTGCAATAAAGATAGGAAAAAAAAGAATAAGAAACCAAACACTTCATTTCATTTTCAATAACAAAACCAATTCCAGCTATGCAGGGGGGGGGGGGGGTGCTTGCTCACTGTTCCCATTTGAAATTGATTTGGGAGTTCATTTCATCTCAGGGCCACAGTGAGCCCCCCGACTGTGAAAATGACTCAATCTACAAGATCCACCTCATGAAAGGAATAAATTGGGTGTTTAAAATGCAGGGTGGGGGGGGGGGAGAGGTAAGGCAGAGTGTTCAATCCACCCAACGGTTTCCCGGCGGAGCAGAAGGAACGAGCACCATGGTGCCAGGAGTGTGAATGAATTCTGCAGAGAAATACAACAAAGCAAAAACAGGCCTTATTATGTTTCAGTGTAGTGCTGCTATAGAAAACAATGACATCTGGGATGTTGAAGGGGTGTTTGTACTGTACACAACATCAAGATGTGAGCTCGCTCCTCTCCAGATTCCCATAATCCCGCATGTGAAAAAAAAAAAAAAAAAGACAGCTGTAATAATAACTCCTAGCTTTTGGCTAAAAATGTTTTATTCATGACCATAAAAGATAAGCGGTAGAGGATCATAACAACCAAAAAAGAGCTTAGATTACTAAAAGAAATGACACATTTAAAAGTGTAATAACTCCTTGGATCACCACGCATAAGGATTAATACGATTTCTCCTCCATGGTTAATAATACGAAGCTACCAGCAATTGATAATTTACCAGAACAAATCAAAACCCGTCAGTTTTTTGTTTCTCGTTGTGTAAAACGTTAAGTGCTGAGCCCTGCATGGTATGAGCGCACTTCAAACGCTCCGAATGCTAACACGTCTTCACAGGATGTCTGATATTGTTAGTCCCACAGATTACAGCCCTGTCAGAGCTGAGGAGACACAACACAGCTGCACTTCCCACTGCGGCTGCCTTAATGTGGCACGGTGGAAACCTCATTAGCAAGCAGGCACTCTGAATTCACATTCATCATCTGAGCAACACCGCTGTGTGACATATGCATGGGAAAAAAGGATCAGTTTAGGGGTTTTTTTACTGACAGAAACCCAACCTCTGCTTAGTATGAGGTTTCATATGAGATCAGCATGATCCATATTAAATTACTCTAAACTACAGCCGGAGGTTAAAGGTTTCAATCTAGAGGAGATTCATTGCAATCACTGGTGTTAAATAACGGTGAACAGCAGCTGCACAGTGAGGTAAAAAAAGAGGTTGTTAATGTGGTCTCAGTGTAATGAAAGCATGTCTTTAAGTTCTTTTTCTTCTCATTTGCTCTGTTTAGAGGTTTTTTCTGACAAACACAGCCAAGTTCGTTGCTTAATAATGACAATCTGGCACTGTGATAGCTCGTGTTTCACCCAGGAACAGACAACTAGATAAAAGCCGGCTGCAAAGAGGCTGCTGTGTCAACCAAATGCTCAACATGATGCCTCATACAGATCAGTGAAGATGGACCAACAAGTGGACAAAGGATGGTAATGTGCAAACTTCACAATCAGTTCTAGAGCTCTTCTTCGGAAGACTGTTAAAAATTAACTAAGAGGAATATTTTTCAAAGCCGCAAGCCATTTATTATCTGATGTAAATTATGGCACTTTATAGGCGTTAAAATCTTTTAAATGGTTCAAAACAACAACAAACGCTAAATCTGAACAACAAAAGTCTCATTTCGTGGCTTTAACACAAACAGACAAAAGGCAACAGAAATATTGGTAAAATACATAAGGAAAAACATTTGGACACTTTAGCTTAACTTTTTAATCAAAATGGAAATACATTCTCTGCTAGAACACTATTTTAAGAGACAGCTGTTGCAGATGCAAAATTTAGCTCCTCAATATTATTGTTTTATATTGTTGTGACGATATATACATTATGAATAACAGACATGTTCCCTACTCTTGTCCATATTTTCCATCATGATAACACGCCAACCACTCACCTTGAGCTTTAACTTTGCATTCTCTATGATGCAGATCAGATTTGGTCATAAAGCAGAGAGAACACCGAACTGAACAAATATAAATTGACAAGAAAAGTTTTAATAGGTGGCACATGAAATACACTGACCAACCTCTTTATAAGCAACAGTTGTCTAACTCAGCTCTGATCGTCTGACAGGGCAAACCTTGAAGCAAACAGGCTATAGCAGCAGAAGACCACACCAGGTGCCCCTCCCATCAGCTACCACCAGGAAACCAAGGCTACAAATCAAACGGGTTCACCATAATTGAGCAATAATAGATAGTGAAAACACTTCCTGGTCTGATGAGTCTCGAGTTCAGCAGCATCCAGATGCTAGGTCAGAATTCAGAGTAAGTAGCATGAAAGTTTTGACACATCTTGCTTTGGATCAATGGTTCAGGCTGTTGGTTGTGTTGTAATGATGTAGTTGAACAACTTCCTGGCAAAACTTGACCCCCTTATTGCAATGATTGATAATGTGAAGCTCTATTTCTATTCTCATAGAAGAAAAGAAAGACATATGAAACAGATATAATAGCTGTAAAATGTACAACCTTTAAACTCTAAAGATCTATTTTTTCAGGACTGACAGTATAATTGAACTGATTCATTCCATGTAACAAGTCTTTTACGGTCATTACAGCCAATACAATGTCAGTAGACTCAGCAAATACGCTGATCACCTGCTGTTGGACCACAACAACTGTGTTATGGTGACCAAAGGCTCATTAGCAGATAAGGGTCACAACAAGCAGTTTGCTGAGTAAATACGACTGGCTATCTTTTTTTCATCCTCAAAAGTTCTTCATTTCAGAGATGACCAAACACTAAAAAACAGCTAACTGGGGGAACAAAGACAAATCAAACAGCAAACATCAAACAGTTTCACGACCCTACATGGTGGCGTCCTGATTCTACTAGTGCAAAATGTAATCTGGTTGATTTTCCATCACATTAACTCAAGCGGTAAACCAGAGTCCAATACTTTTTACTTTGTCCCATTTTTTCTGTCTCTACCAGCAAACCACCAGTTTTACTGACGCAAACCAGCAAATCAAGACCCTCTGGGCCACAAGAACTACCTTTACCAGGAACCAATGGTGGGCCTTAGGAGAAATGTAGCTCAAAGAGGGAAAACCAGGCATAAAACAGAACTAGAAAGAGGCATTAAGTTCCCACACAAGTCTTAATTTTGATTAGAATATAATCTTAATTAGAATATAAATAAAAACACTATATGAAAATTTCCTGTTTGCTCGAACATTGACAGTCACATGTTAGAAGTACGTCTGTGAACCATCCACAAGGTTTTTTATATGAAGTCAGAAATACATTGGAACGTTTAAAAACTGTTCATAAAATAGCATTGATATGAGGAGATGTTTGCAGGAATAGAGATTTAACATAAAAAAAACATACATTTTCAAGGCAAGTACAATTCATGTAATGACAAGGCACCATGCTGCTTTAGGTCTTAACTGCGTTCGTATAAAACCAGGTAAAACTGACCACAGCAGCCCTTGTTAAACACTGGAACAGCTTTGGTGGAAAAACACAAACAGAAAAAGGTCAAACTGTGTGGAAAAACAAATGTTGCAGAGTGACACAGAAATCAGTGTTCTTTTAAGATTTCTAAAACAAAAACTTCATAAGACAGTACTTTATAAGTAAATGCTTCAGATAGTCCAACTAATTTTGAAACAGAGAGCTTGGATAAATACAAAATATAGTTGTGATATCCTTCAGTTTACACCGACAAAAAAAAGATCCAAGCTGAATTGTGAAATATTAACTGCTCTCTAAACTTCATTAATGGTTGTGTTACTTTTGGCAACAATCTTACCCCTTGGGAAATGGTCAACAAGTGTTTGACATCGCAGTGGACAAACACGGATCCACTTCTCTTTTCAGACCTGTATCAGTTTAGCCACATTGGAGGATCTGTTAGCACGAGCAGCTTGTTCAATATTAGGCCCTAAACCATCCCTGAAGGTATTCACAAAGCCTTAGGCAGGCTTCACACGACATTGCCGTTTTTCTTTGAATACGCGGGGTGAAAACGCACTGCGTTTTCACGAAAGGGGGGCATGATTGTAAACGATGTAGTACATATGTGCGGCCTTTAGATGACAGTGTGACTAGTATAGTGCCCTAAATAGAGATGTAGTATTCCAAGGTTTCCTGCTCACAACCCAGAAAAGAAACGTATCAAGCTATAGAACAATGGGTCTTTTCCACAAACTTTTCAAAAGTCTCTGACTTGCGTGTACATGACCACCAATCACACAAGCGTTTTCAGATTTCTCCACTCTGGGAGCCGTTTTCGAAAAGATACGTTTTCGACCCCCGCGTCTCCCCGTTGTCGTGTAAACGAGAGGCCAAAACGCAGAGAAAAACCTCAGTTTTGCTGAAATACGTTGTCGTGTAAACAGCAACCACTTTGAACTGGAGGTGGTATACAACATGATGGTGAAACGCGTGTGATGTAGTGATACAATACAAAGCACAGACAGCAACTGCTGCTGCTGCACTATCCGTGGGTGCAGAGAGAGCAGAGAAAACAGATGATCCTTCAGTTTCCATCTAATCTGAGAAAGAAGTTGATCAGCAGAATCTCTGGTCCTCCAACAACTCTTCTTGTAGGTAAGCTATGGCATGCATTTAGACAGCCTGTATGAGGGTCACAACACAGAATTTAGTCAGGTAGGAGCAGGGGTCACGTTAACCCTATATTTTCCGTATTTGAACGGAAAAATATGAAGGATAATATTCAAATCCCTGACCAGCTGGTGCAATTGTGTAGACATTTTCCACTTTACACATGGAGTCAAGTTAACTAAAACAATCAAAAAAAGATTTCCATGAGAGCTTCATCACAGACCTGGACACCCTACTCAATGCATCCGCCAACATGGAGCTGACAGCATGTTGAAGAGTTACTGAGGCTTTGGATCGCAACTGTAGCTGCAGCGGACACAGATCGGCAGTGACAGATCTCTGCAGTTTAACAACTGATGCAAAAGGAGCACATCCAGGGGTATGTCCTCCCACTGAATCAAACTATTCAGAGAGTTTTGCTGTATTCGGATCACGTCAGTTGGAGAAATGTTCCCTGATCTCAAAACCATGGCTTGGGTGGTGATTCAGCCTCCATTAGGCACAGGCATTTCCTAGCAGGTGAAATGTTCATAATGAAATGTGTGGTGGTATGATGTGGATTCTCTGTTTAGTTTGTTCCGATTTAATATAAACTACAATGAAGTAAAATGAACCACTGAAAATGTTATTGGTTAAAACATTGACAGAATTAATTGGATTCTGAACAAATTTTTTTGACAGGCAACAAAAGATTGTAGCGAAACCTCTGGCCGTTGGAGGAGCGTCATGGTCTCTGCGGCACTTTGTGAGCTTTGGCTCCGTCAAATTTTCAAGCTTTTCCTGCTTTTCATGCTTCAAAGCTCATAAAGCCAGCAACGCAGAAGTTCAGCTAGTTGAACTTTTGATGGTGCTGACGGCCCTGAAGCGGCGTGTTAACCAATGAGAGCTTATAATTGTAGCGATGTCACTACACGTATTTTGAAAGTAACGGGAGCAGGAAAAACCTACATCTTAAGTCTAGAAAACGCAGATTTAAAGAATCATAAATAACACTTACCGAAGACAGATGGACAGGCGCTCTTCGGGAGGAATAGAGAACCTGTAGTTGGTGTCCTGGTAGGAGATTCGAGCTCCAATGCGGCCCAGGAGGTCGTAAAATTAGGCGCGGGACAGACGGAAGTACTGCTGAAAGCGAACCTCATCCATACGTAGCTCCTGGAGCAAATGTTTAAACTCCCCAAACTCAGAACACATCCGTAGAATAGGGTGTATCCACAAACGGCGCTGATGTTGCCGAAGTCGACGTTGTCTAGCTTTATTTAGCAAATAAAGCCAAGGCACTCTCTCAATACTATCCGCCATAGTTCAGAATGTCCAGCAACAGAAGAAGCCCCGCCCATGCGCTATTTTTTGCTCAGAAGTGGCAGACTTTGCAAGCTTCAACATCGAAGCGTCAAACTAGATGCTTTGTGAGTTTTGCCTGATGCTGATAAAGCCTGCGGTGTGAATGCACCATTAGAGATGAACATTCCCCAAGCACACCTGACATCATTTGCTCAGGGAGTATTGCAAGGATATCCATTTCTCAGCTACCTGTTCTGGAAGCACACACAGCCTCCTAGATCTTGAATGGTATGAGAGACTGAAAAGATCCATCAATGGGAGCTCTTGGTTGTGTTTATTGCATAAATATGATCCTAAACGGGTTACTGCTATCAAAAAAATGACCTAAACCGATACACTTGAAGCTTAATGTTGATGTTTTCTGGGTTCTTCAGTTACCTCCTGGATGAGTCATTGATGTATTCTTGGGAGTGATTTTGATACGTCAGGCCTCTCCTGGGAAGGATCAAAATTCCTCCATGTTTCCCCCCACATTTGGATATAATGGCTTTCAGTGTTGTTTGTAACCTTTTCGAGACTGATAGGTATCAATGACTTTGTCTCTCCACCATTGTTGAATTCTTGTAGATGTGTAGCTTTCGAGATTGATTGACCTACTTCAGGTTGTCAGACAGTTTCTATTTAGGCATTTACTTAATTCAAAACATCAAACAGTAATCAGGCCAGGGTGTTGGTGGTAAAAATAATTTAAAAAAAAGCCCAACAGATGTGGTTTATCACAGTTACTCATGAATTAGCAAGCAGGTTTTGTTAGCTTTCTTATTTAATGGAAACCTTTTGTATTTGGCCAATTTATAATTATAATTATATAATTATATTATAGAATTTGCTTCATAAGAACATTTTTAGGAAGAAAATACTTTTACAATGACCTGTCGATAGGTTTGGCTTATGATCAAATTTGGGTACTTTTATTACTCTGCGGACTAGTGGCATTTACTAATGACACTCATATTTCCAAACAGCATTCTAAACTTTCTCACATAATCATAGCAAAATGTCAGTTCTAAGCTTCTTAGACAGGTTTTAGACGGGCTTTGAGAAAGGCTGCATTTATACAACAAAATTTAGTGCTGTGAAATAAAGATAAGAAGTGAAAACAAATGTAAGGCCGTTCACATGACGACGAGGGAAATGGCAGCTGTGTGTTGTGAGGTGAGGAATGGCAGGAAGATAATTAGCAGCCTGACCTTAAGCACTTAATCACCCTGAACCTGCAGCCTGCACGCTGTATCTCTGCTCAGCACTGACAGAGAGCAGAGCGAGCCCAGAAAGTATAACAGCAGCCTCTTATAGCGAGCGGCTACAGCCAAAGCCATCACGCAACACTTTAACATTTTTTGACCTTTTAGCATTTCCCTCAGGGCTGATTCAAATCAGCCACAAGGGGCTGACAACCTTGGCCGCATTTTTATTGTCCTTAAAAACGAGCACAACGGCACTGATGTGATATGCAGCATGAATTCTGATCAATTTAATGGAACCAGACTTAAATAACTAGTTATATTACAGCTGACACATTAAGCTGTTAAAAGCACCAAGCAGAAATGATGCCCCTCATCATGATTTCCCTTTTCTATTCAAGCAAGGAAGAAAAAAAGGGTTTTTAGTGGCAGTGATTTTGTGATTTCTTTGGGAGATTCAAAAGTTTGTTTAAAAATACTATTAAGCAACATTTCTACTTGCACAGTAGCTTATTCCCTATTCATTCAGGTCCACTTTAAACTGGCTAATCTTTTTCCCGTGGTCACACTCGAAGCTTTAACCCCCACTTCCTCAACTCTCCTGCAAGATTAGAGCAGAGACCTCTTTGTTTAAGAGCAGTTTGAGTTAATCACTAATTTATGGGCAAAACAACCCAGGGACTGAAACAGGAGTTGGACAAGCTCATTGGGTTTCCAAACCCACAGCTTCCAGCCGTCTCCAGCCGAGGGAACATGAGGAAACAATTACAGCCACTGCTAGATATGATTCCCACATAAGATAAAACTAGAATATAACCATACCCGATGGCAGAACTGCCAGGATTAGAAGGTTCTTTTATCTTCGGCTAAGGACTTATCTTGAACACTTGGGTGAGATCACTTGTTTACTGGTGTCAGAACCTCAGCAGGAGCACAGCTCTGAAAACAGGCGGTTAATTCCAGAACAGCACTTCTCAGCAGGCGTAAATACTTGTTTACTACGCCAATAATTCTGATAATAAAAATACTCTCGCCTATATTAATAACAGGGGACTGAGCTCTGAGCATTCAAAATGCCTTTCAAACCTATTTCTCTGTTGCTATGACAACTCCTTCTATGCATCCAGTTGGCCCAATAAGCCCAGTAATTAAAACCCATGTAATTAATTGGTCCTGCCTTCATCTGTTTGAAACAAGCCTCTGCGAAAGACTTTCTGCCACTTAGCCAGAGTGAACAGCTAAACTGAACAGCTGCCAATATGCTCCTTTAGAAAAGAAAATGTGGAAACCAACTGCAAAGGAAATTCTGCTGTTTATTTTTGTCATCACTGAGAGGATTATGTAGACAACCCAAACTAAATCATTTGTTTTCTTCTCTGTAGCATACAGGTGTGTGTGATAGCACAGAGTCAAGAAAGACATTAGCAATAACCTTAGAGTTACAGTTGTAGTTGCTGACCATTAATCTGGAAACGCTATTAAATCTAATTTTAAATAAGCTGAAGTAAATCATTTTAAAATCTGATGTTTTCAGTGCCAAGTCTGAACTTGTGTTCTGCAAAACTAAAGTGAGAATGTTAATTTTGTGTTTAAAAATATAACATTTAGAAATATAGGCTGTTATTGACTTGCAATACAAATAGCCCCACAGTAATAAAAACGTCTACTTGGGTTGTCTGACATGCAATTTATACACAGTCAACTGGAGTGAGCCCTCATTTCTAGAAACCTTAACTTCAGAGATACATCAAAAGAAACGGGACATTTTTCAGACCCCAGCAAATCTTCCCAAGAGTGGATGTGCTACACTATGCTATTAATATAATTATACTTTTCTTTTCTTTTCTTTTCTTGAAAGACAGAAGTTTATACACATTTTCTTTACATATGGTAGATTACTCTTTTAAACTGGAGAACTTGGGTTAAACATTTCAGATATCATTTAACAAGCTTCTAAAAATAGTTTGCTAGAATTTTGCCCCATTCTTCCTGACAGAGCTAGTGTCAGATCTTTAGGCTGCATTTCTAAAAGCATTCTCTTTTCAACTCTGCCTTTCAATTATCAAAATTATGATTGGGCCACTCCAAAAAATTAGTTTGGAAGACCAAGTTGTACCCAAGGCTTACCTTTCTGGTTGTTGTCTATTGCGTCAGGTTATTAAGGAGAGGGGAACGAGATTTTGAAATGTGAACGGTATAGATTCTGCTCCTGCTCCCCTTCTGGAAGGGGCTAAAAGCCACGCCTCATGCCGCACATGTCCAGGGAAAGTGGTGTCAACGGGAAGACCGTCAAGCACTGACCCAGCAATAGCAATACTTTTTACAATTGATTTTTCCAAGGTGAGGATTTTATTTATTTATTTTTACCAAAATCCAAATCCTCCTCCTTCTCCTTCTTTCTAATATGACATGCGTCACCTTATACTCCATGCTGGGGACTGGTGCACATTATGGCCAGGTACGTTATGTCATAGATAATAGTGTAGGTCAGACAGTCGAACTAAAAGATTTTTAACAGACTTTAAAAATGGTAAACTGCATACCCGAGCTATAATATCCTCTCCTAGCGATACCATGTATTTTGTGACACTCCAGTACAGCTAAAATTGTATTCTTAAGCTTGTTTTCTATGTATGAAATGATAGTAATTATAGTCAAACACTTCAACTTTATTGTTGTCAGACCATAGGACATGTTACAGAAAAACAGTCCCTCTGTGCATCTGTTTCTTTTTTGTTTGTTTGAATTTAGAGTAATGGCTTCTCACTTACTGAGATGCTTTTCAGTCTAAGTCAGTACAGGATTGTGGATAATGACACTCTCTTACCAACTTCAGCCAGCATCTTAAGTTCATCTCTGGGATACAGAACACTTCTTCCTTAACTGCACGATGGCTGGCCATTCACATGGTGTTTGCACAGCCATATCATTATATAAGCAGAGGAACATGGTCTCCTTAAGGGATCTGGAAATTGTAGAGATTGGGAAGGTTCACCATACTGATTTGTTTAAATTTTTACATGATGTTGCACAACAAAGCAGTATATTTGAGGAGTTTCCTTAAATAGATGCACAGTTGTGCCTCTAGTGAATTCAACTTTTGTAAAATAACCTATGAGAAGATGATAACACTCTGACTTTACCATCTGGGATTTCCTACAATTTTTAAAGAGATAAACTAGCAATGAATTTGAAGAAAGTAATAAAAAACGTCATGTTAAAAAAAAAAAATGCAAATATTCTAAGTATTTCGCAAATAAAAAATACTTTTGGTAATTCTATGTTTCCTAAAACAGGTAAAGGTCAGTATAATTTAAGAGAGGACAGAGATAAGAAAAAAGGTTGTGTTCCTTTTTATGCCCTGTATGTAAATATCCAGATCTGTTGCACTGTAACTCTCTTGTCCATCACAGCAGGAGCTACTTGTGTTGCTACCAAGTTGCGCATCAGGTCTGACTGCTAATTATCTGCTTTTCCCTCTGCAGGACAAGACGCAGGACATGTGCATCCCAACATGTGCTCCCCTCACACTAGCCTCTCTATTTATGACCTTCCTTGGTAAACAAACGAAAGTAAAAACACAGACACTCATTCACCCCATTCTCACATGCCTCCCCGTTTCCGTGTCAGTGGCCTCGACATGAACAGTGCTCCCAGAATGGAGTGACCTCAGGGTTCAACACTCAGATGTGTGTGCTCGAGGAGGTTCTGGCGAGGACTTCTTTGCACCAGTGTCATTCCTCGTTTGTTTCCGTGCCACTTTGGCCCAGCTTGGGCAAACTTTCCCCTCTCTAAGCCAGCACCGAGCCCAGGCCAGCAGCGTGGGAAAAAAGCATTTCCATCCCCTGCATGCGCACAGAGATAGCGAAAAACAGCAGAGCTCTCATTTGCTCTCATCTTCGATACACTTTCTCGGAAATCGCTCACATGGGGTCTCGCCGATCTGTGAGAGCTCCAGTGTTCCTTCAATTTATTGATAGCTAAAAGTGGAAATGGCTTTGAAAAGCGCAGCAGTGGCTAGAGGCTGTCTCTTTTTAACTCGCTCCAGCAACGACTCGTTTAATGAAAAAGCTCGGACCACACAGACTGAGCTCCCATCAGGAGTCCATTCCCCACGGCTGTGCTTGAAATGTCAGGCTTGAGCTGGAGGGTGCAGTGCATAAAACTCAGGATGGGTGGAGATGGGGGGGGGGTGCTGAAGACACTGCAGGTAAACAGGATGAGAAAGGCATCTGTGGATACGCCTGAGGCAAACCAGGCCCTTCTGTTACAACAATTAGCAGACAAGTGTTCCACTGACTCCAAATTAATATTTAATAACAGAGGTATTTTGCCCAAGGAAACGAGAGATGAGTAGATGGAGCATTCACATTTTCACATAGTTGGATACACATGGTTAAGCTGCAACTACATAGTGGATCTTTAATTAACTACGCAGTCTTTCAAGCCGGCAGAGTGGTATTTGACTCATTTTTAGTCGTTTAAAGCTCAAAAATGATTATTCGGTTGCCATTCCGGACCGTCCTGTTAGTCTTGTTGTTGCTGTTAAATCCAAGTAGCTTTTACGACTTTTGATGACTAAATGAAAAGCTTTGGTGACCTCAGCAAATTCCCAGGGCACGGTGTCAATCAAACTGAATCTAACAGGAGATCCAATTTTCCAGTGTAAGTGAAAACACCTGTGTGAAGGTGCAGGTGTTGGGAACAGAAATCTAGTTACAGGACCGTTAAATCTGAAAGAAAAAAAAACTAAAAACAAAGAGCTTCCTTTTAGCTCTAATTCAGTTCAGTCATTTTCAGTGCCAGATGACAGCAGGTCTCATTAAAGAGCAGAAAGCTTAAAGAAGTCCTATCTGATTTCATTACTTTTATAGTTTATTGATTAAAAAAACAGGCTATTCCTTCATAGATGTTGCAAAATTTAATCTTAATAAAGCAGTTTAGATAGATACAATCCAACAAAATGTTCTCTAAATAACAAATTTTCATTTCATATCCTTCACATAAATAAACTTTACTGAGTAGGGCTTGACGATATAGAAAAAGAGCATATCTATAAAGATATAGTCATATTGATTGATATTGATAATTATCGATAAATATCACAAAATGTTAAAATATATATAAATATATATAATTAAGTGCCTATTTAGGTGTCATTTTGTTACTCTTCAATAAACTAATTTTAATAAAGAATAAAAATTAATTTGTTTTTCAAACACTTCTTTTCATCATAAATAAGTTTGTAAGACACAGAAACCAATCAAGAGACCTGAGTAACATCAGTAAATACATTATATTTAAATATAAATACATTATACAGGTTTTTTAATTATGTTAGTAATTTAAATTACAGGCTTATCTTGATGCTTTTTAATCTTTTAAACATTTTGTGACACTTTATAATATTATTGGCTGAAACCTTTGGTTTAGTTTGTTAGTTTGGTAAGTTTCCTGTGTCTCTCTGTAACAGATTCGTAGCGAGCCGTGAGAGGGGAGTCCTGCTTAAGACAGCTGATCGTAGTTTTATTATTGCTACGTTTAGTGTTTTAGTGCGTCGAGCATCGGTTCAAAACAGGACACAACGTTTACCTAAGCCACTGAAAAACGTATCCCTAACAACTTCCTCTCGCTGCTGCCTTGCTGTGACATCTGACCGACGTGAGGTTACGGCGATGGTTCGCTTAGGGACTATAAAAAATATTTTGTTACAGCTTACATCATTTAATCCTTTTTGTGGTGTGAAAGGAGAGAGGGTGGCTGATGGAGCGACATGGGTCAGTGTTAATGATTTGTTTGGAGTAAGTAATGATTGTTGTATTAAGCTACCTGATGGAGGAAACTTTTTTTTCTATCAAATCACACGCCCACCTGAATTATGGTCCAGCCCTATTACTGACATCCAATTCTTGATCTGTATGGTTTGAAATTATGTCATCCCACCCTTTGAAGAAATAGCAGATTGAACTCTAAGGCTGTCCAAAAGGATTTTTGAAATTTTCTGATCATCCCTTCAGATGCACATCATACACTGATGTGCGACGCAAACACATGGCTCGCGGTTCAACTCTTATTCATCCAAAATTCGTTTTTTTGGGTTCAGGATAGTCCACTTCTCCCACACCCAACTAGCTCAACCATGTATTTCTGGATCTTGATTCGTGTACTGGATTAAAGTCATGCTGGAAGAGGTTATTGTCAAACTATATCAAAACTACATGTCGAATCATTAAGGGTTCTTTTCACTGGAAGTAAGGGGCTGATTATAATACCCTCTGCACAAAACTCTACACAATACACTGAAATCAGAATAAACATTGTAATATTGTGTTCACAATGACCGTTTGATGCAATATTTGCTAAAGTACATTATACTTTTAATGCCATGCATACAAAAAAAAAAAACATTTGGGCTGACTTACACTGCCCTCAGTGCCTATATTTCGTGCATTTTTTTAGTGATTGAGATGTTAACGTTCATAAAGAGTGGTGGGATATTTGTGATGACAGAAAAGAAAAAGAAAAATTAAGAGTCTGAGGACATTCTTTAACACACATATAGAGATCTATCAGAATCTACAGCTTCTTGTTCTTTTCTTCAAAGGTATGCAACAAACACTAGTGTGTTCTTATGAACTACACTTTTCTTTGTAGAAAATTCAAAATAAAACTTTTATTTTTGTGTAGTGGTCTCACTAAGTGAATTTATTGTGTCCAATGGTATAAACACCATATATTTATCAACGCAAATTCAATAAAAAAGAACCCTATTGTACATAATCTGAGTGTAGGGATTTAAGTGAAGGAAATCGACTCATAACTTCAAGGCCAAAAAAAACCCATCCAACCTTTCAACAAAAGCGGTATAATTAGTCAGCATGAAGGTCAAACAACATTGACACGAAGCACGAAATGTGAGCATCATTAGTGATCCTGTGTGGGCGAGCTGATTAACGCTGTAATTTCAGAGTCCACGTTGACCTGCCAGCGATTGCACGGCAAGAGCACATTGATTACTGACCCAATTAACAGGCATTATTATCAAGGAGCTTGTTATTTTAATTCAAGAAGATTCATAATAGCTGTGTTCTCAGCTAAACTATGTGCATCTTTGATAAGAACTTGTAAGACAGTTAGGAACAACAGAACTTTTTCCAAACAACATTATGTCATACATTTCAGCAAAAACTCTTAAGCATAACTGATTTTGTAATATCAGATCTTATTGTGTATGTACTGTCAGATGGAATGGGTTCAGCTGTGTAACAGACCAACCTTTCCGGGTGCATGCTTGCAGTGGTGCCACAGGGAGTAATAAGGGCGAGGGCGAAACATCAAAGCTTTTGGGTGTGCACGCCAAATGCTGCGATGAGAAGTTCTGCTGTCTCTGGATACAGGCTAGCATGATAGTTCACTGGGCCTGCAAGAAGCCTGGGTTTTCCTGCTGAAAGAAGAAAACTGCAGGTTTATACAATGTTTTTTGTTGTTGTTGCAGCTCTTAGAGTGTTTACAGTATAGCTATTCTACACTATACTTAAATAACCTGAATGGTCCTCTTGTTTATCGATAGTTGGTATTTTAACAGAGCCACCATTAAACAAACAGTACATAAAGAGGTATTAGTGGTTAATTTTAATACCAAATCAGCAATGATGGCTGCATAAGGACAACAATGTATAATAAACAGCAAAACTATCATTGGGGGGGGGGGGTGAACTAAATGAATGGACATATCAATAGTTACACACATAATTACATAAATGGAATAATTAGGTGAGCACAAAATAGATGTTTTCATTTTGTAATCAGGATTTGTCCTCTTGGGGCTATTAAAGCTTAAAATGTATCCACTATCCAAGAGATGGGCTTTTATATTTTTTATGAAGGGCCCCAAAGGGTCACAATTGTGACTGTTGTTGAGAGCTGAACATAGTTTGCCATGGTGTGTGTGTATATATATATAAATATATATATATAAGGGTTATTGTTTTCTAGCAACATAAGACAATATGTATCAGTTTATTTCTCTAGGTATTTATTGATATTTAAAAAATGCTGCAAATTCTGATATAAGGTTAAATTGGATATTATACAAAGATTCTTGTACTGCACCACATTTACATTAATTACAGTTCTGATACCCATTTGCGCCCAATGACTCCTATTTAAAAGGAATAGGATAGTTGTGGCCCCTGATAATAAAGATATATTCTAGCTTAATCACACAGTTCTAGTTAATGGAAAATTTATTTCAATCCTTGTTTGTCTATGTGGGTAAAAAACATCCCCAAAGCTACTAAAAAGAAACAACCACTTAAAAAAACATCAGCTATTAAATTATTGTTTAGTAAGTCAAAAACATATTGTATTTCTTGCTATATGCGACAGTTTTATGGTGGATAGTAAAGCCAGGTAGATAAGATGAAAATCCTATAAATGTCTCCTTTAAAAGTAAAAAAAAAAAAAATTTGAAATATACAGACATAACAGTTTAAAAAGAAGCATCACTTGGTTTAATCTGCTCCACCTGCTTAGCTTTTTTGAAGGCTCTTTCCTGTTATCAGTTTTGCTCTTTCAGTTGTAATCACACAGATTATTGCTACCTCTCCTGTAGCCTCAGGCCTGGTCTGGCTCCGTGGAAAGAATAACCTGCTGAGGGAAACCTTGTTCCTCGTAAATGTATGACCGTATTGATCAGCAGAGAAAGACGAAAACATGCTGCGCTGTTTACAGAGTTAAGTAGTGTCAGAGGAAATCAGAGCCTCTGTCTCAACAAGATTTTGCTCTCCACAGATGGGTGGTTTCATGGAAAAAAGACCTGTAATTGAGTTAGTATTTCAGTAATAATCATGTGTGACGTTCTCTTTGATTATGTTTAAGAGTCAGCAAAATCTGAATGCCAGCATTGCAAAATATATAACACCCTCAGGCCACAGGGAAATGCATTAATCTATGCTAATCAGGTATCTGAAAATAAAAATGCAAAATGTCAGGCATCCAGCAGTGTGTGGTATTAAAAGTTAATCCATCCATTGGCTACAAAAGGAAACAACTGTTATTTTGTTTATTGTTTTCTTTACCACACAGCAGTCCAACATGGCTGATATCAGCCTGCAGCGTTCAGCCGTCAGATTGCCTTTCTTACCCGGTTTCTATATTTTTGTTTTTATTCCAACCCGAGGGCCCGGAGGGGAACTACAGCGAGTCAAGCAGAGAACAGAACACTCAGTGATGGGCTGCAGAAACATGATTACCTTTGCTTCAAAAAGAAGAAAAGACTGATTTGCTATTCCAGGTGCAGACATCCTCTCACTTTTTCTCTTTTTATTTCTCTGCTAAACATCCATTCATCTGCGAAAAACAGACTTCAAACCATACTCTTCTTAACACACAAGCATCAGGAGAGCTAAAAAGCCTCAGAATGATCAGAACCCATTTAGAAAATAGTAGCAATTTTAGAACAATCCCTCCATTTCCTCGCATCTACAAGAGGGGAGACGGCAGGGAAAAACACAAGAGAGAGAGAGAGCATCTCCAGGGGAATCCCTTCAACAGCAGAAAGTGAGACATGCACAAGAATATCTTCCATCACTCCAATAATTTGGAGATGAAAGGAAATACACTAAGGACGAAGTCGGAACTCCAGATGAGGGTCTGTAGTGACTTACCTGAAATTTTTTAAATTAAAGCCAGAAAATATGTCAGAAACAGCAGAGAGTGCAGTTAATGACGGTTTCTATTATGCTGTGATTTTCTTGAATAATTTCAATCTATTCTACTTATAAAACGTCGGCCAGAGATGGGATCAAAGTTACTCTATATATTTACGCCCATCTCAGTAAAACATTTATATTTTTACCTATTCATGATGTAAACCTAACAAGTAGGTTGATGTTACTGTGTTATTTATACAACACCTGCAAGATTATAGGGTGCCTCGAAGCAAAATAACACACAGTAAAAGACATTATAATTAGTTAAAATGAAATACAAGGAAAAAAAGCTCAAATACAACCAAGTCAACTCAAATACCAAACAATACAAGCAAAATACTACTGTAGTTTAAACATATTTAGCTAAACAGACTCTTGAATAAGTAAATTCAGCCCACAGAACATATATGACAGGTGCATATATATTGTAGCTCAATGACATACGGGCAGCAATAGCAAAGGCTCTGCCAGCTTTAGTTTTCAGTCTTGATGTCATGACAGATGACGGGTCCTTATCAGGGTCCTGGTGATGATATATTACCAGACAAAATCAGAGGTGCATTACCAAACAGGGTAATAAACGTATGCATTTGAATGTTAAATTGCATTTTGTACTGAAGAGGTGGTCTTACCGTAGCGTTTAATGTGTGCAGAAAGCTAATCCAGCTTTTTAACAGTATAGAACACCACGGTATGCAGAGCACAAATAAGAATGTGTGATTTATGTTTGATCAAATGAGGGAGAATACCATCTGAATTTCAAAGGTCTGAAACTACTTTCTATATCTTTGTAAGACTTTGATATACACTGGAGCTTAAAAGTAGTAATGAAAGAAGATATCACTGAACAATCTCAAATGATGACAGAAAATCAAATTAAGCATATAGAAAATAATGCCAAGAACAAAACCTTGTGGAACCCCAATGTTTAAGAATTTAACTCAAAGCCAAAGGTCATTACATCATCTTCTAGATTTTACCAAATAAAGGCTCACTATTTTAGTGTATGTCAACTGTTGAATTATAAATACGTAAAAGAAAATTCTCTAAAAATTATTCTAGTATTCTGGCATTCAGCAAACAGAAGCAATTTTGATCGTTCTAGCCCCTAAACAGGGAGGTGTATCCCATGTCAGACAGACAAGAATTTTTTTTGCCTTTTATTAATATATGTATGTAAATATTTGGTTTCAACTGTATACGAAGGAATTCCAGAGCACTTTTCCAGGGAAGTCTAATGTGCACAAAGGGCAAACAAGCTTTTAACCATTCTTCCCAGTGCAATCCTAGTTTCTCTCTTTGTTACACTGAAAAAAATGATTCAACACACTTATTTAATGCATTTTTTTTTTAAAATCTCAAGGAGTGAAACACATTTAAAAAACCATTGAATGTCATCAGTTTACCAGTAAAAGGGGTAAATTAATGCATGATCTTAAAAAAAAATTACTCAAACTACAAATAAAACTCAAATGAAAAATAAAGAACAAAGTATCCCATGTTAAAGAGCAACCAAAGACAAAATAAAGAATGAAGCAAACAAATATGGAGCTATATTAGTCACAATTCCCGCAAGACATTTTGGTGTCTGGGATAAATCCAGAGCCCCTAAGACCATGGACTTTCCAACATCCAACAGCAAATGAGGTATTACGATTATTAAGAATAATCCAACCAGTACATTAGCATCTAAGAAAAACAAACTGAAACTATTTGCAATAACTGCTGATTTTTATCAGCAGTATCTAAAATTTCATCTACAAGTTTAGTTCAACTCACCCCTCACAAATTAGGTCAAACAACAGCAAATCTGTCTTCTCTGGTAACCGGGGTGTCTCACCAGTTAAAGCCTTCAGGGACCTTTCTAGAGACCATAGCAAACACACAAAGTTTAATCAGAAACACTGTTACAATCTTGCCACTCAGAGGCTGTATCCATGCAGCTGATAAGCAGCAGGATGCAGTCCAGGGAGGGCCTGGCTGAGAGATAAAGACCTTGTGCTTTGTCGTTCGTCTAACTGTCCCCAGTGGTGTTGTGATAACAATGCTTAGGCAGGCAAAGTTATTTTACAAGCTCTGCTCCAATCTTAGATAGAATATGACATCTGCTGCAGGCATTTTGGGCCATTTGTTGTGACAAGAGCCAGAGGGGAGATTCGGGAGGGACCTTTCTGAAATTTGCTATAGCTTGGCAGAAAAACAGCTTTGAAGTGAATTCATACACATAGGTTCGACAAAATCTCCTCACTTTTTTTAGTCATAGAGCTGGCGCTATGCATGTCCAGGCAATTTCTTTTACATTTCTTAGCATAGCAAAGGCTGGACGTGCACGATTAACTACACCACCAAGCGCTGTGTTAGATCTGAAATGGATTATGCATTGCTTCACCTGTTTGGCTGTACGAAGCAACAGGAAAAGAACATCCTTCCAACCAAGAAAGAGCTTTAAATTATACAGGCACTAGCATCTGTCTGCCGGTCCGTCAGTCTTTTATGACTTTGTGCAGCATCAAAGGTCAGAGAAAAGATAGAAGCCAACTGCACAAAGAGCCTCCCTTTCAGCAAACATGAAATGCACAGATAAAAGAGGGCAGATTCACACAACCCTCCCATCTTGCCTCCTGTTAACAGTTCTCAGGATCCTTGCTGAATAATCAGAGGACAATGAAGAGGTTTAGGACGAGTATATTTTCCCCTCCATCACGAGTGCTATGGTAATATTTTTCCTTCTTTCCACTCCAAAGAAACCGATGGAAAGGAAACATGATTTCAGAATGAATAAATGCCTAATAAAGAGAAATTAGAAAAGTAGATGGAGGTTGCCAGGATAAAAGAGTCCCTGATACCAAACTGCAGCTTTTAATTGTCTATGTTTTTGGTAAAGGTAAGTCCGGCAGAAAGCTTTGAGTAATGGGGAACAGACAAAGAGTCTTAAATAAAGGCAGAATTAAATGGCAGCTGCTGGATTCGTCTCAATACAACCCTCAGCGTATGCACAGATCATTCCCAATCCCCTCATACATTTTTAATAGAATCTATTACTTCTGGATTAGCCGATAAGAGCTGGCCTGGTTAAATTCTCTAATAGTTTATTTAATTGGAATCAGAATGGCACATGTGAGAGACACAGATTCTCCCCTCATCCTCTTTGTTGAGAAAGCAGCAACAGAACACTGGGGTTCACATGCAGGATAACCAAACAACCTGGGGTCGCCCGGCTCTGCGCTACAAGAATGCTCCAGGCCTGCAGCTCTCAACAATGAGCCTCATTAGCATCGAGATTAGCTCCTGTGGAAGGTATAACAGCATTATAAATGCTTTCCTTTACATTTTTAATGCAAGAGCAAAATGTATGTTGCTTATCTCTGGGCGATATACTGACAGATGTCCCGAGCTTTCAATTAGATGTAAATCATGTGGCATTAATGGCTGAGTGACTGCGAGACGGACACATTTACATTACAGACTCTCTCATGCAAAGACTCAGCTGTGATGAAACGAAGCAAATGATTCACCCTTAATCACAGCACAAATACTCTACTGACAACCTTTAATAGGCTCTCAACTATCCAGCTAATGCAAAAAACATTCATTTAATGGTAGAAGCTGTAATGCAACAAAAGTAACGTGCTGACATTCTCTCTGCTCAAGAAAGCAAAGCCTGATTAAAACTTCAGAAAAACTGTCAAAAGTGGAATATTAACAGCTGCAGTTTTCCTTCAAACGAACAAGGCTGCCTCGTTTCTTTACTCCATTGTAGTCCTAAATGGGTAAATTAATCATCTTAACATGCCTTGGCGCATTTAATTAGGCAACTTTTTTAATTGTTTCTAAATGACATTGTACGAAATGTTGGTGGAAGTCACCTAATTATTGTATGTCTTCAGGAGCGCCAGCCATTTTTTAAAAAATTCATAGCAATAAATATTTATCTATTATTATGTTTTGTGTTAATTAATATTTGCAGTAGAAAAATCTCTTTAGTTCGCTGCTAGTATCTAACAGTAAGGGTTACTATCATCACACGTTTGCTTCAAGGAAATCTTCTTTTGTTTTAACAATGTTGAAGAGTGGATAAGAGAGAATAATTCCTCTGGTTTATAACACAGTTATTCCTCTGGAAAATAGGAAGTAATACCTCACTAACTGAACGTTTCTGGACACTTAGATTCAGCTAGGATAGAATACTTTAAAAAATGGTTAGCGAAGTTGGCTTAATAGAAATATTTAGAATAACACTATGACTGGTGAGTCTGCGGAACAAAATTGCAATCACTGCAGCAAAATTTACATTTATGTAGAAAGAATAAAGGCAATTTCTGCTAGACTGGCTTTCCAAACCCTGTTTTTAATCTGATTTTATAAACTGTATTGTAGTGTGAAAGTGTTCTCTGAGCAAATTGCCCTGTACCATCTTCACAAAGAAAGAAAATAAAGTTGGAACTATTTGAGCACAAATGAGGCTGAGAACAAGAGAGAGGCTTTAAATCCAAAGCTGCAAAATTGAGCCTTATCTTGGAGAGCAGCCCTCGGGTGGGGAGTGGAAAGCCTTGGACTGACTTAAATCTGCCCGCACTCATCGCCAGTGCCAAGGTAGAAGAAACACACTGCGTGAGGTAAAGTCTGGTCAGTGCCAAGGTAGCATTAGAGGGTAAACATGGTCTTATCTTATCCTTAGCCCAGTATACACACTGAGACACTCTGTTAAAGAGCAAAGAGATATGCAGCCAAACCTTTTGAAAACCTTGCCTTAAACTGATAGCAGACCTGAATGAGTGGGCTGGACTATTTCTTTTTGGCGGACAAAGAAAAAAGCTTTGGCACAGGTTGACCAACATGTTAAAAAAGATGCTCTACTTCTATCATGAAAAAAATATATGAAAGTAGAGCAAAATAAAACAATCTCTTCTCATACCCCTTTGAATTTTGTATAATTTTATGTGCTAGGTCGACATACGGAAGTGGAAGGCAAATATTCTTTACAAGTAATATTTTGAAAATATTAGAACCACATTTCATTGTATTTGCAGCTGCAGACATTTTGTGGTATGACTCCAACAGCTTTGAACATTGAAATCTGACATTTTTGCCAGTTCTTGATAAAGAGTTTCTGTTAAATTTGCACTCTGCAACTTTTTTTCCCTTAAAAACATGTGTTTTTGAAAAGTTTAGGCGGCACACTCGCATTTATTATGTTCATTTTCCGGAGTTATCACTGGCTGAGAGCCTCCCGCTGCTGAAAACCGTCCTATACAACTTTCCTCTCCCGGGACCCTCCTGGAAGTACTGACTGAGTTTCGCTTTACGTCATTAGGTTACACGCTACCAAACAGACTTTGAGACTTGAGCTGTGGCAGATCCAGCAAAGAAACTGAAGAAGATGCTTTCAAAAGATGTAAGGAAAAGAAAAAAGTGACAGAACAGAGGCAAGCCAATAGTCAATATTGGGTCAGGTTTCCTTGTTAGTATACTCTACAATGGGATGTAATAGTGATGATGAACTAGCAATGTTGCTACTGGATCGGTAAGTAATGAATGCTGGTTCTGTGATGATTGTGTTTGGTCGGGCATGATGATGTAATGGGGAGCCCAAGTCATGGCCTTCTAAATCACGTCCGGTTCAAGGATCCCCTACTGTCAAAAAAAAAAAAAAGAGAAACGAGATTCATGGAGCAATAAAATATGTTTTCGGATTCTGTTTCAAATGGGCCACGGTTAAATGCGTGTCTGTGAATTTTAAAGACATGTTGATCCAGAGAAATATTTTTGACCGAATGGGAAAAGTTACTTTCATTTTTTTGTAATACATAGTGGACTATAACTGAGGCACAAGAAGAAAAATGGCTGAGTTTAGCCAGCTTTGCTTCCTTACTCCAGGATGAAGGAAGGATCATTAAATATGGATAAAATCACTATAAATCTGGCCATGGGGAAAGAAGCAGCTACGCTGGGGTAGAAACTGTTGACTGAGTCAAAGCCAGCATATGGGACTAGCTCTACAAGATCTCAGTGAGTGTTTCATGTGCTAGCTAGTGCTACCTCTGTGACGCATACACAACTTCTTATTTGTACTCATTTTGATTACAAAGTTTTAGAAGCAAATAAATCAGATATGGCATGAGAAACACACTTAAAATGCACATCGTTAGTGATCTTTTAAAGTGAGGTACAGATTATTTTTCATTCTGGGGGTAAGACAATGCTGACCAGAAAAAAAAAAACTTCTATAGCTCCATTGACTTTTATTCATTTTTTTTCTTCCTTTGGCCAGGTGAAAAACAGGCTGACATGAAAGGGAGGAGACTTAGGCTCCCCATAAAGTGCCAGAAAAACTGTTTGCGGTTTACCAACTGACACGTTGTTTGTTTGATATGCTATGTTGTTTTCTTTAGCGAGCTTGTAAAACCGTCAGTACTCTGACATCTTCAGATGTGCTCCATAGAGGTTTGGTTTTAGGAAAGTGACATTATGCCGCAAGCCCTGTATCACCATGACAATGTGGTAGAGAAGTGCTTCTTAAACACCTTTTTTAAAGTCCTGCTGCCAATTTTTTATTTGAACTGGATTTACGTCTGCTATCTGACTGGGCCATTCTAACAAATGAATGTGCTTTGAGCTAAACAACCTCTCTCTGCTGGAAGGTGAAACTCCACCCCAGTCTCAAGTCTTTTGGATCCTTCAGCATATTTTCTTCCATAAAATTACCGGTACTTACCTCGACTCATCTTCCCATCCACCAACCAGATAAGAGCACCTCCATATGCTTGTTTCCTACATGGCTTGTGGCAGACTTAAAAATGTTAATGTTTTATGGCCTTCTTTCAGTACAACTTGTCATGTTAAACGATTCTCCCAGCTGAGCTTGGAATATTATTTTTTAACATAAATCTACTTTAAACCTCTCCACAGCTTTTTCCCTGACCTGCTTGCTTTGTTCCTTGGCCCCCATGATCCAGTTTGCTCACAAATGTTCTTTAACTACTCCCTGAAACCTTTAGAGAACCTCCTTATTTATACTGAGATTCAATTCTACCCTATTTACTAATTAGGAGCCTTCTTAAGGCATTTGGCTGCCCCTGGTTTTATTTAGTGGAATTTAAGAGGGCTGAATGAAAATGGACAAAAAATAAAAAAATAAAAATAAAATACACTTAGGTTTGTGGTTGTAAAGTAACAAAAGTGAAAAACTACAACTGGTTTGAATACTTTTTGAAAGTCACTGTCCGACTTGTTCAAAGCTGTAGAGAAAATGCTGCCTGTGCAGCTTTAATGTGGTGGAGAACCTAAAGATAAGCTTTCAAGCGTACAGTAGGCACATCAAGAAGAAAAGTGGCTTTGATCTCCGAACCAAATTACGATGTCGTCATGGCCCTGCTTCTCCTTTCAGAACAAATGATGATGCATCCAGTGCAATTTGGCAGCAGGATAATCATTAATTCAAAGCAATTACAGGGAAGCTTGAAGGCAAAATAATATTAATGACCATAGATGTTCCGTCCCCTCCCCAGTGAGCAGAGAGACCAAGTCTTTAACCCCTGCACCCCTAACCCCCTCCGTCCCACAGCCCGTCATCCTGTTATTAAAGAAAAGACCAATTAGACAGATTTCAGGAGATGGCAGGCGACCGGTAATTACACATGACAACCTCTAGCAGATAAAAAGGCGATTATGAGAAACTGTTCAGCATGCTGAGACTTATACATTATCCCACAAGATGGAGTCAAATTTTCTTGCATGTATGTGCACTTCTTTCCCTCTTTTCAGTCAGTTTTTCCTATTACAAACTGTTTTTGCAAGGAATTATGCTGTACACTAAGCAGACCTCTGCAAATGAGGTAACAGATGATCGGACACAAACATAGGAGACCCTAATCAGCCCACCATCCCCCCCTGCACTGGCCTGCATGATAATCTTCCAAGAGAAAGGTCACTCTCACAGTGAGCACTTCCCTCCATTGAGTGATTCAGGATACTTGGGGGAAACTTCACAATGAATCAAAGCTTAGCTCCGATCCTGAGGAAGCAAACGAAAGAAGGCAGCCAAATGACAAATCCTCCCCCCTTTTTATTTCTTCACAGAGTTGGAATTAATGCCTGGGTGTGATGAGGGCTCAGAGGGATTCCCTGGTTGGGGGAGATACCTGCACACTGATTGAGAAATTTAAGAACAAGTTCAAGCTCGGGCGATGAAGACAATTGTTAGTTTTAATGTGTGCACGCCGAATTCTACATAAAACAAGAGTTAAGTTCGAACAGATTCGACTCAAATGAAAGAAAGTACATTTTTCATCATGACACCCAGACAAAAAAAAAGATGAAGGGGAGATAATAAAACACCAAAATTGCAGGATTTTTCTTCCCTGCCTCTGGTGGTGTGCTCTGACACTCCATCTGTCTGAGTAATAAAGGATCAGGCAAAGGAGGCAGGCTAAAAACACGCACCCACGCACACACACATACACTTACACACTGGTTTGAATTTCACACCTGGCCAATAATCTGCAGGAACCTCTGCTGAGGCTAACCTTCAACCCTGGCTGCCACGGGTGCATTGAGGTGCGATGATCCCACCTCAGGCTCGTAGACAATGGAAATAGAAACCCTCAGAGGCAGCCCTGAGTGACTGGTAATATACTTCAAAGCATTGGCACTGAGATGCTGACAATAAAAAAAAAAGAAAATATGCCTTTCTGTGCAGGCAAAGCCACCAGCTACATATGTGAAGACAAAAAAGAGAGCATTTATATCCAATCTAAAATTCCATATTTGGATTAAAAAAACCTGTACATTTGAAATAATTGGGTGCAATGATTAATTTATCAAATGGCTAAAATATAAATGAATGGCTTAATAATCAGATGAGAAATTACAATTTCTTTCGAAAAAGAGCTATGACAATATTACAAGATTATTAGCACTCAGATTTATGTTTTATCCTATAAAAATCCTTATTGCGTTCCTTCTTTTCAACCTTTACTGTTACCTATAGGTTGAACGTGCAATATAAACTAGTTAGTTTTTTTTATAATAAAAAAATAACTAAATGCGCTCATATTATGCAGGAAATAGTATCTTACAGAGTTTTGCTTTATCATAAGGCTTGTTTATCTTTGGTTCGCCACGGCTGATTGGTTCCCGTCCTCCTCTGAAGGGGTTCTTCCTCCGCCGCCGATTTCACTGTGAGCGCTGGAAATCTCAGGAGAAATATCCATTGAAGAAGCCGGCTCCATCAACTGTACTTCCTCGACATGCTCGACGCCCGCGTTACAAATACCTAATTATTAAGAATAAAAATAAATTCAAGTGCTCATAGTTGTGTTTTTTCTCTCGGAGCCACTTGTGTATCATCGCAGCGAGGCGGACGGACTGCGAGCGACTCAGGGAGCGACGTCGGGAATGCGAAGCCGGACCAGTCCTGTGCGCAACTGGAACCGGCTCCGGGCGAATCAATCGGGACTGGATTTGAATATTCCCACGCCTCGACCAATCATGTCAAAGAGGAGGCAGGGCCTAATGTGAAGGCGAAGGACAACGGTGTATACAGTTAGGGGAAGAAATGCCTGTTAGATTATTTATTGTTTTTTTTCCTGTGATTAGCAAGCAGAAATCCTTAATTAGCTCAAAACTAGATGAAATGAGCAGGAGCAGCAATCATGCACATTACACAGAGGCATCCATACCTTTCACTGTGGCTAGTTTTGACAACACGTGCAAATAAACAATAAATTAACTTATTTTCTAAAAAACTACTTCGTTTTGAGTGTATTAAGAGTCTTATTATTTTTACGTAGCCTATTTACTGGCTAGACAATCTTTCTCTCAGGGATAAGAATAGCCTTAACTATAAAGTATGCAAAAAAAAACAAAAAAAAACAAAACAATCCTCATCCTGACAAAGACAAGTCAACCGTCAACGATGATGCTTCTTGAATTGGCTATAGAGAAATTGCGGCAACTCTTTTATTTTTATTGTTAATAAAGCCTTATAAAAAATGAACGGGAATTTGACTATTTTCCCCTCCAGCTACACAGACAACCCTACATTTGTTTTCCACTATTTGTGAATTTTTCTGGACGCTTCAACCTTAATTAGTATTTTCTCTCAATTTGAATTGATATTATTGTTTTATCAGTTGGAGACGTTTGTATCTCTTTAAAGCCATATTAAGTAATTATCTATGTATAACTAGTTGTTTTTGCACCTTTGTCTGTGCCCTTTTAATAAATCCAAGGTTCTTTTCTAATATTCTGAGCCCTCATTTTATTATTTTTTCATCTAGAGAAAATGATGGTTGGCAAACAAAACGTTTTGAGTCCACCAAATAGCCCCTTAATGCCTGAATTTATATCCAATTATAGATGTTAAAAAAGTTTTTTTTTTTGCCATCGTTTATATTTTACATTTATCAGAGATTTTTACATTTTATTTTAAAGTTGCACCACTAGTGTATATTTAGCTCTGAGGCTAATTAGTAACTATAGGATCTGGTAAACAGACAAGGACAACAAGTATCAGATAAATAAATAAGCTGGACATTCCTAAACAACAAAGTAATAAGGAAAAACATTGTTAAATGGAGACAAAGGAACTTAGAAACACAATTTACAGAAAAAAAGATTAGCTCATTGCTTAGACACACTTAAAATCAATCCATTTATCAATTTAACAGCCTAATTTATTGTTTCTCTTTAGGTCAAAAGGACCTTAACACAGTCAAACAGAAAAAGCAGAGAGTGGTTGACTGTCCACTAAGATAGTAAGAGATTCCCATACCATGTTGTAAATGAAATGGCACCACAGCATGATATATCTGCATTACATTACTATACCCATATATTAATCTCTTTTTTCTTTTCATTTGTAAAAATATGTATTTGTGTATTAAACCAAAATGAAGAAAATAATGGCCGAGTTACATGGTTCAGCTTCAGGTATCTGATGTCATTTATAACTGCTACATGGTGACTCAATGTTACAGTCTCCTGTCACACTGCAACCCTTGATTATAATGGAGTCATGATTAATATCATTAGCAACAACTGGGCCATTATGATATGTCAAAACATCTTAACTGTTTCTCCTTGAGTCAGCTGCTGCTCCTTTTCTTTAAGAAACAGCCCAACATTTCTCAGATAGATGTTTTTAATTATTTTGTTTGATAGAGAGATTAATGCAACGGGACCTTGGGTGGATGCTCTAATCCGTTCTTTCGCAAGAGGTAAAATAAGTGGGAACCAGTGATATTAAAGTTAATTGTTGTCGCCATCTATCAAAGTAAGTGAGTTATAATGTGTCAAAAACCTTTCTTAATGTTAACATGAATTGTTCTTTGATTTTACAGGCTAATTCATTTTGACAGTGCTAGAGCAGTTCTATAAAAATGTTGTAAATCTTTTTTCAACAAGAACAAGTTTGTTTAACCTCTGGTATCACTGGTAAATGTATTTTTTGAACTTCTCAGCTTTTTTTAACCAGAAAAGTGAACCAGGAAAAAATGTTTTGTCCATGCCACAAAATCTTTTTCTCTGCACTTGGCAGTTGGATGTATTTTCCCCAGGAAAGTAAGGAACAGATCATAAACGCAGCCATACTGGGTACAAATCAAACCCTTCAAAAACACCAGTTTGTTATCTTCAAAGAAAAGATGCCTGCACACACTCCAAAGCACAGAGATTTACTGCAGACAGACTCTGACCCGCTGTTGCAGACGAATACTGAACTGTCTCTTGACAGCTCCCCAAGTGTCATTTTTCAGTATGAATGAGGTCTGCAGATGGCAAATGGGGTTACCATGCCAACTGATGTTCCCACACTGACGTATTGAATGGGGAAGATGAAGCTGAGGGACTGCTCTCAAATTAATTACAAGTTGTTAAATTGCAAGTAAGAGGATTCCACTTTTAGAGAGTGCTAAAGAAGCACTAGGCAAGCATGACACTGATGGTTCTGTACATATAATTTATAACCTCTATATAACCTCTCCAATAATTGAGAAGTCCCTTACATTTTTTGTTATATTATCTGGATTAAAGATATGTTTCCAACTACACAGGTATTCACTGATTAAAATTAGTGGCCAACTTTTTTCATCAATTGTGAGTTCCTACTAGCTTCTGTTATGATGGTGTCATCATGCCCTTGCAGGGTGACAAACTCTCACTCTTTAGATGCTCTTCATCGGAGCAGAATAAACCTGCTAGTGACACAAATTAAGAGTTCCATCTGCAGCTGACAAGAAGAGGCAAATGAACCAATTAAGTTTGGCCAAAGTCCCCACTTCCACCCATTGGCAATGGCAGCTGTCATCTCCATCATCATGAAACTAAGAGACTGCAGGGATAATTAAATACCAGCAATGGGCCTGAGGACAGACCTAATAACTAATTTAAGAAGCCAACAATAGACTTTATTGCTTAAGGATTCACATGAGTTGAAGACAATTAATTACCCCAGATTTCAAGATAATGCTTTCTCACTTTCAGTTTGCTCATAGAGGTGTGAGTTCCTTATAGAAAAATGACCTTGATCAAATAAATCTGAAAAAAGCTAAAATGCACAAAGGTTTGAATGCTGTCTGGTACTCTTTATATTTCCTAGCATTGAAAATAGTTTCTATAGTACTATGGCACCATCTGCTGGCAAAAGAATGGATGTGAAACACCTTGAAAATGAGGTAAAATCACATTGCTCGCTCAAAACATGGAACACAATTAGCTAAAATGAAACATAAATTAGCTGACTTTATAACTCCAAATAATGTTAACTTTTATAAATAAAATCTGTTTTGCTTCAAATAAATAACTGCAAATGGAAATAGCAGTAAATTACTATTTCAAGGAATGCAAAAGATGGTCTTACCGCTTATTGGAAAAACCAAAAAAACGTCTAGCTTTCTTATTACTATTTTAATGCTAATGTTAGCAATTATATGTTAGAGTTGCTGTTTTTGAATCTAAAAAGTGTAAGCAGCTGTATTTTAGCTATAATTTTACATTTTGAAAATGTCTTCCATCTAAGATTAGTCGCCATAAACAACTTGTAGATGCCAAACCTGAATTATAATAATGGAAAAGAATGGATATAAAATGTGACACAAATTGACCTTATATTAAATTTACTATCCTACAGATAAAAATTTCCCATTTTTAGATTAAGCGGTGCTGGTTTGACCACTGGAAATAATTAAGTGGTTTAGATAAACAGCCTCAAAGTCAATGACACAACCTTACTCTAAGAGATTTTTAGTTCTCCGGGATTGTGATTAGCTTTGCTATTTATTTTTTCTACACAGATTTTGCATGTTTTTCTCTTCAAACATACAGAGCTAGTGGATTGAAGTGGGACAAAAGTTTTAGGACAAAACAGAGCAAACTGTTTTTAAATATAGACTCTTACGTGATCTAACGTGGAAAGATTAAAATAACCGAATACGGTGGTACTTGTAATAAAAATGTACCACTGCTTTAAACACAACTAAAAAGCATAATTTTAACTCCCCCCGCCCCATCCTGTTGTTTTCATTCAGGCCCCCAGCTACATCCGGTCTCGTTTCTACGGCAACGGTCCAATAGCTTCCTTCCAGAGGATCATGGGAAAAAATTCTGGTTTACAAAGCGGAGGGATTTTCAACTAATTTCAGCATTTTCTACGATAATTCTTGTAATGCCACTGCAGAATTCAGCAGGTCACAACCGCCTTACACTGGTTAAGTCAGCGAATACGCCCGCTTTAGTTTAAACAGTCAGACTTTGACTTTAATGGGAAATTTGCCGCCGCGAACGTCACGCCATTTGGCTAGGTGGCTAACATGAACCGTTAAATCTGGTTTGTTCGTCTTTTAGTTTTAGCTAACAAACTTTAACCTACATAAGTGTATACTTAACTATCACGTTTTTTAAACCTGCTTGATCGGTGATGGTTTTACTCTTTCCGAATCTTTTTTGAACGTGTTTTTGTGAGATACGCAAAGATGGAGCTGAAGTTGGAGGTTATTTTGTCTTCTAGCATCAAAAGGAAGAAACCATGGCCGCGATTCTGCTGGTTGGGACAGGTGATAAGTGTTTTCTATTGGATCCCCCCCTCAAATAGATTAAAAGAAATGTAACAATTAAATTAAAAGGACATGATTGTGGTTTTGCTCCTCAGGAAAAGGAGTCAGTTTTTCTGCTAGATGACAAACGGATCAGTGAGATCAACATGTTGTCTGGTCGCACCAAGAAAAGAATCCCTAAACTACATCCTCTACTTAGCAATGTGGTGAAAATGTCCTCATCACGCAATGGTAAGTTTGACGTGATTAAGCAAAGACACGCAAATGTTATCGATCATTGATCACTGTGGTCGTTTTACCAGGGATGTGGCTGTGCGGACTTTTGGTGTCGGGAGATTTGTTTTTGTGGAACAGGGATAAAGATTTACTGAAGACTGCAACAGCAGTGCATGAAGTAGTTCAGATGATCAACTCTGCTCAAGGTTGGTGTTGCATGAAGACCCACATTTTTAGATAGGGGGGGACAATGCACTTGATAATTCAATTACGACAGTCTTGTTTTTGTTCTCACAGGAAATTCTCTAAAGCTGAGCCTTCAGGTTTCATGTGATGGGATGAGGGTTCTTCTGGCTGCCGTAACTGGCCAAGTTTTGCTGTGGGAGTGCACAGAGGGGAAGCATTTCCCAACCCTCCGAGACGGCCCTGTCAAAGGACGATGGGCTCATTTACTGTCCCTTGAAGAGACTGTTTTGCCTTCTTCAAAAGATAAAGAAGCATCCCAGCACACCATCTTTGTAAAGACAGAGGTCCGGACTCAGAATTAAATATATTAATGTCTTATTTCAGTTAATGATACAATTTTAGTTCCCCACTTTTATGATTTTTACCGCCCTTACAGTATGTGTGGTATGAACCTTCCCCCAGGTTATGGCTGACATTTGCTTATCCGCATTTGTTTTCACCTCTGGGAAGCAGCTTGTTGTCACTATTCTAAAAGTTCAGTGGAGCCAAGGTAGCGTGAGGATGGGGTGAGTAAACAGTTTTGCTAATGCTGTTAAGACCCTTGCTAGGTTTCTCCTTCTGCTTCAATTAAATCTACACATTTCTCTTTGTAGTTCTGTGGGTTACAATATACAGTGGGCTACCAAGACATACCCCATGTCTCAACTGTGCCCACCCTGCCAGCCAGTAAAGTCCAGGGGAGCCTTGGTGCCATCGTTCTCTCCAGATGGACACCTGTTAGCCATCGTACTGAACCAGAAGAAGCCAAAGGTTGAAACCAGGCCTTTCTATTAATTTCTGACTTCGTAACCATTTTCTAATTTCCATCAAGTAAAAAAAGCAAACAAAAAAAACCAACAACAATGTACATCATGTTTTTGAATACAGGATACACAGGTTGTTTTTGTGAGCACACAAAACTTTGTTTCGGTATCAAGCGACCTGGGAGGATGTGGAAGCAAGAACATGGATATCCCATCAAAATATGTCAGGTCAGTATGCATAGTTAAGTGATAGGGTAATTTATGCAAAATTTAACTACCTCTAATCATAGTTTGGTCAAAAATGCCAAAGACTCACACCAGTACCTCTGTTTTATTTTAGTTTGTTTCACAAGTTTACATGCTTGTGTTTTTCATGAACCTTTCAGGTCCTACTGGGTCGGGAGTGTCAGCTGGTCTGCTGAAGGCCTGTTTTTTGCTTGCGTCTTGAAGAGGGGCTCCCTCCTGATGTTGGCTCGCCTCGGTGGGCTTCTCACCCTGACGAGCTCTGGTTGCAATGTGGATTTTGGTCCAGCGCACTTCCTGCCCCTACATCCGCTTGTCACCTACAGGTAGATTTAAATTTTAAGCTTTTTAGCTGTTCGCTTGTTAGATTTCTTTAGTTCCCTGAAATACTATTTACACTCTTTAGACATTTTCAATGTGTTATTACAATTAACAACAGCCCAAAATGATAATTATGTAGTTTTACAGTTAAAGTAAGATGATACATGGCTCTTAAAAGTGTGATGTGTATTTGAATTCGTTTTCCTTCTATGCTGATACTTCAAAATCCATTGCAACTTGGTTACATTAAAATGCTTCAGAAGTCATCATATTAACTTATCTGCTTGTGTGTGATTTATTTTCTCTTTAAAGGCCTCAGAGGCTGTCATTAAGAATATTAACGGACAAACAGCAACACGAACAGCCCAGGCAGGCCAGGTGTCTATAGTTAGAGGAGGATGAAGTTATTAGAAAATATTTAAACAACTTACAGAGCAATGTTCAAGCCATTATCTAAAAAAAGATAAACACAGAACTCCAATCCTACCAAGAAATGGCCGTCCATCTGATCCGGTAGCTCAAACAAAGAGAAAATGAATGAATGAAACAGTCAAGAGGTCCATTAGTAACTCTGGATGAGCTGTAGAGATCCAAAGCTCAGGTAGGTCATGGATTCTACAAAATGGTTCTTTATTAAATACTGACAACAAGGAAGCCACAGTAAAGATAATGGCGACACAACAAACATGAGGAAGAACGTGTCCCGGTGAGAGAAGACTGTAAATACATTTTCAAATCTATATTGCTACCAACTGTGCCATTATGCAGCCCACAGTGGCGCAGTTGGTAACCCAGTTTTCGTTTTTATTCCACAGCAAAGAGAAAAAGAAAAATAGGTTTCATCTTACTTTAGTATTTTTTTGTCTCATACTGATGTACCAGTTGTTGTTTTTTTCAAATAAAGCCAGAATAAATTTAGAATGCTGTATAAAGTTTATGATGGCTGTGCTATTTATTTATTTTTTTCTTAGAGCACCGCTGTCTGCAGAAAATAGAGAAGCCTCCCTCTCCAGCTCGAGCTTGTCTGTGCGCGATCTTCTAAGGCAGCGGTTTTCTGTCACCTGGCATCCGCGACTGCTCTATCTCATTGTGTCCGATGGCTACATGGCCACTGTTCTGAAGGTGCAGGACAGACAGTCACCAGCCCTGGTCCTGAAGGCACTTCTGAAAGACACCTCCGAGGATCTCGAGAAAATCAGTCGCAAATTAGAAAAGTCCCAGGTGGTTAGAAGGAGATTTCCTGTAGCTGGAATGTTTTTTATTAATTCTTGATGTTTTCTCATTTTTCTCTTCTTTTTTATCTCTGTAGGTTCATGTGAAGGCTTGGTTGGAGTCCATATCTGGGTTTAATTCAGACAGCATCCTTGAGGAACTCAGCGCCACTGTTACATGTCGGCCCAAAGCATCAGACTCCACCAATTCAGCAGCGACAGATCCAAGCAGGCTGCCCCGTTTCCTGCAGGACCAGCAGACGCTGGGTGGCACCAAGGAGCTTCTTGAAAGCATGCAGGTCTTAAAAAATAATATTTGATGGAAAACACATCTTTAATTTTATGTGAGAGTAACTGGAGAAGGGCAATTTTTGATATATTGAATGTTTCAGCTGTTTGTGTTGTTTTCTAGGCTTATTTTGAAGAGGAGTCTGATTTAGAAGGACTTCCTGCTGGTCCTCATGTGCAAGAGGGAGGCCGTTTGGAATTCGCCTCGATGTTTGACACCATCCATGCTACAGACTCTCACAGTGAACTCGTAGTTGATACGAACCATAGAAAGAGACGAACGGAGAAGAAGAATCCTCTTTACCCTGAGCTGGGGAAGATACAAAGGAAGCTGCTTACTGCTTGGGCTTTTGCCATGTCAATAGGAGATGTAGTTGAACACAGAGTTCCTCTTCTGAAGCAAACGCTTTGCTGTGTGGTTTGGTTTGGTGCTCTGCTCCACTTGGTCCTCCCAAAAGAAAAAAAGCCCCCTGTTTTCGCCCGCTTGCTCCGCCTCATAAACGCTCTCCTGTCTTTCCTTCCTTGGGACAGTACTTCCTCAGACGGACAACGCTGCTTGGGGCTGATGGTGGAGTTTAGTGAACGGATCGTACGCCTTCTGTTGACCTCTCAGCCCGATGTCCGTCTGGCAGGCCATTCGCTTGTATCGTCTCAAAGTTTGTTCAGAACAGTGCAAATCTTGCGCCTGGTCTCAGATTCTCTCGACTGCACTTACAGCTTAGAGCAGAAAACCTGTTGGTCTTCTGAGGAAGAGTTTTCATCTTCTCATCCACATCTCTGGCCTTCAGATGTTTGCCATGTACCTCTGCTGAAGGATGTGAATCAAAAGCGATCCAATTTTGAAAATCAAGCGCTACCTGTTCCTCAGCGACCTTCAAGCAGGTACGCCCAGCTTGTGCTGTTGAGTTTGCTATTAATTACAATATAAATGATTATTTGAGTTTATAACAACCTCAAAGCTTGACGGTTATGATTATAATTTTCACGGACAGATTGTTGGGAGTGTGGCAGCTTGTGTATGATGTAACTCTGCAGTATGCAGAGGAGCTGAAGAGGTTTAAAGGCTGTGATGGTTTGGAGGAAGAGGAGCAAAAACTGTCTGTAATCACATCCCAGATCCAGACAGCTCTGCAGACAACAGGAGAAAAGCTGGAGGAGGGCCTTTCACTGCTGAGTTACCAAGGTCTGACACAGAAGAACACAAATTTTTATGGGATTTACTGCGCTAGACACACAAAGTACTGAATAATTGTAAAGAGGAAAAATAGCTAATTGTTTTCAAAAATATATTAAAGAAATATACTTTTTTTCCCCCCTTTTTGGTAGTCTCATAATAGATTCTTAATTGTGTTGCGGTCTGAACTTTGACTGGGTCACCCTTTATACATGAATATGCTTAGTTATAAATGATAGCTCTGACTATCTTTAGTGTTCCATGAGATCCTTTCAAAAAACCTTTGCATTTAACATTTAACTCCATCCATTTCCCAATGAAATTTGTCTAATTATTGCATCCCGTTTAAAAAGAAGCATCCCCAAAGCATGATGCTACCACCATCATGTTTTACAGTTGGGATGGTGCGATAGCTTTCCATTACCACTAGTGTTTTGTATGGAGGCAAAACTTTTTGTAAAATCTTACCTGAGTTACTCCTTCCTGATCTCCCCATCCCAATAAAATCCATTAAGGTTTGTGTTCATAACATGAACAAAATCTGTCAAAGTTAAATGGATTTGAATACTCTGTATTGTATTTGTAAAATGTATGAACATTGTATCTCAGTATTTCAACTCAAGCAAAGTTATTAGATTCAGACTAAAAGGAAGACAATGTTTTAAAGGAAGTAAATGCTTTTAATAGTTTTGAATCTACCTTTCGTTCTTTCAGGTGAGGACCTTTTCCTCTCAGGTTTGTACTCACAAAGTACACAGATGTTACGATTACAAATCTGTCAAGAGGCCAGCAAAGGTAAGAACCACGGCTTTCGGTTTTTGCTTTAAACGTTTCTTGCACAAGGCTGTCTTCAGTTTAAAGCAATTGTCATGGGTCTTTCTCTTAGGTGGTAACCGGCATGTCTTCCAGGAGATGCGCCTTTGTCTGGCGCTTCTGTATAGCCTGCTGTCCCAGTACCGTCTGAGAGAGGCCCAGGAGTTCGGGGACCACATGGCTCGGCTGATTCTGCTCAGAGCTGGAAACCGGAGCAACAGCTTGACTAGCAGTTCAGGTCAGCGATGGTTGATAATTTCTTAGTTTCTGAACTCGACATGTAAATAACTTTTCTTTGTGTGACAATGCAGAATATGTAACATTACGTCTTAAAGCTAAATAACTATATTGACTAACATATCTGTCTAAAGACTGACCTAAGGATTTTCAAAGTACTATAGAGAATGGACAAAGAAATGACAATTAAATGTAGCAATTAATAAGCTAGTTGATAATTATTTGAGATTTTTTTTTTTTTTTTATCCTGGAAAAGAAAGAAGTATAGTTTAAAGCAGAAACAGCTTTATTTGTCTTTCTTTGGCTTCCTGTGCTGCTACAGATCCTCTTCCTTGCCCCTGGCTGCCGATGGATCTTCCCAGTGATGCCGCCCGTTCGGTAGTTCAGACCCTGGGCAGATTCATGGCCTCCTACTTCACCAACCAGCCACTCTTCATCCTGCCTGCTCATAATGTGGCTGTCCTGCCTCCACTACACCTGCCTCACGGTGTGTTTCCAAAAGTTTCCCGACGGCTAAATAGATTCTCTTATGAATGTTGCGAGACACTGATGCATTGATTCCTCTTCAGCCTCGACCATCGGCCGTTTGGTGACCCTTTGCCAAGAGGAAGCGGCTAAAGCAGTTCGACAGCAACACCTGTCGGAGGTATGGACGGTTGATTATGCCCATGACTTGCTTCTGTTGGGGGGTCTCGTACCTGAGGCTGTGTGGTTGGCATCTCATCTGGGTGACTGGAAGACTGCAGTGACTCTAAGCCTTGCCTACACCAGCTACTGTGAAACACATATTGACTTCACTCAGTGAGTTTAAAAGTTCCAGATGAGTGAATATATGAATCTGAATATTTCTGTCAGAATACATTCAGTTTTTGACTTCATGACAGGCTCAGAAGGATAGATTTTCACCTGCCATCAGAGTTGCAGCCAGAAAGCATTTTTCAGGCTGAGCTGAGAAGTCTTCTTGGTGGAAAAACTGATTCGCAAGAGTGGATAGATAAAGATGGGAACGACTGCTTTACAGGTTAGACAAAAGCTTACCGTTATCAGATGAAAAAATCTATGGGGCTGAAAGTTCATGGTTTAAATGCTTATTATGTCCTAATTTTCTAAGATCCTCTGGAAGGAGAAGATTGGCAATTGTTACAGGCTTCTGTGCACGAGATTCTGAAAGCATCAGCCATGGCAGGAGTGAATCTCATGTCGTTTCCTTTGTCGACTTTGCTGGACATAGCCAAGGACATGTGCTCTTTAATGCCTACATTGGTACCCAATCAAGTGTACCTACCTTCACCGCCTCTGTATTGCCCACAGCCTTCACCAAACACACAGGTATGGTACTGAGAGTATCAAAGGTTTTCATGGTACACCCGAACATCTTATATAGTGTTAGGAGATAACAGGAGAGTGCATAACTGCAAAGGGAAAGAAAAACTATAGGTTCCTTTCAGGTCTCTGTTGAAAATTAGGTTTTTAATCTCAATATGAGCTTCCTGATTAAATAAAGATTATGTCCTATTTCACCACATCCATAAATCTCCTTTTTGGTCTTCTACTGTTCATCTATCACAGTATCCCTTGAAAATATATTGAATTTGCAACCTGTAAGTCTTTTTGAAGGCTCTATACATGTAAAAATATCAGACAAGGGATGTTTTATTTTCAGGACCAGATTGGTGAAACCGGGCAGTTTGCTGAACTTGACTGTCGTCACAAAGTTTCTGGAGTGCTCCAAAGGTTACTCTTACTTCTGAGATCTGCTCATTGTTGCCGTTCTGCTGCACAATGGTACATCAGTCGTCTGCGACGTGCTCGACACATCCTACACAAGGTGAGTCTCTAAAAGATTTTGCTCATTGTTATCCGGTTGAAAGAAAAAAATACTTTTAGGTAGTGCCACATTTGTTTCGTTTCTCTATTCTGTCTCAAGCTAAATAAAGGTCAAAGAGTTAGCTGCTTAGCCTATGCTGATTTTTACCTCGTCAAACCCCTAAATTTTAGGCAAATCCTAACAGATATTGTCAGAAATATTACTATGGCCATTCTAAATATCTGGCATTGTCTGCAGATCAAGAAGAAGTATTCTTCCCCCTCAGCTACTCAAGAGGAAAAGACTTTCCCTGAGGGACTGATGAAGTTGATCGGCCGTTCTGGATTCTTTAGACGGGACCCCAATAAAGACGGTCACTTGGATTCCGATACCAGCCAAACCATCAGTAATAAGCCAACATTGAAGTATAAATACAACGAATAGCACTTAATATCGTCTTAATTATTATTTTTTTCCCATAAGTTTGTTTCAGAGAGCTATGCGCTTTATGCTGGATGCTTCACGTCAGGGATCAGCTCTCCCTTCACTGCAGGAGGTATCAGACTGCCAGACGGTGTGACGGAGAGGAAGCGGTATTACAGTAATGTCACCTGTAGAATATCCTCGTTAGATTGTGCTTACCACTGATCTATGTTTGCATGTGTACGCTTGTCCCTAGATCCCAGATGATTTACAAATAAATTCAGCCAATATTGAGGCTCTTCACTGGGCTTGTCGTCTTCTCCCTTTCACTCACTTCCTTGGTGAAGAGGAGGTCCTTCAGGACATAATACTCAGTCTTCTGTCTGAACTACCTCCTATGTCTTTGGTAATGAATTCTTACTCTGCTACACTTTTTAGTGCAAAAGCATGGATTTTGAGTTGTAGCATTTCTTTTCATCCTTTGCTCTTCCTGTCCGTAGGTGGCGGATACGCTGGTTCGAGCCTTTCCGCAGGAGGAAGAGTCAGTCAGAGTGTCTTTGAGAGAAAAGTATAACTTACTGCTGCAGAGAATGGGGCAGTGCCACCTTCTCGGTAAAAATTGTTCCTTAAAAGGTTATAGGCAGGCCTTTACATATAAAAATAATGTAACCAGTTGTTGCTCTCAGACATAAACACTGTATCTTTCAAAAATTTACCTTTTTAAATTTAGGATAAAAAATATCCTAAAATTAAAGGTTTTACTGTTTCAAGCTTGTTTTGTTTCTTTTTACCAAAGAGCAACAGACGGGCATTAACTGTGATCAACAGAGTGGATTCGTATAAGACATAAAAAAGTAAAAGTGGAGATTTTTTTTTACTTTCAAACAGGGTAGAAAATCCTAATTACCCTGATTTGAACAATTCTGTTTTCAAGAGGTAGTTTCCAAAGTTCTGGAATTTGTCTGAAATATAATTTTGATATGAAAATATGCATTGGAACCCTTTATTAACATGCTGTGACTTTTTATGGTGTTAGCTGAAGCATTTGAAACCAGCCCAGTAATTTAGCCTGATCTGGAAGCAGTCCATTTGCTTTAGCTTAGTATAAACCAATGTAGGTGAATAGGATTTACTAGCATGCTAATAGATCTCATTCATTTACATTGGTTTACCCTAAGCTAAGCTGTTTAGCAAATGTACTGATGCCAGATCAGGGGAAATTACTGGGCTGTTTCCAAAATGCTTTTTTTCTCACTTACCTAACTCTGGGGAATTTGGCAACAGACACATTTTCATTTAGGGGTGGAAGATCCCTTTAACATTTCCATTTTACTGCCTGTAAAACAAGTGTTAAGTTAAAACAGCATTGTTTTCAGTCACAAACAAAGTATGACACTTTTATTAGGATTTTTTATTATATAATATTAATATTTATTTAATGTAAGTAAATAATGTTAGGAAAACCATAATTAAGAGCATCAGTTTAGATTATTTAATTGTTTAGATTTTTTTAGAAGTTAAATCAAATGTATTTATAGAAAAGCTTTTGTAGAGAAATACATATTTAACAGTGATGCTCTTTGAATAATATCAAAACAAACTGATTATGGAGACATGTCGACTGATCAGTCACTGCCTAATTGATCCACATACAGTGATACTGTATATTTTCTTTTTTTTTAGGGTTTTTCTCACAAAACATCTATTTAATATATAATTTAAAAGCTTATTGGGACAACATGAAAGGTCGACTCTGACTCATCATAGGATGTTTGTGTTGCATCTAAGCGTGAATCCCTCTTTCCATATTTCCTTTTATTTTCCAGATGAAGGGGGAGAAGACGGGAACGAATCGACGATGATTTTTATTCAAGACAAAAAAAGACAGAGGAGAAAACATTTGGCACGGGTGCAGAGGCACTTGGCTCCGCCTGTGCTCCATCTGTGGGAAAAAGCAGAGGAACAGGAGGGTAGAGGGGGAAGAAACGTCTCAGTCCCATTAGGGCAACTGTCCCTGGGTACAACTGGGAGCACCATCAGCACTTTAACCGATGCTGAGTTGCAGCCAGTGTGCAGCGACGCAGACAATACGTCTGAGGCCACCTCCCCTAAACAGCACAGTGCATTCATGAGCAGGTAGGAAAAGAAATGTATAATAATTATTTTTTTTATTATTTTTTGGTTTCCTGATTTTTATTTTGTCATTTTTAGGAGCAAGGAAGACAAACAGAAGTTGGCATCTAAGAAGGAAAGTGTCCTTGAAGGGAAGGCCCTTATAGATGGTGAAAGGGAGAAGGAGCAGCTTTCTCTACCAGTGGTTGGCTCCTGGGAGTTTGAGCTGGAAGATGATGAGTATCTAAATTTCCTGGAGCTCTTCCTCAGCTACGTTCTAGAGAAAGATACTATAGATGCTATGGATCGTGGCGATGAGCTACCTCTGCTGAAAGGCTTCTGCTCTCAGCTGAGGGAAAAGGAGTTGCATTCTCTAAAATTCGACGTAGTCTCTACGATGCATCGCCGTCAACGAGGTGGCCACCTTCTGGAGAGGAAACCCTCGGGGAAACCCCCATCGGTGTTCAGAGCAGGCTGTTGCTACAAACCAATCAAAAGAGACGCGACGCCTGACCCGCAGACTTCTTCAGTTTGGAGTGAAGATCCCATTTCTAGGAGCAGCATTCCTGTCAGTTTTCATCCTGAGAGACCGAAAGGTTTGTTTGGCCACCAGCAACAAAGCAACATATCTTCGATGAGATTAAAGGAACCCAGTATTGGTTCTGAAAGCAGCTTTGTCCAGAAGGCCTTTACAACAGAACACCCCTCAGAGAGCCTTATACCTGCTTTCTCGTCGTCTGTTGAAGCTGTGACTGGCTTACTGCAGGGTCTGGATCCAGAGTTAGAGGCCCAGTTTCCGGAGCTGGGCAGGCTGCTGGAGTGGATGGTGCGTTGGGCTGATAGAAGGATACTGCTGGGGCATCATGGTAAAAAGAAGAAAAACACAACAGGCGAAACGGACGACAGAGTGGTGATTCGTGTGAAAACCACAGCCCCTGCTATCCTTACCTCTTTGCATTTGTTGGAGTATAGCAACGCTGCTCAACCCCAAAAGGACCATGACTCTCCCTACAACCAAGTTCCTGAAATGCAATGGACTGTTGCCCCTGTGCTGCATTCGGATGTGGAAAGAAAGATGGAGAGAGAGAGCAGCGTCGACACTGGTTGCCATGGATCCACCAACACTTCCGCCACTGCTGCTGATCATAATGTGCTACAAGTGGAAACATCTCCGTGAGTAAAACATGTTGTCAAACCAGTTATTTAAATGAGGAATATTCAAGATATCGATTTCATGATCAAACCCAGTTTTAAAGATGGAATTAGAAAACGAGTTATGTTTATCCAGTGCAGCTGTTGAGTTTCTGATTTTTTTTTTTTTTTTTTCTAGATTGAAAACCTTTTGGAAATCAAATAAATACGAGCATTTAATCAAATTCAATCACCATTTAAATCTCCTGCTTCCCAATTTTTTTGTGTTTGCTTTGTGATAAAACTGCAAAGGAATAAAATAATATTTTTTAACATAAAAATTAAGGCTATGAAAGCCAAAATATTTTCTGGGTTTAACAATTTCACATTGTAAAAAGGTTTTTTCCTTATCAAAAGGAAAAAGATCAATAAAAGTAGCTACTGTTATAGAAAAGACCTGTCGTCCTGTATTTAACTTTTACGCCTGTATCTGTCTGGCAGAATTTGACAACTGGTTCATCTTTGATAACATTTATGCTTTTGTTATTTTGTATTTGGCAAAACAGCACCTCTTAACTTTATCGCATAGCTGATTTATTGTCTATGTTGCTTTTGTTTGTCAGCAGCTCTGTCTCAGATGAGCGAGAGGAGCTGATGTTTCCTCCTCCATCCTATGAGATTCAGTTCAGATTTGATTCTCAACATCCAGGTTCCCAACAACAGTCGTTTGACGACTTGGATGTTACGCCTGAAAGAGAAGGTTTGGTTAAAACACAACACTTTAAAATAGCTGTCAGGTTTTTTTTTTATTCTCACAGAAAATACTTATTAAAATGTCCTTAAATTTCTAGAGATGAGTGGGGACTCTAAGGTTGATGTATTACCTTCTGATTCCAGTGAGGATACCTCTAAAGATGTCTGCACACCAGAAACGGTTTTTATTGCCAGTCAACTTGCATTATATGCTTTTTTCAGTCTGTTGCAATAACACAATTCAGTGTGGTATTTTGTTTCACTTTTTAGAGTTTGAAGCTTGAAGACCTTGAACACTCAGAGAAAGATGATGTGTGTAGTTCTTCCTCCCAGTAAGTTAAACAGCAGCTTTTACTGGACTAAGCTACTGCAGTTAGTGCAAAAAAGATTAAGACAATAAAATTAGCTAAAAAATAGTATGGAAAAAAATGAATATAACATTTTTGTTCCAACTGTTTTCCCTCGATTTTTTTATTGTTATATTTAATAGTATTGTCAAACTATAGTCTTTCTTCCTTATTGACTGACACATTTTTCAGCTCTAGTTTGTAATTTTGCAACAAAACTGTGTTGAATTGGCTAACACACAAATTTCTTCCTCCTCATGTGTTTTAATGTCAACTATATTCGCTTTGTTTTACCATAAACATAACTTTAAGCGTTCCATGGTGGCAGCTGTAAAAAGAAAAATATTAGGGATGCAACAATATCACTTTTTTCAAAACCGATACCATACGGATACTTGGATCAGAGTACCTACCGATACCGAGTACAAATACCGATACTTTACGACACAGAAAAGTGCTTTCAATTGGGAGTCAGGTTTTATTTTCTTCTCTGCTTGCTACAAGAAATGATGGTGAATTAGATAAAAAAAATGAAATGATAATAAAAATGAACACAGAAATTATTGCGGCATTTCCACATCTTTAATATCGGTTCATGGTATCTGTTAATATTAGCCAATACAGATACTAGTACATTAGGCAGTATCGGGGCCGATGCCCAATACCCGTATCAGTATCGGTGCATCCCTAAAAAATATAACATATATCCTGCTGATTTATTTGCAGTTTATAGTTCACAGATATAGACATTGTAAAACCGCTGAAACTGAATAATCTTTTTTGCTTTCCTGTTTTCCCCCCACAGTCATCCTCCCGTTAACCTAGAACCTGCTGCTCCTCCAACCGTCCACCCTGAACATCCTCCTCTTCCTGCAGAATCTATTGATTCGGGCGATGTGCCGCTCCTCAACCCTGCTGCTGATCAACCACGTCTCCAGCCACAAACCTCCACAGCTGGGGCGCCCCCTGCTGGTTCTGCAACTTCTACTCAGCCTTTGCCTTCACCATTGAGACAGCGTCTGGGTGAAGACTTGCTCAGATTAGTTCAGGTATTGGCAGTTTGTGTAAAAAGGTAAGAGGTGGGGTTAAAGAGTTGAAATAAAAGCTCTACATTAAAGACACCTGTCCTGTTTTGCAGCACATCAACTACATGAGTCTGAGTGAGGTTTTGGGAGCAACGTTTTCCAGTCTACAGACGGTTCAGCAGGACTCCTCACATCCTAATTTGAATGTATCTTCTACTACTGGAATAATCCCTGAGCCAAATGCTGTTCCAGTTCAAACTCCTTCAACTGCTGTGCCTCAGTCACTGGCTTATTCGCCAAAATGTGGGTCTGGCGACCCTCAGTCGATTCCTATTGAGTCGTGTCATTCTGCAGCCCAGCCTGTCATGCAGAGAGTAGGAGTCGGTCTACATCACTACAGCCAAATTCAACCCACCGGAGCCAGTAGCGTAAGTGTAACTTCTCCCGTATTTGTCTCCGATTCCATACCGCTCGTACATGCTGGATTTTATTTTTTAGGCGATGCAGCCCCTCTCTGTGCAGGCGGAGTCACCAGCAATTCAGCAGAGGGAAAAGAGAAGACTGATCCCGTCTTCAAAGGGTCTCCTGGCCACTACTGATTGGAGTCACACAGTTCAACACCTGCCTTCTGATAGCAGTGCACAGACTGGGACTGCTGCACAGATGCTGGGTCTGAAGTTGCTTAAACTCCATCACTCTGCTACTTCACGGCACAGTGACCCTCACTATGCTGCTCAATACACACAGACTCCGCACACTGCAAACTTTGACCCTCCTGAGTCCAATCAGCCCAAGGTGACAACCCACGATCAATCCACTTGGACGAAGAAAGTTGGAGAGAAAAGAAATGGGGTTTCCCGTCAAACTAAGCATTTCATTTTTAATCCTATGCACGACCCGCCTCCCAGGAACTCCCACCCGACAATGTGGCCGTCGGGACAGTCAGAAGGTCAAACATTCCCTCTACTTCCTCCTGATTTTCCGACACGCATCTCTGCACCAACGCACGGCCTTCGCCTGCTGCAATTGCAGGACCCTCAATGTAACAGCATTACCTTCCCCAAACTAACCACAGTGTCTGCACCAAAACCTACTGTTATGTCAGTTCCGATGACAGAGGCGCCTATAATTAGGCTTTTACGTCTTGAGTCTGGACCCAAAATGGTCAGCAGTTCTGATGTGCTGTTAGATTTATCACCACTCTACTTTGCAAACCAAATTGTTTAACACTTATCTATCCCTACAACAGATTGTACCCCAGAATATTCCTTCAAACCAAATGAGTCGTCTTTTGGAGGATTTGACTGGTGTGGAAATCTTGCCGCAAGACGCTGAAGTGGCTCAGCAGAATTTACCCAGACCAGATCAACCTGTCAAAGGCATTAGAAAACTAACTAGCTCCCCCTGCTGGAGTTCAAGTAAAAGGTAATCAAATATTAGCTTTTATGACTGTTGCCTGTTGTTTTTACTATTCTTGTACTTTGATGAGTATTTTTACTCTAAAGACAGAAGAGGAGGGAGGAGAAGACAAAGGGAAGGAAAACAGAAGTCTCATTCCGTCTGAATGAGTCTATCATCCCAACAGAAGAGGTAAAACAGATCACGAATAATTAATAGTTTATAAATGGCTATGCTAGTATACCTCTGTTATATTTGACGCAATATATTTTTAGGCAGCACATGTACCTGATAGTGGAGAAACTGCAGTTGCTGAAGAGATCAAAGCTTCACAGGACATGAAAGGTGATTACACAACAGAGAACACTTTCCTGGTTAAACCAGTTCTGTGAAGGTACCGGTGCTGTTAGACCACTCATTCAAACATTTGTTTATCTGTTCTTCCTTCTTCCTTCTTCATTTGTTTATCTGTTCTTCCTACATCCTTTTATTCTTTCATCCATTGTTCTTTCTTCCTTCTATTATTCCTTTCATCCTTTTATTATTCCTTCCATCATTGTATTCTTCTTTTTATCCTTCCATTCTGTATTCCTTCTATTCCTCCTATTTTTTATCCTTCCTTCTATTTTTCCCATGCTGTTCTTTATTCTGTTCGTCTTCCGTTCCGTCTATTATCCTTTCCATCTGTCTATCCATTCATCCAACTGGTCTCTGGTTTTTACAGGTTCCATATTTAAAGCCTGACCATAATCTGCCTTAGATTCTTGGGAAATTTTTCTGTTTATATTAAAAACCATACTGAGAACTCTGGAAATATAAAAATATGGAATTTAGAGGTGAAAGTTGTGTAGTAACTAGTAGTGGGCATCATTATGATGAAGATTATGTCTTCTTTGTGCAGGTTTCTTTTGCTAAAATAAATTAATAAATAACCAGGAAACAAGTAGAAATGTATTTTTATAAAATGTAGATTTTATTTGATTTAAAATATCTTCATCTTATGTTGTGAGAATTTTGGCTTTGCATTATATTTGGAAAAAGATTTAAATATATTTTTTAAATGCATTTTACACAATACATTTTCTTTCAATGACATTCTTAACCTTTGTGAAGCTGTTGTTATGATGCTGCAACGTATCTGGAAAATGATAATAAATAAATGTAAAACAAATCACAATACATATCGTTACCCCACATGCTTTAGATTATATCGCAATATAGATTTGAGACCATATTGCCCAGTCCTAGTAGGAACCATGCCTCACTATATTTAGTTCAATATTGGAAAAAAGAATAATTATTTTCATTTTTACAAACTGAACTTTAATAAGTGGTAAACAAATGTTTTATTGACTTTACAGAAGTCATTTGAGCTCTTTGTTTTCTGTCTTAAATCTTATGGATTTTCTGGTCTTTAAATCCCAGGATCCTCGGATAATTTGCTGATTGGTGAGAGATTATTGGACAAAGTCTACTCGACTTCTGCCGAGCTCCATGCCTTTGCTTCAACGAGCAAACGTCCCCCGGAGTGTCACGATGCTTTCACCAACACAGAGCCAGGTGTGTTGGACTTGGTTTTGCAAATATGTTCATATAACATGGTAGCTTCTTGTAATGAAGTTATTAATCATTCAGAAATACTAAATACTAGATTATGTTAAATTAGATTTAATATATTTTGCTTGAATTATTTTAAAACGTAGCATTGTTTTGACCAAAACTTCACAATAACGTAAAAGTGTTCTTTCAGCTCTTACTCCAACGCTTGAGAACAAATCTGTTTCTGTCCAGGCGTCTGGAATGACTAGCAGCCTAAAAAGTAAGCTGAGTTGGAATGATTCACAGCTTTAATGTTTGTTGTGGATGGAATTTGGATGGGGGATTTAAAAAAGTAGCTTAGGTGAGTGTTTTTTTAATCTAGTGAGAAGTCCAGAGAACTTTCCAGAAGATCCTGTCCGAGACAAAGTGGAGAACCAGCAGGAATTTGAGAACTTTCTGGTAAGAGTTCTCTTAAATGAAACAGCCCCATTTTCAACAGCCTTAAACTAGGATTTTGGTTATAACGTTTGAGTCCAGACACAACACATATACTAAAATTGACATTGAAAATCTAATTAAATAGCTTTTTATTGAATTATGAAAAAAGTAATTGTAAGTTCCTTATTTTACTTTTAGTTTTATTTTTTTACATTTTATTTATCAGGATCTTGGTGGCCACCAGTTCCTAAGTGTCTTAGATCTGGAAGATGTGAGGCACCAGGAGCATTTGCTGCCACATCCCATCTCGGAAGCGCAAGATGTTCCTTCTTCCCCGACTTCTGCTCAGCTTCATGTCCTTGCCACCTCTGTCATCCGCTCAGCTACTGCGGCTGAGTCACAATCCTCAATTCCAGTTCCGAACGATCTACTGAAACCCAGAACTACCACAGGTTTTTTTTTCTTCAGATTTTTACAATCGCAATGATACTCACATCCTTGGGCATTTTGACACATCTCAACCACAAACATCTTTGCAATTTAATGGGATTTTTTTGTGATGGACCAACACAAACTAGAGTGTAACTGTGAAACTATGTGATTTTCATAGTTCTTTAGGGATAAGCAAAGCCGATAGAGACATGGCTCAGAAGTGTTGCTGCTGTAAATGCCCCAAAAGACGGTTCTGCAAACTACTGCTTAGAGGGCCTGAATAAAAATGCATTCAACGCTTTTTTAGATTTTTACTTATAACTTATTTTCCTTCCTCTTCATTAATCACAGTTAATGCTACTACTTTGTTGTGTTAATCTTTAATATAAAATGCTAGTAGAATACTTAGAAGTTTGTGATCTTAACATGACAAATTCTGATAAACTTCAAAGGATGTGAAGACGTTTTTTTTCTTCTCGTTTTTATCCAGTGTGTCTTAAAGCTGCGTTTTTTTTAATTGTTTTATCCTTTTTTCTTACAAAAAGCCGATACCAGAGAAGTCTCTGAGGTGTGGCCGTCCTTCAGTCAGTCCGAGCTCAGTAGAGATGCAGAGAGAATCACCTTACCAGACGATATGTTGGAGGATTCATCTGAATCTGAAATCTGTCGAGCCATAAAGGCGCAGAGGCTTGTCCCTGACAGATCCCCTTCCTCGTCTGCCACAGCCTGGTTCTCCTCCCGCCTGTCAGAGCTCGACTCTCAGTTGGCTGCTTTACAGAACATTGCAGATCATCTTGAGACGGACTTTTCAAATTCAAGAGTGGTACGTATGAATCTTGTTTAGAGGCTACTTCGATTTTTCTGACGCATATATAAATGGTGGCCTGTAGGCTGGTATCTTTTTGTAAATCGGTCCACTTAATTGTTCTTTTCTGTTTCTGTTTAGCTGGTGAACACAATTGAAAAGCTCTCCGTAGTAAATGAGGTTGATTCAAAGGCCACTACAGGAGTAAAGAAAAGTGTCAGACTCTCTGTTCCACTCAAAGGTCGGACCAGGATCTTTTTACCTGTTATAGAAGTTACCGTTCCATTTCTTATTTCATTCACATTTTCAGGATTAGAAAAAGAAACAACTAAATATGCATATCTGTAAATTTTTTAATAGTGGTATACTATCTCCAACAGCTTGGACATTGAGACCTGATCCAGACGCTTTACCTACATTGAAGGAATGCGACGAGAACAAGGTAGAACAGGAAGAGGAACATACGCTTCATGACTTCTCCGGCAGTTCTGCAACAAAGCCGTCTCTTCACCGTTCAAGCTCTCCTTCCTGTCAGAGTGGTGGTCCTTCCTATCTTCACAGCTCTCCAGGTTGAGATGCAGCTGATTCAAACATCTTTGTTTTCTTCAGTCATGAGTTCCTGTTACGCCATCAGTCCCATAGACAGATTTGGGAAAACTGATTGTTGTGTTTTACCCTAATCTGCCAAGATGACAGTTGGATCTTTAACTAATATCAGACCTCATTGTTTTAATTCAATTGTAGGTTTTTGTAGCGATCCATTTAAGAAAACAAAAAGTTAACACACTAACTGTAATTTTTCATCCAAAGGAATACAAGAACACCTCAGTGAGACCTATGACACATCTCATGAGTACGTTTAACTAGACCTGAAGTATTAAAATAAATAAAACCACCTCTTTTTTTCTTTTTTCTAACAATAGTTTATATTTTTTCCCTATTTAGATGGGCAGATAGTAATCTGGGTCAGACTGAGTTATCCGACACTATGGAAATCTTAGACGAGTTGGTAAAGGAAGGCTACTTATCTCCCCCTGACTGGGATTTGGTTCACTCTCAGACTGCACACCAAAGCAGGTACAGAATACGAAAATTTGCAATTTTAAAAAGAGATACTCACCCATCTGACAAATATTATGGCCCTCAGGAGGCAGGACCAGCAGCAGCATAGCTGGACTTCACAGAAAGGAAAGCTTCCTGAGGAGAGGAAGGAGCTGAGGATTTGGATGAGACGGAAACAAAGGCAAAGACTGGCCACTTATCAGAAACATAGACAGAGCCTAAGGGAGAGGGAGCATAAACCGTTCTCTGCTTCTTCAACAGGGGTGAGATATATTTGTCTTCTAGATGTGATGTTCCAGTTTTTTCTTTTATAGTATCTTTTTTTTCATGCTATAACTTCTGCATCACTACTCTCCAAAATTTTGCAGGAATCTCAAAACAGGAAACAAGCAAGCAGTGAGAGAAACAAAGATGAGAAAGAAAAGTAGGTATCTGTGTACTTTAGGCCCCATGAAAACATGCATGCATTTTTAAACTGTTCTGCCTTTTTCTTAGGTTCATGCTTCTGAAGCAGTACTATCAGAGAACACAAGAGGCTTTTTCTTTGGCCAATGACTTCCTGGCTCCTCCTGTAATCGTGCAAAGTTCCTCCCAAACCTACGGCCCTCCAAATCTCACCTGGTCAATTTTGGCTCCACCTACTGGCAACCCTCAAAGGTATCCTGTACCAGTGAAGTACAATCAGTTTCTGGCACCATTAAGCAGTAATTGGAGTTAGTAATGGCATATGCGGTCAGAATGAAAACCTCAGCTTGTAAAGAAGTAAACCAGTTTTAGTTTGAAATAAAAAAATTGATAAGGGAAGGTTTGTAAAACAAAAATTATGCCATGAATATTGATATTTACCTGTTGAGTTCAAAGTTCACATCTCAGTAAACCTAATTAATGTTGTCTACATTGTTCCTGTAGTCTGCTCGTGGTTTTCTCTACAATTACTATCACTTTATTATTGTCCCCTACAGGGACAATTGATAACCCTTTTTGCAGCCTGGTGAAAAACTGAAAAAACTTAATCAATGCCTGTAAACAGCATGCATAAAAAATAATAAAACATTTATTTAGCCAAGATGGTCCCATTGAGATAAATCATCTCTTCCTCTGGTGCATCCTGGTAAGGGTTGAAAGAGAATGACGATCGGAAACAAAACTTGTACAATTAAACTAAAAGGTAATTGATAAAATCTTGTAAGATTAAAAAAAGTTGTAATTAATCATTTCATTCCATTTAACCCAGACATATTCAGTAAAGCATGCTTTTAGCTAACCTAAAAGCTTCAGAGAATCAGGAAAGCCTAAGATCCCTTCATTTTAGATGTCACACACAGTTTTCATGGGTGCAGCATGTTACAGATATAACTATATATATATATATATATATATATATATATATATATATATATATATATATATGTCCTAAATCACTCAGTCCATGTTTAGAGTATAGATCTATGGAGATGTTTTTAGAAACATATCCTTTTCTAATGCAATGTGTCAGATTAGATTTTAAAGTACTGTATTTTTTATTCCATTCACTCTAACATGTATCTGCCTTGCATTTTTGTGAAAATATGTACTGTTCATACAGTAGGTGCCACATTTACCAAATTACATGAATGCTACGCTAATGACGTTACTGTGACTGTATAGTTTAGCACATTTAGGCTAAGCTACGCAGATAGAGGCCTGCCACATGCTTAGAGTGGTGACTAATGGGCCCGAGTAATTCAGCCAATCATTTTCTGAGCAGTTGGGAGCATTAGAAGGACTTGTAGAATTGAACTTCGGCCCCGAGATGGTTTGCTTATCATATATAATGGCAGGAAAATATAACTCACTTTATCCTTATGTCATAGCGTATTGTTCATTTTGCCACTTTAACCACAGTGCACACATAATATGTAATAGGGACAGATCATGATTATTACAGTTCTCATATTCACAGGTATCACAGGGCATGATGTTTCACAAAATGTACTGCATTTCTTCATGTCTAGAATCCAACAGATAGTTAGATTAGACACACCAATATATGTGATATGATAAGTGTGTGTCAGCAGCTTAAAACAATAGTGTAATATGCTATGGTAATATATGTAGTATTTTTTTCTCTTGCAGACCTCTCAGCATATCAGCTAATGATAAAAAAAGTCCTAAGTCCCAGTCAGGAGGTTCCCCTCCTCGCCTACGTTATTCTGCAGAGGGGGAATCTTCAGAGGAACTCAGCAAGAGACTGGGACTTCATCGACCAGGTATTGTTATCACATGTGGGCAATTAATATTAAAATGATGAAATGATCCTGTGGAATGGTTGGGGTCCACAAGTCTTGAGCTTGACGTATCTTAGTCAGACAAAAACTACTTTACTTATATCATGCATTTTTTGTTTCAGTAACTTTTTTGCCAGGGGACCGACTGTCTCAGGTAACGAGGCGAGGAATGCTCAGCAGGACCAAAAGCCAATCCAAGGTTCATCCAACTAGCCAGAGTCAGGCACAGCATGTTGGATTCCAGACAAAAACGAAGTTCAATAACAGTTTTTCCAGTGAAGCTGCTTTACAAAGAGGGAACCTGAGGGAACAGAGACAAGTGAAGGAGCCTGAATTGATGAAGCGTTCAGAAACCTCCAAGATAACAACTGGGATGGGTTCCACCTTTGTAAGAGTCACATTTTACTAAAAAATAACCTGTTTGAATCGTTCCACTGTAGAGAAGAAACTGAAATGACCCTTTCAAATAACTGTTTTATTTTTCTCACCTCTTCTGTGCCTTTTTTCTTAGGTTTTGGGTGGGATTTTAGATGGGCAAGACGGTGATGTCGCAGGTGGAGTTTCAGAAATGGACTGGTTGGATGATCTGTCTGACAGCGCAGGAAGCAGCCTAAGCAGAATAGACTGGGGTGCCATTGAAAGGATGGTGGCTGCAGAAGAAGATTAATGAACAAAAAAACTGTACTCTAAAATGTTGTAAGGTTCCACAAGTGCCTATTGGAGATCTGTATAATTAGAAATATAAAGTAGTAGATGAAAAAAAATGTACAGTCTAAAGTTTATAGTGAATAAATCTGCTGGGTTTATTTATATTTGTAATTTCTTCAGATGTTTTCTTTATATTTCTATGTTTGACAGTGTGCGTGTCCTGTCACTATGCCTTAAACAGATCATGCACCCTGGCCACTTGGCCACCTATCCCTTTGCTTTGCCACATTTGTTTGTTCCTCTTAAATGTTTTTAAATGTTTAGAAAAGCTTCCTGTATTTTTTTATTTTAAACCTGTGTTTATATAAAAAATATTTTAAATAATAAGCCCTTTTAACAGAATAATTGTCTCACTGTTTTTATTTTTGATAAATAATTTAGTTTGACCAAAACAAGCACCACATCAGTGTTTTCTTATACAACAATACAAAATAAAAGTTTAATCTGAATTGAGGTCAATTCATTCATTTATTCTGGACAAGAACCCAAAGCTGAATTTTAACACTCAAATAAAGTCTAGTTATAAATACCCTTCTAACCCTTCATTCATGGAAAATGAATCATATCACACCAATTCTTAAATCACCAAAGTGGCACCCTGTTTTTTTTTTTTTTAAGAAATAGTATTTAATTAGGTATTTATGGCCTATGATTTACAGTTAAATTGTAAATCAGTTTTGCTTGTCAGGTATCCGTGTATCACTTTCCCAGCACCAGAACTAAACCAGCGGAGACACCATTTTGTGTCTATGCTCCTCAGTTCTGAAGCCAACTGCCTGGAAAACCTGACATATTCAGAACCCCCCCCCCCCCACTAAAATCTGCTTTAGTTCAGCAAACCAAACGCTGCATTCAAAGCGGTTACTCCAAGACTGTAGTGGCGCTCTGCGCAGATCTGCAGCTGGGCACGCAATTCCCGAGGAAGAGGAAGAAGGACTTCCGCAGGTCAGAGGTAAACAGTCGTGTTTGAAAACATGGATGAAGGTAAGCACTTTGCTGAGTTTTACTTCTAATTTCTCTGTATTGTATTCATCTAAACGACTACTATTAACTTTATAATAAAAAAGTTGCTTGTCTTTTTTTGAGGAATGAGTTTAACAATGTAGAATGTTGATAATTTTTCGTTAGCTTAACGATTTAGCTTACCGTCGTTTTGAGTTATTGCTGTATTTTATACATCATAACATTTTATTGAAATTTAAACATTTTGACAGATAATACGTTAATGGTTATCCAGTTAGTTATTTAAAAGTGGTCTTTCACCTGACTTGATAAAACTATCTGATTTATTCTTTGTGTTAAGCCACCCCCCCCCCCCCCTCTCTCTATACATAAGATGAAATTGAATATTCCCTGGTCAAACGAATCAACAGTGTTATTAAACATACTCTAAAATACTCTCTTTTGAGCAGGAAAACTGCCTGGTGATGGAGACATTGGATCTGTCATGGGATTCTCTGGGTTTGGTATGTGCAGCTACAAAGGATGGATTATATTTAATTAACTACAGAGCTCTGTTTCAAAGTGGACTGAATCGATTCTGTTTTTGGTTTTTTTAAACTTTTTTAAACTTTTTTTTTTTTAGGTAAGAAGGCGCGGACATTTGATCTTGAAGCCATTTTTGAGCAGACCCGGAGAACAGCTATTGAGAGGAGTCAGCGTGCCCTGGGTCAGTATGTTGTGACTTGTGGTGCTGTTTTATACATGGACTGAATTCGTGACATTATTCCTTCTTTGTCCTGGAGAAGTGTTGATATCTTATGTTTATTTTTCCCAAACGCAACACTACAATTGCTAAAATGCACCCCATACACAGGTATTAAGAATCTGGTTAAGTCAGGAATTTGATTCCAAAAATTTTATAGGACTGGAAAACTGTAAAAAGAAAGGGAAAATAGTCAAAAAGTTCCTCCCAATCTCCTTTCTATACTCTCAATCATTCTTTTAATTAATTTATTTACAAAGTTTTCTCAGTTCGCCAATATATTTATCTGTCCTTGTTTTTTGTTGGTTTTGCCTGTAAAGTCTGAACACTGTAAATGTTCTTCTTAGTTAATTTTGTGGTCATTGTTCAAGACATTTATGTAGATGTTCAGACCTGAAACTGACGTGTTTAGTAATCCCATTTACATCTTCTGCCTTGTTTTCAGTTATTCTGAAATCTATATTTTCAAATTAGCTTCTGGTCATGTTTACAAACTTCAGCTTGTTAATGCTTGCAATTGAAAGCCTGTATCACTGTTATTGTGAGTCAGAAGTTAAATGTTTGAGTCAGGTTTTTCCTGCAGTATGTTGACTTTAATTAAAAAGTAACGTTCCTTCCCTCAGAGGAGCGACAGGAAGGGGCTCAGATGGAAGAGGAGGGCGAAAGCTCCAAGTCGGTTCCGAGTCAGAGAGACAAAGCTGCAGCTCGGTAAGACGAGTTTATCTTGTTTAAGTGAATAACTCAGAAATCATTCTTATTAAGGGGTGAGAGTTCTTTTCCTTTCCTTGACAATCTGCTTTCAAAAAATACAAAGCGGTAGCGACAGCAGTGATTCAGACTCGGAGCTCGTTGGGCCCCCGGTGCCTCCTCAACATGCAGCTCAGGAGGACAAAGATGAGCTTGTAGGACCACCTCTTCCACCAGGTTACAGGGACAACACAGCAAACGATGATGATGATGACGACGACGAAGCAGAGACAGATGAGGAAGATGATGATGATGATGTATGTGCATTTTAATAGTGTGGATGCATCTTTAGATATTTCTATAGCATAATATACTTTAAATGGTACCATTTTGTTCTGCTCTGTGCCTTATAGAGTCAGATGGCATTCACAATTCCAGAGAATCAAAAAATCAATTGGTAGACTCTAAAATTAATCATCAATGTTGTTATTTAGATAACTTATTATATTTTTTCCATCTTCTTCTCCTTTGCACAAGACTTTGAAAAAGCTCCAGAAGACGTGGTTGTTGGATGCTATAAACATGACCACTGGGTGGCAGCACCAGAACAGCCAGTCACTTTATAGAGCTGCCTAATTATTATACTTTATTTTAGCAGAATTACAACGGTTTCTGGAAAATATCAACATTATTATTGTGTCAACAAATGACGATGTAGCGATGGTGGCAGTTCAGATCCTAACCTTAACATTTATTATTTACATACAGCTTCCCACAGCTCTGTAGTTGAAAAGGTTAATTACTGACACAATCACTCTCACGTACCTATTCAAGAAAAAGAAAAAAATCTAATTTATTCAGCTCTGCCTTGTTTTATTTTCTTGCGTGTTTTTACCTTGAACAGAACCCAGTGAAGAAGATTCCAGACACTCATGAGATCACTCTACAACACGGCACCAAAACAGTAAGGATTTTTTCCCCTTACAGTACTAAAATATTACAAGTGTTGTTGACTCTTTAAAAGTATTAAAAAGTATTCTTTTTCCTGTGGGTCGATTAATATTAAGCGACATTAAACTTTTTGCTCTTATGTTGAAGTTTTGAAGTGAATCAGTTTCACCAGTTTGCAGTTGGATTTCTCCTCTCCTCTTATTGTGTTAACAGTTCTGACCCTGTTACTTGGGATCCAGCACTTTCAACAGAGTGTACTAGCTCTGAGTCTGTTATCCAGAACCAGAATTAAATGCAAACAATGCCTTTTTTTGAATAATTGGATGCTTTCATAGGGTCAACCTTCAAATATTTCACTGTTTTTGCTTTTTCTCATCCACAAAGTCCCTTTAGCAGCAGTCAACCAAAGTTGCAGTATGACACTGTGGGTTTAAGATTGATCTTTGAATCGACTGCTAATTGTCTCCTCAGGTATCAGCTCTCGGTTTAGACCCCTCCGGAGCCCGCCTAGTGACGGGCGGATATGATTACGACGTACGCTTCTGGGATTTTGCTGGGATGGACCAGGCTGTGCAGGCCTTCCGAACCCTGCAGCCTTGTGAGTGGTATGTGGAACATCAACACAGTTGCTCAACATGTGTTTAAAATGGTTCCATGCAAACATCGAGCGACAGACTTCATTTGCGTCTGCTTAAACGTGTATACTCACACGAAGGCTTGTTAGGCTTCATTGGGACTATTGTTTACTCGGTGGAATCCCCTATTTTCATTCAAGATGATCCTTTTAGGAGAAGATGGTGGAGTTATGTGTGTGTTTGTGTTTACTCTGTGTTTCAGTGGCCATTAAAGGTTGCATTCTTTTTTGCTTTTGGCAACCAGTGGGCTGAGCTGGATCAGGCTTCCCCTTATTAAGGCAAACTCATGCTACATTTAATATGATTACATTGCGATCCGGTAGCCTTTTTGGGTTACTGAAAAGTTGAACTTAAGTCACAAAGCTGAGCAGTTAAGGTCCACTCTTTGTCCTTTCTGGCATGAAACAGCAACTTCTGAACTCATTTAACTGTATTAGCTACTTTATGAGCTATTTTATTAGGCTGTTCATGTGCAGATAAAAATGTCGCCATTATTTTAGCGTGTCAGTCGTCAAATATACAAATCAGGGGATCTACGAATGCAAAGGTGTCTCTTTCATTTAATTTAACATATTTCTTGTGTTTGTGAAAAACTTTTTGTGCAGACCCTTTTCTAGAACAAAAGATTTACACCATAGATATCCTGGCTAAAAGCATCTGCTTTGTGCCCTTCTGTTTGCTAGCCACCAGATCAAGACCTTGCAGTACAGCATCACAGGTGACGTCCTCCTGGTGGTATCTGGAAACGCACAGGCCAAAGTGTTGGACCGCGACGGCTTCAATGTCATGGAGTGTGTGAAGGGAGACCAGTACATTGTAGATATGGCCAACACCAAGGTATGCAAAAATAAAAAAAAATTTTCATTCATTTTGTCTGATAAACTTTTTAGAACTGTCTCAACGTGTACTTGTAAGTTGTAGTTCCAGTCCAAAAGAGAGATAAATGTCAGCATCAGATGATCTAGTGGTTGAAAACAAAATAAGTTGAAATTATCGGATTCTAGTGAGAGAAGTAATTTTGTTTCCTCAAATCTCAGGCATAAAGTCTCACAATGATGGAAAGCCACAAATATATCAACAAGAATGTCTTTTTTATTACCCACAAGCTTTATTTACAATACAATGTAGACATTACCGCGGTTTCTCGTTTACACGAGAACGGTGGTTCGTAGGTGTGGCGAAAACGCATATTATCAAAAACGTCTTCCGGAGTGGAGAAATGAAAACACAACGTGATTTCATTTCTAACTCTAGGTGGTGACCAAAAGAACAAGATCACTGATACAAGCAGCTGAAATGAGTTTCCTCTGCAGGGTTTCATTGCTCTCCTCTAGAGATAGGGTGGGAAGCTTCGGGGAGGAGGTCAGAGTAGATCCGCTGCTCCTCCACACCGAGAGGAGCCAGTTGAGGTGGCTAGGGCATCTGGTCAGGATGCTTCCTGGACACCTCCGTGGTGAGGTGTTCCGGGCACGTCCCACCAGGAGAAGACCCAGAGGAAGACCCAGGACACACTGGGGGGACTATGTCTCTCAGCTGGTCTGGGAACGCTGGGAGAGGAAAGTCTGGGTCTCTCTGCTTAAGCTGCTGCCTCCGTGACCCAACCCCGGATAAGCGGAGACAGATGGATGAAAGGAATGAATTCTCCAGGCTCCAATTCTGTCTGAAAAATATGAAATGTAACTATTTTTCAGATATGGATGAGCACGGAAAGATCAAGTACGGAAAGAAGAAAAAAACCCAATATTTTCTGGCTGTATTTGTAATTGTTTTACTTGTCCGTACCTTTGTTTCTCTGTTCAGCTTCTTTTAAGTCTAGTTTTTGTAGATTCCATATTTAAATCCTCAGAAATATAGTTCAGTGAAAGAGTATTGCCTTCTATACCCTTCCACTGTTGTTTCAAAAATGTCTACCAAACAAATGTTAATATTCTCCTGATCAAAATAAAACAACTATTCAGATTTGACCCTTCTGGGCTTTAATCCAGTTGTAAATTAAGCTTTAAAAATGCAAAAAAGAATAAACGGAAAAGATGTTCTGGCTCTTTCCAGACTGATAGATGTCATCGACCTTTTTTTTCAATCTGTTCCTAAATTTCTTAAGATTAGCTGGTTGTTAAATATATAAAAATAGATTTAAAAAGTTGTAAATGTTGACATGGCAGGGCCTATTTGTTTTCACCTCTATAGTAACAATAATTGTGAGCAGCTTCTAGTTCTAAATAAACCATACAAACTGTTTAATAGTAGCAATGCATACCGCCTCTGTGTTTTGGTTACATGTTAAATAGTCGGAGCCAAATCGTTGGTTCATACAACTGTATCTACAAAGCAGGAACCTCGTTAAGTGGCCTCGTTTGGGTTTTAAAGTGTTTAAGAGGGCTATAATGGTGGCCAGCGACCATGTGTGCCAGCTGCATCACATTTAGACATGGTTTATAAAAAACATATAAAGGTGCTTGAAGTGAAGGCCCATTGATTGCAAGAAGAGTTTTTCAGGATGTCCTCCATACGTATCCTGCTCCGTCCCATCTGGAGTCAATTGGTTCAGTGCAAATGCATCTTGGCGTGCCGATGGTGTCTCAGTCGATTAGCTGTCGCTCTTGTTGTGATTAACTCGTTGCCTCCACTCCGCTTAAGTTGACGTGTAATTGCTTCCCTTCTGATTCATCCTGTCTATCTGCTGAGAGGTTTAGGGCTCACAAGCTGATGTATGCATGAAGCAGAATAACAGACTTTATTGCCTGTAATATTAGCCCCTACATAATTTGGAAAAATAATACAAATTGTTTAGCACTCATAAGTTTCTCACTTTGTCTAATATTGCCTCAAGTCCACGAATAAAATAGTTTAACCTTCCATCTGCTCCTTTTCACTCAAGCTACATTTATTTCAGTTCGTTTTTACCAATGCTATTTTACTTTTTAATGAAATAAAGATCATCAATCATTCAATAAATGTGTAGCTGTCAGGCAGTTCTTTTCTCTGTGATCTTGCAAAGTTAGGAAGGAGGGTTAATTAAAGCTGCTGAAGCCTATTGATACATACATCAGAATAGGTGCAAGAAGTCAAAACAACAAACAAGTGCAGACTTGAAAACAGTGTGAAAACTTGTTATGCCTAATTATGAATTAAAGACGGTGAATATTTCCTGAGTATAATGTAACAGGGAGGGCAGTAGTTGAGCCCATTGACTCAAAATTTGACTCTCACTACTCTTCCCTCAAAGTGAACTGCTAAGCTATTCCTATTAATTTCAGTCATAAAACAGCTGCTAAAGTCGTCTCCTTTGAATGTTTGAGAGTGAACAGACGGACCGCCCTCCTGATCCACACATACCAATGTTGTTTGGTCACATCTCCTCATGCATGGCTCTGTTTTGTTTTGCGTCCTGTCATATCTTCTCAAAAGAGCTGAGAGAGTCATACTGAAATTAAACTACACACAGCTGGACTCTGTTTGCCTTATTTTATAGTTTTATACTTCTCCGTCTATGTCAGAACGGATTGACGCAATGCAACTATCCGTTGATGCAAGGTCTCTCCGTGACCTACGCAAAGATGCACGGAGTAGAGCCCAATTTTCCAACTATCCGTCGAACAAAACATAGAGTGCTCTTTAGTCGATGTTGTTCGTAGTTAATGCATCGTTTGGGCACTACATGCTTTATAGTGAAAGGACAGTTTATCTAATATGTTCAACAAAACAGACTGCCGTGTTTGTTTACATGCGTTGTTAGAGTATTCTATGAGGTGCACAAAAAGCTTTCCAGCTCGAACAAAACGTACTTTCTGTCGTCCATTGCTCCTTGAGGCGGGATACTTTAACAAGCTGGGGAAAAAAAACTGTTGACCAGAAACAACATGGCAGTGATAAGCCGATCCGCCAGAAAAAGTTAGCACGCTCTGCTGTCTTCGTGGTGAATTGCTTTGCAACACTGACAAAGCAACGAAGAAGTATAAAAGAAAAACGACTCTGTCAAAACGTGTGTCTGGGTACAAACTTGCTGACGGTATTTTCTAGTATAAACTAGGCCTAATTAGTCCACTTATGAATGCAGATGGTGGTCAGGTAAAGGTGGTTGAATGTGCGTGAACACAGTACTATTTCTCAACACATTTAAAACCATGTATTCTATGTCTTCCTGTCACATTTTAATCCCCAAACCCTTAATTGAAGTTGGTTCTTGTAACTTGACAAAATGTGGAAAAGTTTTCCTGTGCATGAATACTTTTGTGGGATAATGCTGTTCTCCACAGGACTCCTCAAGCTGAGGGGAAAGCTCATTATTCATGCAACTCTATGTTTAAGGCTGTGGCGCTGCCTGGTGCCCAATCTCAGCATTTACTCACTAATTTGCTAAGTAAGCTCTATATTGTTGGGGGCCAGAAATCAGTTTAAGAGAGTTCAAATTAAGAGGTCTTTTTCTTAGTGGAGATTTCTCTGCAATGCAGACATATGAGAACAAAATAGTTTTATTGTTTTTTGTTTTTTTTTAACTGGCCTCTTACTTTCTGTTGTAGTTTACACCACTTTGTACCGCATCATCACACAGACATCACTACCAGTGATGAACAAAGGCTGTCTTATATAATTTCTTAGAATGGAATTGCGCAATATATTAGTTTTTCTTGGCAACCTTCAGCGTTTTTCAATTTCCTCCTTGTTACTTCTGGCTGCAAACTCTAGGGTTTGTTTCTGAATGTTAAATGAGCTTGAAAACAGCTATGTGGCATCTTCCTTTTTTTCACATCCATCCATGTGTGTGCAACTCTTCAAAGTTGGCTCACGTTCAAGTAGTTTAATTATCTGCTCATCTTTTTTTCCAGGGACACACAGCAATGCTGAACTGTGGCTGCTGGCATCCTAAGCTTAAAGAGGAGTTCATGACCTGCTCAAACGATGGGTGAGTTTTTAAATTTGCACAGAGCGCAAAGTTTTACATCGTCATTATTTTTTGCTTCCAGTACATTCCAAATAAACATAATTGCCTAACTTTAGTCATTCAAATAAATGGTCAATAAGGTGCCCTCTGTGCACTGCTATCTCAGATATGTTCTTGTCTAAACATCCCCCCATTCTGATCACAAGATTAATGGTCAGTGTTCAAAGCAGTGTTAATTCTATTTAATTTGTTCTAACTCTTTAGTTACCACCAGGGAGTACCCTAGTCCCAACAAAATAGGGGAATGAGCAGCTTTCACACTGATTACCAACTTTCTGTTGCGAAAAAACCTTTTTGACACTAACCAGTCTGGTTTCAGAAGTGCCAATTCCACAGAAACTGACCTCCTGTGTGTTTGAGTCTTTGCTGAGCTAAAGCTAATGGCCAATCATCTGTTCTAATTTTGCTTGATCTTTCTGCAGCCTTCAAGTCTGTAAATCACAGCGTTCTACTTTCTTTGTCTTATGAACACTGTATTTTTGGAACAACTCTCTGCTGATTTAAATGCTACCTGACCAGGCAAACATTCAAAGTTTCTTGTCAGAGGGAGGAATACCGATCTCACCACCTCTCCACTGGTGTTCTTCAGGTGAAGGTGAAAGTGTGCAGCAATATTTGAGCATCAACATATGCAAGAGAAAGCGCAAAGCAATGACAGCAAGCAAGTGTGACAGGCCGCAGTGCAAAAACAGGAGGTGAAGTGGAAACAATGGCCCAGCTCTGCGGCCAGGCCACAGACCAGTGTTTACCAGCGTAACTGCTCTCTCACATGCTGCTCTTGGTTTATTTAGCCTCTTATTGAGTCTCTGGAAATCCTCTGCTGGCACGTTGGCGCTGGGTGTTGCCCCTGGCCGGCTCACAGGAGATCAGCAGTGAGGAGCGCATAGAGAGCCATTCACAGACAGAGAGCAGCTGCATGTGGGAATGGTTCCTTGCAACGGCACAGGGCAGCACAGCAGGCTGAGCTTGTAGCTGGGAAGAGTGGAAGGGACTACATGTACTGGGTGTCTGGTGTAGGACGCTCACTCCTTCAACTCTGAGTTCTTCTTATTGCACTTTCGCTCTCATGGTTTAGTAGAGGGTTACACTGCACAGGAGTGACTGGATGATAAAACGTTCCAGTTTATGTGTTTCATTTAGTTTGTTGTTACGTATTTCCCAAAAATATTCTTAAAACTCATATTTAAAATGTTTTGTTATTTTTTCAAGTATTTTCAGGGAGTTGGTAAATCGCATATTTGATTTTTTACCAACATCAGAGAGTAGTTTTTTCACCATTTTTCTCCCAAGCCTGCTAAGAAAAAGCACTCAGAGAGCGTAGACCTCATCCAAGGCAGACCTCCCATATGGTGATCTGGATTACCCCAAAAACTGAATAACTTTGTCCTGGTCTCACTGCGGACCTTTCCTAAGAAAGTAATCAAATCCCGCTTATAACTTTTTGAAATATGCTGCTAGACAGACAAACCCTGACAAAAACATAACCGCCTTGGTGGAGGTAATAAAGTTTAGTTCCTGACGTTAACAAAAGTGACAAATCAGCTGGGATTAAAGTGGTTCCAGAAAGGTCAGTTAAGGGCCACTTCATCAGAATAATTGGAAGCAGGCCCTTGTGAACCATCGATCTGCTTTAGCAGTCCAGGTAGTGGAACATGGATTTAATTGATACACTTTAGAAATAAAGTGCCGTGACTGCTGGTGCAAAGACTCAGAACTGCTCACAGGTTCCCTGTCCTCTGTAAAGTCGGGCTACTATTGAAAAATAAAATTTTATTTTATTTTAACACTCCGTTGTGAGAAAGTTGTTGGGTTGACAAAAGAAATATAATCAAGAAATATTAACAAAACAATATTGAGGTGCAAAGAAAATCTGATCACATTAAATGCACCGGTCTGTTGTAGTTTTCGCATCATCTAGAAAACTCGATCAGCTCTTACTTTATGGCTCCCATTCAAGTAATTTTCACAGATGAACACTGGAGATGTCAAGGAGAATGAGCGTGTCATTCGGTCTGGACTTTTTCCTCAGTTGCTGCCCACGCTTGTAACATTTCAGGCTAAAGATGTGTTCGCACAGCTGGGGGGGATGGGGGCTGGATCATGTTCCTCAAGCATTCGGATCTTGCATAATTCTGAATTTCAGCCTGAAATTATCTTTATTTTGTTTACAAGGTACTGATGTGTGGTTATAGCTTGTTAATTTGTGGATGTTATTAAAAATATTTCAGCAGATTCACACAACTGAGCAAGGGAAAGTTAATAAATAGGTTTGCAGAAAAAATATATTTTGAAAATCTTAATTGTCCAGAGCAAGTTAGGCAGTAGTTGTTTTTTATCATTAGGAGTGTTTCCACTGCTTGTCCTTTAAATTTTAAAATGACGTGCACAACACTGCTCTGTATATCCATCATATAGTTAATCTGACAGGATAACTCAATTCAGTTTATTTATATAGCAGAAATTCACAACTGATGTCATCTCAAGGCACTTTCAAAGGAAATTAATTTCAATACAATTATACAAACATTCCAGTCAGTTAAACGTTTTCTATGTAAGGAATCTCAGCAGATTGCGTTGAGTCATTGACGTGAGGTTGTGCCCGGATCATTCAGACAACCACAGCTATTCTTCAGTAATCCGTCATACTGAGTAAGCATGTAGCGACAGTGGGGAGGAAAAACTCTACTTTGACAGGAAGAAACTTCCAACAGATCCTGGTTCAGTACAAGTGTTCATCTGCCATGACTGTCTGGGGGTCTGAAAAGACAGAGAAGAGACACAAAAAAGACAAATGGAACTGATGTAGAAGAACTTTATATATTAAAGAAAGTAAAACGTTGAAAAAAGGACATGTAAGAAGATTGGTCACCAGGAGCATCATCCGACTCGATGTTCCACATCCAGCAGGGTGTTGTAGCTAAGCAGGATACCAGACATGGTGTTGCTTCTATGGAGAGAAAAACACTGAGAGAAAATTAGGTTAACAATTGAAATAACAGCATAAAATACATTTGTCGAGTAGTAGAAGAGAAAAGTAGAAAAGTGGTCAGTCAGTCCTCCAAGCCTATAGAAGCATTGGCTTGGTGGAGTTGGATCAGATTCCTTTACATAAGTGAATAAATTATTTACTGCTACTTTTGCTTTGCTATTGTTCAACCCTTTTCCAAGGTCTATTCTACAACACCATTTGTGTAAACCAGGAAAGGCTAGAATGGTCTAGAGCAAGGGTCTACAACTCCAGTCCTCAAAAGCTACTGTCCTGCAACTTTTGGACACATTCCTGCTTTAACAGCCCAGAATTAAAAGGCTGAATGACCTACCTGATATGTCATCAAGTTTTGCAAACGCCTGGGTATTAACTATTTATTTGATGCCGGTGGAGTTGTACGACAATTGAATTCAAGTTCTGGAGTTGCAAACCCCTAGTCTGGTGCAGTGTTCCTGAACTCTGGTCCCCCATGGCCACTTTTGTTAATGATATAGATTTTGGGTCTCCAATTCCATCTCTCTTGTTCTACATATTCCTGTTATTGACCTGTTTTTGGTTTTTCATTTATTTCAGGTGTGTTACATCTAAATGTAGCAGGACACCAGGCATTGATAACCTGACTTTGAGACTCCTGTTGTTTGAGTCCTTAATGGGTGCCAACAGACTTTAATTGCATGCTAAAAAGTAATGCAATTATTTTAAGTGGACTTCTGTTGTAAACAGCTAAAGACCTGTTATCCACAACATTAAATTATACAGAGCCTTGTTTCAACGATCAGGGAGCTCATTAATGCATATCCAAGGGTAACAAACAAATCATTACTAACGGTAATTGTGAGGGCATAAAGGCAAAGTACAGCTCATGTACAATCTGTTAGGCCCCGTCCACACTACTGCGTTTTTGTTTAGAAACGGAGGGTTAAAACGAAAACTATCTTCGTCCACACTAGCGTTTTCCCTGCGTATTAGAATTGATCTCCATCCACATTAAAACGACTGAAAACACGGATCACGTGACCATTCTCCAACACTGGGCATGCGCGCACCGGTATAAGCAGGAAACAGATTGGCCATTCCTCAGATTTGATTAAAGCAGCCCGGCTAACGTACCTGCTAAACATGTCGAAGGCCAGTAATGCTTGTAATTCGTTATCCATGTTGCAGTTTCTAACGTAATGTACTCCAGGCTGTTTTTGTATGTTATCTTCCGGGGATGGGTCATGTAATGGGTGGCTGATGAATCAGGGAAGGATACGCCATGACCGATGACACCCAATCATAGAGCCGAGTGTGATCTGCTGCGTCATCGTTTCTAAAGTCCTCCGTTTTGATACGTCCACACCAAAACGCCCTCTGGAGATTCAAAACGAAAAATGGGGTCGGTAGCGTTTCAAAACTTCTACGTTTTGGGTCTCCATTTTTGCTTGGATGGGAGGTGCAAACGTAGCAAAAGGTCTCCGTTTTTAAACGAAAACGCCGTAGTGTGGACGGGGCCTTAGAGTAAGAAAGATGAGACTGAATACAGAAATGGTGGAACTACCTTTCCTTTTATATGAACAAATCTCACACGTGATCAAGATTTCCTTCATTGTTGTCATGGCCTTGTCTATTGGTTAAAACTTTTCTCTCAATTCAAAAGCTCACTCTGAACTGCCTTGTAGAGTCTATATTGCCTAAAAACCATGCCTAATTAACGAATGCATTGAAAGCATGAGGGAGGTGACACGTATCATCGTTAGAAAACAGGCAGACATATGTACACTCCTAAAATGACCATTAAAGGTTGTCAAAACTTTTAAGACAGTGTTGCCTGACCACAACGCTGGGGACCACTGGTCTAGAGAGTTAAGCCTATATAGGTTAAGTAAATAACTTATTTACCTAGTAATTTTCACATAATCCATCCATCCATCCATTTTCTTTACCGCTTAATCCTTAATGGGTCACGGGGGCTGGTGCCTATCTCCAGCTGTCAACGGGCGAGAGGCGGGGTACACCCTGGACAGGTCGCCAGTCCATCACAGGGCAGGACAAACAGGAAAAACAACCATGCACACACTCACACCTAAGGACAATTTGGTGACATCAATTGACCTGACATTCATGTTTTTGGACTGTGGGAGGAAGCCGGAGTACCCGGAGGGAACCCATGCATGCACGGGGAGAACATGCAAACTCCATGCAGAAAGGCCCTGGGCTGGGATATGAACCCACAACCTTCTTGCTGCAAGGCAACAGTGCTAACCACTGCACCACCGTGCAGCCCTACATAATCCTTAACACTGAATATTACAAAAAGAAAACCAGAGCCCCAGTAATTCTCTCAGTCTTGCATGTCTTATTGTCTATGGATGATAAGATCTCCAATACTCTTTAAAATCAAATAAATTTACAGGCATCAAGCTCAAAGCTGCCTGTTGATTGATGGTGATCTAAACTGATACAGTGTTGTGATTGTAGTCTGGAAGCAACACGGTGAACCTTGTGGTCTATCATGCTTTGAGTCTGTGTGACGCACTTGTCAAATAATGCCCCTTCCTTTCTTTGCTTTACCACCCATGAGATTTGATGTTTTCTATCCATTCAAACTGCACACAATTACGATACCACGACTGGCTCTCTAGCTCCTTGCTGGGTTTTTCCTCACCATAAAATTCACACCTATGCTGCTCTTCCTGTCTTTTTCAGAGGTCTCTGCTGTGATCATTTGAATAGGTTGTAAGATATGATCAACAGACCTCCCAGGTCCTTAATTAAAAGAAACCCTATGATTGGGGAGAATCTCATTCACAAGTTCTACCTCCAACCTTATTAAATGATGCCATTAGCGCAGGAAGCGGATTAGTGGAAAGCACTGATAATGCAGCAGCAGGGAGCCCGGGATTGTTCTTCCAAAATCAAGGGTTGAATAGGAAAGTCTGTACGACTCAAAAGGTATTTCTCTTCACAGTTGTGTGAACATGTCATCTTTTCAAATTGTAAAGTGTTTTCCAACAAATACACTGTTGATCCAAGGTGGGCTGTTATGCACTGACCCAAATCTAACCACCTTGTTGCCGAAAGGCTGAAGAACTTTGTCAGAAAACCTTTTTCCTTATTAGAAAGTGTAGAGAATACGTTGCTTGTCTTAAATGAGTCAGTACAAAACTGAATTTGACTTGGAAATCTAACTTTGACTTGGGGATTATTTCTGTAAAGATTTAAAATATACTGTACTTATTTAATATGCGTTTATTATCTGCTAAAGGGTGTATTCCACCCTTAACAGAGCTACTTTTTAAAATATTTTTAATTGCCGAATATCTGTTTTGATGAAAGCTGTTTTATAGTTCCCAGGAGCATTGTAGGAATGATGTTTTGCTCTTTTCTTTTGCAACTGAATTTTTAGTCAGTTGAACCGAGAATAGGAGAAATGGCGACTGTCTAATTGGGGACACATGTTTTTTTCCCTTTTGTGTCATTAGGCGTGCTTGAACACGGATGCACACAAAAACACACAAATTGAGGAATGTTTGCAGGATGTTAGAATGCCAGGGATTCCCTTCATGATGGCCTCCTGCCAGGGCTGCAGTTGGAGCCCAGGGTGTCGGTTGTTGTCTGACAGATTTAGGAATATAAAAAAATAAAATAAAATAAGGTCTCTGCTGTCATTTTAAGAAACTCAGACACCTAAATTGACATCAGTTTTATATCTATCTATCTATATATATAGATAGATACATATATTAATAAGGAGGGCATTGGCTTGTTAAGATGTGAGGGTTATCTGAATGTGAGAAACACAGCTGAATGCTCAGTGTGTTAACATGTTGAGGCGATTCACCTCATCGGAGACATCGGGTTCATCCGCAGTCCAGCTTATATCCAAATGTTCCCACCTTACAGTTCAAGTGTTCCATATCCTGCGCAAGAATGCACATACTTTGCCCTAAACTAGTGTGTTTTTTCTTTTTGTCCAGTCTACAGTCATGACTGAATATTTGACTGACAGTAACTTTTGTCCTTTTTTATGTGTTAACTATGAATACAATATTTGTTTGTTTTCCCTTTTTGCTGTGAAGGCATCTTATGGAACAGTAACTTGATGAAATCTAGATGGTGTTGTGACTCAGTCTCACAATCAAATAGAATCAGGGTTGATATTCATCTTCTTAAAGCCAGACAATGTTGTTGAATTGGTGAAACTTTTCCCTTTCTCTTCCCCCAGTCCATCTGTTCTTAAGCCATGTTGTTTCCCCTTTAGCTTATTTGCTTGAGTCCATTTCTGTGTATCTTTTCACCTGAACCCCTTTATTTTCTCTTATCTTCTTCTGTTGTGAAGGAACATGGAGCATCTGCCTTTCTTAATCCCCCTTTCTCATAATAGAGTCCCAGTTAATCAGACAACCAGGTATCATTGGAATTCAACCAGTAAACACCCTCATACAAGATGTGTGCCTCTCTTTTCCTTATCTCGTCATCTGTGGAAAAAAAAAAAATCCTTGCACCCCCCCCCCTGGTGTCTGTAACCTGATGGGCAGATAAGACCAGGGGCCCAGGGAGCTGTCACTCCTCAGTCGATGTGTGAACGACGGCGCTACCTCGTAAAGTCTGCATGCATGACTGGGGTTGTATGGGTCTCATTTTGTTACATTCACACTTCTGTCTGTGGAGCGTTTGTATAGGAAAAATAGGGCTGCTGATTGAAGTGAAAACACCTGAAAAGTTATTAAAATGAAATCATTGTATAGTAAAAGTAGGGCTGGGCGATACAGCCTCAAATATATATATATCAAATTGACCGCTTATAAACATTTTCACTTTCTAGATACATTTCAGGAGAACAACTTAAAGAAGGTTTAGAATGCCATTAAAATAAAATGTATTTAGCAAAATGGATTAAAAAGATTTAAATCTTTTTCCAACATGATGCAACACCAAAACACTCGCCACATAAAGATGATGATATTTTAAATTTTATGAAAATAAAGTTAAAAATTATCTGCTTTCCTGGTTACTTATTATGAATTTAATATCTCACAATAACAAAAAATGCCATATTTGAATAAAAAAATGATTCAAAGTTCAATAAGTTTCTTTTCCATTAAATAAAAACAAGACACATTTTAAACATTTTAAATTTCTAAAGTAAAGACAAACACTTATCCTGTTTGCATACCTGGTACAAAGTATCTAGGCACAGTTTGATGGCATTATCAAAATGCGTAATTGTGATATTGCAGTATGATCAAAATCTCTACCTTTGGCTAAATTAATATCACTTCTACCTTTCAATTTTTATATTGCCCAATCTACAGATTTTGGTATTTTTTTATTTTACCAACAAGGTTTGTATAGCTAAGTAATATTACTGTTGTCTAATTTCCTATCACAATCTACCTGGTCTACTGAAAATAATTTTAACTCTAAATCTACAGTGTATATGAATATTTTCAGTCTTACCAGCGGTCTGAATAACTAACTGGCTAATTTTAGTTTGGTGTACTTGTTTCTCTCCATAAAAAGCAGAGCATTAAAAAAGTGCATCAAAGTCTGCAGGATAAGACATGTTTTTATTTCAGCAGTCAAAATAATTGTGGCTTTTAAGTATGTTGTATTTTTTCTTTCAAATATTTTTTCTAAATACAGTGATACTTTAAAAATGTGTGTTCTCATGCTGGGCCATATATTCTTTGGAAAAAATCATTGGCAAGTTGAGAGATCAAACTAATTAACTTTAGTTTTGACTATATATATATAAAATGCTTTAATGTTTTAATTGGAAATTATTTTCAATGAGCCATTTCACAGTTCCACATATTGGAGCCAACACTTACCATTTCCTGTTCCTAACTAAAGCCTCATAATGGTGACAGGTGAGGAAGTGCAGTCCTCTCCCAGAGCTCTGCTCTGTCCCCCTGACGGCCCGCAGTGCCATGTTTTGGAAAAAAAAAACCCTTAAGATAAATAGCCTTCCAGGTTCTGTGTGCGGCTCTAAAGGTTACATTGGCCTGATAGACGCCTACAATCTTCTGTAAACAAAATTGAGATGTATTTGTGTGGCAGCAGGTGGACCTATCGATCATCCGTGCCATGGCTATAAGGCTTACGTTTTCCTACACGCCAACCTGCATAGAGGCTGCTGTTAGAGCCTCCGGGTTGTACTGAGAAAGTAAAGACTGCATAATAATTTTTGGACGACCATTGTAACTGCAGGCACTGGATTAAGTAGTTTATAAAAGACTAGGCATTTAAATGAATGATATATTTTTTTTAATGCTCAGCAGTTTTCTTCAGTTTTTCTTCAGTTGACAGTTGCTTTGAGTTGTTACACTCAGTTAACAGTTTAGTGTGTATATATATATATATATATATATATATATATATATATATATATATATATATATAATAGGCTTTGTATACTGTGATAGAGGAATCTTTGCCTGGCTTTTCGTAGCCGCTGTGTGTGTTTATACTCTGCAGATGACCCGGCGACCCAAGGGGGTAAGATGTTCACGAGGTGAGCAGCAGGGTCACCGACACATTTAGATGTACTCCGGCCGGCTGTGACAATTTGTGAGGCCGCATGAAAAGCCGTCTAAACATGAACGTGTGAATCACGTGTTTCTGTGTAGAAATGCAGAAGGTTAAGTTTGTTTAACTTAACTAATGTGTAGGACGATGTATCGTTTTTTTCTTTTTAAATAATTGTTTGCATACTTTGTCTGTTATTCTACCATCACTATTGGTTTTGGCAACAAAGGCAAAAAAAAGAAGAAAAAAAGCCCTTCGAAGGTGCTCTTCATGTTTATTGGCACTCGTGAAAATCGTTTTATACAAAACCCTAATAATAAGTGGTTATAGAGACTCAAAATGCCTATTTAAGGTACAGTTTTCTGAAGTTAGCTAGATAAGAGAAAAAAATTATACCACTTTAATATGTAACACAGAACAAGCTCTAAACCCACTCTGTTTCATTAATCAAACATCAAACAAAGAAAATAAAACTCCAGTTGGATTGAGAAACTCAGATTGCAGGATTTAAAGCAATTCTCAGACTGAAAACCTCTGAAAAATACTGGTTAAACCTACAGGCCGAACGGCCTGTTTGTACTAAAATAATAGCAACTGAAATCTAACTCAAGGTAACAAATCACGGTGAAAACCAACCCTTAAATCTTACTTATCCTAAACAAATGCTGCATTCACACCAACCCCATACGTCAGCGTCAGTTGCGGCAAGATTACCTGTAAAGTCTATGTTCGAGTACGTGAGAGGTACGTCAAAGTCTCTGCAGTGCGTTGCTTACGTTGGCTCCGTCAACTTCACTTGCGTTTCATACGGCAACACAAGCAACGCAGAGGTTCAGCTAGCTGAACTTTTGATGGACCCAACGCAATTAACGCAGTGCGGCAACTAATCAGAGCATCTCACTGTAGTGATGTCAGTATACACGTATCTTGAATAAAGCGCGGGTCCAGTGATAACATTTTCAACAAACGCAGGTTTCAACAATCAGAAATAACACTTACCGAAGACAGATGGACAGGCGCTCCTAAGGAGGAACACAGCGCCTGTAGTTGGTGTCCTGGTTGGAGATTTGAGCTCCAATGCGGCCCAGGAGGTCGTAAAATTAGGCGCGGGACAGACAGAAGTAGTACTGAAAGCGAACCTCATCCATAAACAGCTCCTGGAGCAAATGGTTAAACTCCCCAAACTCAGAACGCATCTGAGTTCAGCACTCTTAACAAGAGTGCTCATATCATTGAAAAAATGGACAATAATCTAATGACGGTCACACCAACAGTCACTTTGGAAAACGTCAGATACTGTCGGATATTTGTGGTTGGTCTTTGTTTGGAATTAAAATACATGGCCAGCAATATTTTTAAAATATTCCATGTGAGGTATTTTTTTTCTTCTATTCGTTTGGCAATATATTTCTGAACCCAGTTTAAGTGTAAGCTTTGGAGGATTTATTTTTCTTTTGTTACGTTTTCCTTACTGTATGTGGTAGTTGAAAGGTTTTTCTCAACTACCATAGTGTTATAACATTTTTCAACTATATGTCTTTATGATGTCAGGAAACGTGCCTGTTGTTTTTAACATTTTTATCATATCTGTAGATATGGACTCCCTCAGGTTCTTAGCTGTTTCTTTTGTCTGCTTATCAAGACTGTCTACACGAGTTCTCTTGTCTTTCCTATTTTGAAGAGTGGCTAATGAAACTTCGGTGTCACATTATAATTATACCTTATAGAAACACAGATTACCACTTAAAGGTTCCTAGAAACAAATTCAAGCATACATTAGGCTTTCACAAGCCTTTACCAAGTACTTTGGGTATATGCTGTATATATTTATACAGACACAAAATATGGAAAAAAGGGTTGAAGGTGAAATACTCTAGGTTGTGAGAATGCAGAATTTCTTCTTCCTAAAATTTCTTGGAACAACTTGATTTCAGCTTTTGCTCTAAAGTATTGTATTCTTTAATCACAAAGTGAGTATTTGGATAACTGTTTTCTTGCATGTCAAAGAGATATACTACTGATATTTGTTCAAATTTCGAAATATAAAACTGTACCTGTAATGAGTTTCCATTAGTTTGTATGTCATTTTGAAATCAAAACACATATCCATGCAAATTAAAAGGTTTTTATTTTATTCCTCTTCTCAAATGGAGATTGTGTAAAATGTCCTAACTTGTCAAACTAAAATAGTGATCTGTTTCAGCCAAAATCTTGATCTGTCATTAATGAACAGAGAAGTTTTAAACTATGACCTTTATCTTTTGTTCTCAGCACTGTGCGCACTTGGGATGTGAACTCGGAGAAGAAGCACAAGTCTGTGTTCAAACCTCGTTCCCAGCAGGGCAAGAAGGTCGTCCCCACCTGCTGCAACTACAGCCGCGACGGGAAGCTCATCGCAGCAGGTTGTCAAGACGGCTCCATCCAGATCTGGGACAGAAATATGAGCGTGAGTGTTGAAACGCATTCCAGCCGCCACAACGTGTGTTTCTAGGTTATGCCAGTGGGTTAGCAGCGTCAGTATAGCTGTAGGTAAAGAGTCGTGAGGCTCAGGGTCATCTAGTCATAGGGCAAAAAGGTCAGAGGCTAACTAAACACTAGCTTTAAATAATTGAGAATAGATACATTTAACACTAAAACTTCCAAGGACTTATTTTTTTCTTTTGTAAAGGGTTAAAATGACTCTTTAATATCTCTTCAATTACTGTAATATTAAACATCAGACATAAATAATTTATTATGAGAGCCATCAAGGCAAGACATTTTGACCATTTGACCAAAACCATTAGAAGATGCTGTCGCGTTATCATTTGGGCACCACTATAAAAAACAGGCATACAAACTACAGTTATCACATGAACAACATTGACCTTTAATGTGTTGGTTTAGTGACTGAATGATGGAAGACAAATGTAATATGAAATAGTTTTTACTGGTCTGACCGGACTAGTTTCAATCCTGAGAACCAATCTGACCGAGATACAGAGCAGACAATTATATAATCTCAGGGGTGCCTATCTTCAGTTCTCTAGAGCTACTATAGTGCAATTTTAGATCTTTCCCTTCTCCACCACACCTGAATCAGATGATCGGATCACTACCAGGCCTTTGTAGAGCTGAATGATATGCTGATGAGGAGATTCAGCTATGTTAGAGGAGAGATAAGTCTAAAAGCTGAAGGATAGTGGCTCACAAAGACTGTATTCGATAACCTATGATGTAAACTACGGCTGTAGACTACAGGCTATAGGCCGTTTTGTCAAGTAGTCTCCTGCAGTATCCCAAAACATGACTGCATAAGATCTGGATTGGGGAGAATAAGGCTGCTTTGCTTGAAAAATGTAAACCAAATTAATTTATTGATCAATATAGCAAAAAAAGCTAAGATTAACTTAAAAATATGAGGGAGAAATGTTCCAGCAGAGCTGGGACCATAACACAGGACTGTTTGCAGGCATCAGTGTTAAATATATCACAGCAAATGCACAAGTCCCTTTCCTCTTATTGTTTGGGAAAAGACCGTGAACACAACAGGCGAATAGGTGAGTTAAAACTGTAAAGTAAAATGTCAAGTTTCTAGAATATAAAGCTGGAAATAACCTGCATGGAAATCTGCCTGCTGTTTTTAATAGGGGTAGATCTGCTACTTAGTGCTTTGTGGTAGTGCCCCCCCCCCCCCCCTTAATTAAAATATTTAAATTAAAAAGATATTTATCTCCTGGTTTTAGTAATTTTTGTTTGTTGTTTTAAATTTCTCATTAGTATTTTTGCATATTTCTTTAAATCATAAGACCAAAAGTTGTTATTTTACAGTTAAATTATTCTCACAGACATTACCCTTCACACTGCTAAACTCTACTCAGAATTTATAAGAACTGCTGAAAGAGAAACAAAAGCAGATTTTTTTTTTTAATGAAGGCATCCCTCTATTAGTTCCAGGACGTTAGAATCTGGGTGGTTCTAGAGTTAATTTGCGTTTGTTTTTACTGTGAGTTATCTTAAGTTCAGTATTTGAATAGTTCCTTATTTCATCTGATGGTTAGGGAAGAAACATTCAGGAAAACTGGTTACATTCCAACCTTTGAGGGAAAAAAAATCGTCATGTTTTTTTGTAGCCCAAGTATCCACTGATTTTTTTTCTTTATTGATCAAGTTTATACATTTAATGGTATCTTAATGCTGCCACACTAATGGTAAGGCTCAAAATAGCAGGTTATGTAACTGTAACAACTGCCTTTTCATGACTGACCTGAGTTGCGTAAAAACTGCTGGGAGGGTTGGCACAATTTTCCACCATCACATTTTCCACAATTAGTTAATTAGACAATTATCTGATCAAAGAACTCAATAATCTCTTCGAGATTCACATTGTTTAGGTAGGAGTTGATTTTGGCTTCTAGGAAGCTAAACACTCATTTGTTTGGTTGTTTTTATTTGAGTTGTTTCATATTTTCAAAGATGAAGATAAACTTAAGGCTGAAAAGTGCAGCATCTTCATGTTTCAGGAAGATGGCTGTTCCGTATTAGACTGTGGTTAGTTTTTGGCAACTACGAATATTTTTCAAGCTATTTCTCATTGGTCTGTGAGAGGGTTTTTTCTTTCTTTTTTGAGTCAATAAATTTAACTTAATCAAATGGAGAAAACAGCAGAATCCCTTGAAAAGATGGTTAATTTGACATGTAAAGTCAACAGAATTTATTAATGTGTCAGTGTTGGACTATGTTTATTTGTAACAGGACTTTAAACCTTCAAGGAAGAAAATAAATACACTCAGGAAGTAATGTTATACGTCACATAGCAACTTTGTGTAATGGGAGGAAATAGTCAAAAGACTTTATGAAATTTAGAAGAAAAAAAAAATGATTCCCACAGCTGCTTTCCAGGAGGCAATTAAAAAATGTATATATTTAGAGTAATTGTGTGTTGCTCTGGTTAGATATCAACAACTCCTACAGTCCACAGGGGCCATTTTTGCCTCCATCTCAAACTGCGAAACATACTTTATCCTTAGTAAATAAAATATATTTTATCTATATGTACTATATGGATATTTCTTTACTGTGATATACAGCACCGACCATCATTTTGTTTCCATTTTAACCATCCCACTTTACTCTCTGGGTCACTATAACCCAAGTCTTCACTATGCGCTTTCTGCTGCTCTGACAGATTCAAAATGACCACAGGCTTTGCTAGGTGCCTCCTGCAGTCCCCATTGGGTCTGTGTGAACCATCTGCCCTCTTCTCCAGTCTCCGGTAAGGGGAGGATGAGAAAAGAGAGGGAACAAAAAGTACTTGGCCATTTTCAATAGAATGAGGGTTTTAATTCCTTTCATTCATGCAATCGATGGACATAGAATCTCCCCTGTCACTCTGCTTGAATACCAAGCCAGGACTGCGGTAGGGCTATAAAAATTTAAATATACATATTTTAAAAAAACTGTGCCCATTTAATTATTTCTGTATTTAAGGAAAATTAAGAAAAACTAATAGCTTACCTAAAAAGAACATTATTGTAGCGTAATGACACAAGACCTAAACAAATGTATCCTTAAAAGTATCCCTAGTACAACTGTAACTGGAAATTCAGTCTATAGTTCATAAAAACAGAAAGGTAACCTGCTTATGCCTTGCTCTTTATTTTCTTTCTATTGTCTCCAAGTGCCTTTATAGTTTCTATGAATGTTTTTTTTTAATCTCATTAATAGTCCCTGTACAGGGGCTCAAGGGCCACATGTGGCTCTGGAGCTGCATATGCCTCATCTAATGGCTGAAAAATGTTTTTTTTGGGGACGTTTTTGCTTTAAAAAAATATATTTTCTCATCTGTTGAACTCAATACAGTATGTGAACAAAGCTGAATGATTCTGTTATATCCTGCAAGGATTGAGATAGTAACAATCAAGCTGTGGTTTGTGAGTTGGAACAACTTGATTGGAAAGAAGAGCTCATCCAGATTAACTCAAATGGGAAGTAGGCTACATGATAATTACTTCAACAGCCAAATTCATGATAATAAAAAAGACAGTGTGTAGCTTCATTTCCCCCCTTTCTTTCTCTAACATCCCCTCTTTCCTAGTATAAGACTGAAGCTTCCTGGTGTTATAAAGACTCCCACCTCTTCCCCAGCCACCCATCATCCCTCTGTGCTGCACAAGGCAGCGTGCCTCAAGTTATTGGGTTAAAGCTCGCAGAATTTATTACCCCTCCTTTTCCAGGCTAAATATTTACCCTGTGTCCCATAGCAGCTCACAATAGCTGTGTCTCTCTCCTGACCAATGGAGCCTGTCCTGTTTGAATGGCTCAAGAATTTTCTGAGTTGCCCTCTGCCCTAATCAGCAACCTGTGCTGCTGACTCAAATACAGCTGAAACCCTAAAAAGGAGTCGACCTTCCAATGCTTTTATTGCTGCTCCCTCCTCCACTCAAATGAGGCCTATCTCCTGTTATATTGCTACTATTACTCATGCACAGAATATGCAGGCAGGTCAGTCATGATCAATTACATACGTGACCTTGATCTGCGGCTCAGCCAGAGGAGAAGCTATTGGGGATGACACATTGTTTTCTTGAACCATGGCATGAGCTGATTGATCCAGTGATGGGAGTCAAATAGGCCGCTTCCAGTGGACTGCCACAGAGAGGGATCGCATGTTCATCCCCCCTGACCACAATTACGAGACCACATTCAGGTTGCCAGGTTTATGAGCGCTCCGAGAGACTTGTCCTCTGTCCAAAACATTACCACAGAGAGTTGAGGAATGCCATGATGTCAGTAGTGAACTTTCATCTTTCCAGACATCAAAGTGGGACCACAAACGAGATGGTTGCAATACATCGATCAGTGGAAGTGTTTTCTTCGTGTGTCATGGCTAACTTTCTTAGGAAATCAACATAAGGTAGCTTTTCCCCCCAGAATCGAGCCTTAAAGACGTTTCCAGTTCAGCGAGATGAAATGCAAAAAGATAAAGCGTTAAAAGACAATTTTTTAAAACAACCAGTGTTCTGAAACATTTAGTTGGAAAATGCTTGTGTAATTCTTATTTTTTCGTATCTGTATTAGGGTTGGGAATTGACAACCAGTTCCGACTTATAACAGAGCCCGACTAACACCATCAGAATTTTTATGCCTCCAAATAGGACTGGGCGATATGGATTTAAAGTAAAGTTTCAGATTTTTTCCATACCAAATCCAATTTAAGATTTTTGTTTAAAAAATGTACCCGTGTTTTTAAGGAAACAGTTTAAAGTTCTAAATGTTAAACATGTTTAAGGTTAAAAAAGTTTTCAAAAACTTGATTTTATTTATCATCCCTTCCCAGCACTGACCTGAATTTAAAGTCAAAGTAAACTATCCTTGTAAAACAAGATGTTGGAATGTACTATGAAAGTTCAAGTAGGTATTGCATTGATTAAAAACTTCTATTTTTTTTTTCTTTCAAAAAATGAAATCTTAATAAACAGAAAATTTGATTAATGGAAAACATCTTTTTATCACCCAGCCTTATCTTGAAAGTTATATATTTTTCTTATCAATTCTCTTAATTTCAGTTTCCCTTAGATTTTGCATCATGTTACAATTACATCGCACTCTCCACAGCAAATCAGCCCTTCAGAATAAGCAGTACCATGGAAAGGAGGAAACGATCTAATAATCTAAATCAGGTGTAAAGCATGTAGACATCTAAAACATGCAATGTGTCTAGAGGACCAGGGTTGGTAAAGACTGACTTGACACTGACTCTTAAATGACCCACAAACTGGGTTGTTTTCAATTGCTCTATTCTTAGTGATCATTTACCAGATCCAGGGTCATCTGTTCACCTCAGGTAAAATAGTCTAGCTAGATATCGATAGCTATGTTTGCTCATAGTTTCCTTAAAAAACCTGCAATAAAAATCTAAACATTTTTGCTTTAAATTAGACTTTGATTAAAGGGAAACTTACTTAGAGAAGTTCTACAACACAACATGTGGAGTCATTTATTAGCAGTCATTGGAGCAGAAGATTTTAACGGCTTTAAATGTCTGACTTTACAAACGGTTCTTCTCTTTTACTGCGTCACCGAGACATGGTGGAGTTGGTGTTCCAGTAACAGAGCAAACTTTTTAGATTAGCTGGCCTCTCATTCCAGTGAAATTCCCAAACATAGCCTCACCGTCCCAACTTGCTGATTTCCTTGAAAGATCATCACAGCTGTTGAGGGCTGTGGTTCGGTGGTTTGATCCCCACACTGTAACCAAGTCGGAGTGAGATGTAAACAAACTGCACTGAGGGAATCGATGTCTTTTAGCTGTTCAGGTTGTAAACATATGGAAGAAATAGAGATTTATAGTGAATGTGGAATTTATATAATTCTAGGTCAGATATTGTGATTTGGACCAGTTGGTTCTGTGGGAGATCCTTATCACCGCACGCAGAGGAAGAAACCCAATGCTGTGCTCAGTCAGATGTTGATCAACTCCTGTTTCAGAAAGTGTTGAGCTCTCGATTAGATTTTGGTCCAAACATTCATATTCAGTGTCGGGTAAAAGTGTTCATACCCCTTGACCTTTTTCACCAATAAACATCAGTCTATTTGATTGAGAGTTTATATCCTTGACCAATGTAAAGGCGAGGAAGTGGAAGGAAAATGATACTTCAAAACTTTCTACAAATAAGAATTTGAGAAGTGTGGCGTGTATTTGTTTTCAGCCATTACATTTCTGAACTGCTGCAATCACAGCTGCAAGGCTTTTGAGGCATGTCTCTACCAGATTTTTACAATCATTGACCAAAACCTTATCCTCCTCCTTCTTTTCAATAAAGCTCATGCTCCATCAAATTGAACGGTAAGCATCTGTAAACATTAGATTCTAATTTGTGCCACAGATTCCAAATTGAATAAATGTTTTGCTGGAAATTGAACCGTCATCTCAGTTGCTCTCATGTGCAGGAGGCCTATAATCTACTGAGCTAAAAGTCATACGCGACAATTTGGTCAGCAGATAGGTCTCTGTGTGTGGCTAATTTTTTGTGAGTTTTCTATCTCACGAGGCGTTGAGTTGAAAATCAAACAGGTTTGATATTATTTGCCTCACGAGGCAAAAAACTCACTGTGTGCGTGCTACGTGTGCTCTATGCTGAGAGCAAATGTGCAAGTGACCAATCAAAACACGTTCTCCTCTCACATGATTCCAAGATGGCAGACTTGTGTCTTCACGTCAGAAAAATTAATTAAATGGAGAGAGAGATACCAACATGCTATATTCCTTCTTGCTCTTGTCCCTATTCTTAAAATCTGACGAGCTGACATCGTATTGACAGGTGTAGTTTGGCCAGTCTTCTAATATGTATCCTTCATGGGCTGCCATCTAGGTTTCATGTGAGCGTAGAACGCATTTCGATTGGTCACTTGAATATTTGCACACAGCTCACGTAGCGAGCACACTGAGTTTTTCGCCTCGTTAGAAGAAAAATATGAAACATGTTTGATTTTCACATGAGCGCTTCGTGAGGCAGAAAACTTACCGGAAATTAGACGGACATGACGAGCTATCTGCTGAGCAAACGGCCTCGAATGACTTGTAGCTCAGCGGATTGCTCTCGTGTGCGGCAGGCTTAACCTGGATTCTTTTGGAACTGCCCTGGCCTCACCTCAATCCTTCTTCCCATCAACTCTAAAGAGCCTCCCATAACCTGCTGAGGAAAGCGACCCACAGCATTATACTGCCAGCGCCTTTTTCTTTAAGTTTCGAGTTGTTAGCTGCTTCCTAATGTTGTGCTTTGAAGTTTGTAGATGTAGCAAGATAAAATGTTCAACGGGTGTGAATAGTTTTTCAAGGTAATGTTTGGTGGAAACTTTCCTCAACATTAATAACATACAAACATGGGATGTGCTAACGCTGGGTGTTTTTTGTTTTGCAAACATGATAGATGATAAATAAGGGGGGGGGGGTTGTTAATCTGTAGTCAAGCAAGAGCTCCAACTTTTCCTTTTTAGCTTAAATGACATGGGAAAACTGTGGTTGTAGTTAAAAGCTTAGTTGGAGCAGGTTCATTTAGAGAGAGAAATGAGGAAAAACAAACATCTGGACAGTTGTTTTTGTTGTCGTGTAAAGCAAATCTCATCACTCTTCCTTCGCAGAGTATGTTTTTGGTATCATTCCAGATTGTGATTCTTTCTCTGGTTTTACTACAAGCCAAAGAAGAAAACACAAATCTGCTTCCATGACCCATTTTCATGGTGAGACAAGTGCAGCAACATTTCTAATCGCCACATCTATGGCTTATAGAGATGTGACCCTTGTTCCCATTGTGAATTTGCATAGCTTTGCTAAAATACAGTTAAGTTTACGATTGGCTGCGGGCCAACAGAGCCACACATGTTAACATTTCACCTTAGCTGCTACTTATAAGGTCTAAAATTGTCTGTCGGATTAGAAATATCAGTTTCTGTCTTAAATTGCCTTTCTAACTTTTATTTCGCAACTAAGTTAATTTTAGTTAAGTAGGAAAAAAGACTGAGGAGATGTTTAAAGATGACAAAAGAGAAGAAAAAGCAGATAATTTGAGTAAAATGATGATGGGTGCAGAAAATGCTTCCGAGGGAGACCAAGCCTAAGAAAGTGTAATCCAAGTTATCTCCAGTCCAAGGTAACGCCGTTATCTGTCTCAAGCAAGTTAATAACTTCCCTTCACTTACTTTGGAGGTGAAGTATGGCCTCCTTTTCTTTGCGTTATCATGAGGGCACATCACTCATTCAGCTCATGCTCTCCTCTCTCCAGCAAGTTTCTCCTCTGTATTTCACTGCCTTATCTGCCTTCCACACTGTGCTCACTTCAAATTCCTTATCCACTGCTTTTTTGGTCAAAAGCCTGCAGTGCTGCAATTCTCTTTTCACTGATTTATTTGCGTTCCTCTTAGAATTAATGACAATGTGGCTGTATAAACCAAGGTTATGTTTGTTTGAGCGTTAGAAAAGCCTACTTCCCGGGCTTATTGCTTCACCATCGTCTACTAATGACCGATTCTCTGGAATTTGGCTGTATTCAGGCCAGGTAAAGCCAAGAAGCTGGGCAGTGAGGACTGAGGGTAGCAGAAAGGCAAAGCTACAATAGTTCTGTTAGAGATGAACTGCTGAACAGGCTGTTTTTTTGCAGTACATCAGATACATTTGAGATGAGTAAAGCTCTTTTTAAAGACTTTCTGGGTAATGGAAGTAACTAAATGACTTGTGGTTCTCAACCCTGGTCTACAGGACCCACTGCCGTGCATGTTTGACACATTTCCCTGCTACCACACGCCTGGCTGAAATGAATGGGAGATTAACAGGCTTCTACAGCACTTGATGGCAGGAGGTGATCACTTGATTTAGTTGTTTTTGAGCAGAGACGCATGTAAAATATGACGGACAGTGGACCCCGACAAACAGGATTGAGACCCGCTGCCATACATCAATGGAAATGAAAACTATTAGCATTTATTGAAATGGGTACGAAATGTTTGTTTATAACTGTAAATTTGAGTAAAAAGGGGCAAAATCACAAAGCATACATGTTTTTTGGACATTTAAAAATTTATATTATGATTAATGCTGTTTTAATTTGTCTTCATACTTATTTTTAAACAATAGGTACACATAAAAGAGATGTGGATGTGTTTTTTTTTACACAAATAAAAAATAATAATATATAACCTTAATCTCAGGTAAGTTACAGCTGTCAAAACCTTGCTGCTCTTTATTTTTAAAAGAAACTTCTTGGTTAGTTATAGTTGTGATATTTGTTGACAGTTGTGACATAGTGTTAGTAACACAAAACTTGTTTAACAGTTGCTTTTTACACCAAAACCCCAAAAAGAATTATGCCGGCAAGGCCTGTGGTTACAATCAGAACGTGTCTGCTGTGACTTATTGGTCGGTAAACTTTACTCTGTAAAACATCATAATTTAATTTCACGTTAAAAAAAAAACTTCAGTTACCATCTGTTTGGCTGGAACCTTGGAGATTGCCAAGGTAAATTTCTGGGATGTTGCTACAGTGCGTTAACCTGCTTGTGTTTCATAGGTTGCAGCGGGCTTCATGGATGTATACTTTGGTGTTCGTGTCGGTAATAAATGCCATGTGTTGTTTTGAAGACGCAGAGAGCGAAAGGGTCTTTTTGTTGCTGTAGTGAAAGACTTAAACATCTACTATTAAATCAGAGGGCAGGCTGTTTCCTATAATACAGAGATCGTAAAAATGGTTTCCCTTTTACACACGGTAAAAAAGGCGCTTAGTCTGAAACATTACTACTGACCCTAAAAAAAGCATACCAGACTGCAATAATTGATGTGAATAATTTTATTACAATATATTTTTTTGTTTTTTATTTTAGGTTCACACAAAGTTCCACTGTCGGCAAGCCCACACGCCAGGTTCAGACACCTCCTGCCTTTGCTTTTCATATGATGGCGTCACTCTTGCATCCCGTGGAGGTATGGAAAAGACCTTATCTGCCAGAGCCCACAGCTAGCTATAGCGCACGTTTAAGCTGCGCTCATTGGCATCAGAACATGCAGCTTTGACATGCAACTTTTAGTTTGATAAAGGGGAAGTAAAGTTTTTTTGGAACCTGGATCCTATTTATAGCATGCTTTTTGTTCATTTATTCACCCAGACTAGTTTATGGCCATTTAACAACCTTTGGAAGAAGGTAATATCCATTTGTGATCAGTGTATATCAACCTAATGGGAGTTGTTGTGATAACCAACATTCAGCCTCTAAATAAGCCATTTTCACACCCATTCATTCCATCAATGTTTTGTTGTAAATCACTAGCACTATTACTCTGTGAGTTTGGAGCATCTTGGACGTGCTTTGTTGTTGTCATCTACCGTATTTTTCGGATTATAAGTCGCGCCAGCCGAAAATGTATAATAAAGAAGGAAAAAAACATATATAAGTCGCACTGGAGTATAAGTCGCATTTCTTGGGGAAATTTATTTGAAAAAATCCTTCCCCTCTCTGCCGCTATCGATCGAAGCATGAGGTCCTCCGCTGACTTTGTAAAGAGAGAAGCTGTTCCTTTGTTCTAAGACTGTGCTGGACACTTTTTGAACTCCCCTTCTCGCAATCCCTGAATTTGATTGACGATCGAACTCTGCCTTTCCTTCGTTTTTTTTAATGTGTTAATAATTTCACACATAATTCGCTCCTGAGTATAAGTCGTACCCCCGGCAAACTATGAAAAAAAACTGCAACTTGTAATCTGAAAAATACGGTATGTTGTTTTAGGGTGCATTCACAACAGCCCACTATATGTATAGTGTGCTTGAAATGAACTCTAGTTTGTTTGCCCGGAAAGTCCGGTTCATTTGGGGAGATGTGAATGGGCAATCGAACTCTGATTTGGACCAAAAGAAAGAACTTTAGTCCGCCTAAAAACATCAGTCTTTGTTCGATTGCAGGTGTGAATGGCAAGCGGACTGGGGCTGCACCAAAAGCAGAAAGCGAACTATTGTACAGGGCATCCTGGTTAAATATAATCTTGAAAACCACTAATCCTGGAAAGATAAATGCTGGATCTTGTACATACACTACCGTTCAAAAGTTTGGGGTCACATTGAAATGTCCTTATTTTTGAAGGAAAAGCACTGTACTTTTCAATGAAGATAACTTTAAACTAGTCTTAACTTTAAAGAAACACACGCTATACATTGCTAATGTGGTAAATGACTATTCTAGCTGCAAATGTCTGGTTTTTGGTGCAATATCTACATAGGTGTATAGAGGCCCATTTCCAGCAACTATCACTCCAGTGTTCTAATGGTACAATGTGTTTGCTCATTGGCTCAGAAGGCTAATTGATGATTAGAAAGCCCTTGTGCAATCATGTTCACACATCTGAAAACAGTTTAGCTCGGTACAGAAGCTACAAAACTGACCTTCCTTTGAGCAGATTGAGTTTCTGGAGCATCACATTTGTGGGGTCAATTAAACGCTCAAAATGGCCAGAAAAAGAGAACTTTCATCTGAAACTCGACAGTCTATTCTTGTTCTTAGAAATGAAGGCTATTCCATGCGAGAAATTGCTAAGAAATTGAAGATTTCCTACAACGGTGTGTACTACTCCCTTCAGAGGACAGCACAAACAGGCTCTAACCAGAGTAGAAAAAGAAGTGGGAGGCCGCGTTGCACAACTGAGCAAGAAGATAAGTACATTAGAGTCTCTAGTTTGAGAAACAGACGCCTCACAGGTCCCCAACTGGCATCTTCATTAAATAGTACCCGCAAAACACCAGTGTCAACATCTACAGTGAAGAGGCGGCTGCGGGATTCTGGGCTTCAGGGCAGAGTGGCAAAGAAAAAGCCATATCTGAGACTGGCCAATAAAAGAAAAAGATTAAGATGGGCAAAAGAACACAGACATTGGACAGAGGAAGACTGGAAAAAAGTGCTGTGGACGGATGAATCCAAGTTTGAGGTGTTTGGATCACAAAGAAGAACGTTTGTGAGACGCAGAACAACTGAAAAGATGCTGGAAGAATGCCTGACGCCATCTGTTAAGCATGGTGGAGGTAATGTGATGGTCTGGGGTTGCTTTGGTGCTGGTAAGGTGGGAGATTTGTACAGGGTAAAAGGGATTCTGAATAAGGAAGGCTATCACTCCATTTTGCAACGCCATGCCATACCCAGTGGACAGCGCTTGATTGGAGCCAATTTCATCCTACAACAGGACAATGACCCAAAACACACCTCGAAATTGTGCAAGAACTATTTAGAGAAGAAGCAGGCAGCTGGTATTCTATCGGTAATGGAGTGGCCAGCGCAGTCACCAGATTTGAACCCCGTTGAGCTGTTGTGGGAGCAGCTTGACCGTATGGTACGCAAGAAGTGCCCATCCAACCAATCCAAATTGTGGGAGCTGCTTCTAGAAGCGTGGGGTGCAATTTCTCCAGATTACCTCAACAAATTAACAGCTAGAATGCCAAAGGTCTGCAATGCTGTAATTGCTGCAAATGGAGGATTCTTTGATGAAAGCAAAGTTTGATGTAAAAACAATCTTATTTCAAATAAAAATCATTATTTCTAACCTTGTCAATGTCATGACTCTATTTTTTATTAATTTCACAACGTATGGTGGTGAATAAGTGTGACTTTTCATGGAAAACACAAAATTGTTTGGGTGACCCCAAACTTTTGAACGGTAGTGTACCTCGCTCAACATCTGTATAAGGAGAGCATCGGTGCTGGAAGTTGTATTCAGGCGGTGCTACTCATTACACACTGCCTCATATGGAGCCATGTTGTATAAGAAACGGCATCCTGGTGGTAGTCTGGGCAGGACTGTCACTCTGTACTTGACAGTGGTCAGTTAGATAGAACTTGCTTACAAAATGGTGCGCGTTTGAATGTTTCCAAATTGCACTAACAAAATGACTAAGTGGACTAAGTTCAGGTTCCAGAGGTTCCCTTCCTACAACCCGCTCAGACTGCAGCTGCAATGGCGGACGGCTGCGACGTCATCGAAATCGCCGTTTAGTTAAAGTTGGAATCGGTTGGATTAAAAGGCGGTAAAACCCCTGAAAGACGACAACAGAGCAGTGTTATTATCGTTAACGAAAACGATCGAAATAATGAAAACTAGAAGTAATAAATAAAAATGGGAATTTGAAACAAAACGAAAACGAACTAAAACTGTAATGAGTGCTCACAAAACTAACTAAAGCAAACTAAATTTAATGAGAGTATGTGCTTAGTTTTCATTTCATACAGCGCCTCATAAAGTCTAGAAGAATTATTTTTATGTCTCTCTCGCGTCTTCACCAGAAACAGATGAGATCTGTGTTGTGCCTTTTTAATTGCACAAATTACCTTGATAAAAAAACAGAACAGGAAATTTGGATACAATCCCATCCTCTCGCTCCCTTTCAAGGAAATAAAAGACGTCTTCGGATTGCAAACTGTCAGTAGAAGCAATTGAAACGATGATTAAAGAGACTGCAACAACAACTTCATAACAGGTGAGCTACGACGGCTAACAAGCAAGCTAACACTGCGACTGCAAACAACAGCAATGGGAGCTGGTGTTACACAAGAGTGGGGTAGCTGGTGTATGTTGTGTGTGTATCCGATGTGTTGATGGACGAATAATCCCTCTCTAGTTTCTGGTTGTTGGTGTTTTTTACTGAATGTACGGCGTTATCCCAACATGTCAGTCAAGTCGTCTGTGTTGCTGCGGTCCGCCTAGCGTCATGTCAGCAAAGACTGAGAGAGAGCGCAAATGTGCAAAATGATAAAAGCATCATAGTACTTAAGATAATTTGTTTTTTGTTTTGTTGTGTTGCCACTCAGTGTTTTTATAGAACTGTAGCACTTGCTTTAATTGTTTGGCTTTTTAAAGTACATGTGTTATTGTGTTTACATAACTCTGCTATATTTATTTTATACTTGCCTGATTTGTATGGTTGTTAATTTATCCCATGTCACTACAGTTTTAAAAAAGCATAATCATTTACTGAGATTTGGTAATATTTTTTTTCTTTTTTTTTTGTCTCTCAACTTGCTTAATGAAAAGACTAAAACTAAAACTGAAACTAATAAAAACTAAACTGAAACTAAGCATTTTCAAAAAAAAACTAGACTAAACTACCTAACAAATGGTAAAAGGTAACTACAACTAAAATAGAATTTGAAATCTTAAGTCAAAACTAAAAAACGAAAGAAAATTTTAAAACTATTATAACCCTGCAACAGAGTACCTCCAAGACGTTCCGAACTCAGGGGAATAGCATTAGCATTGTAGAAATGAGGGAGTTTTGTGGCAGATAATACCTTATTTAGAGGCTGCACGTTGATTGCCCTGACAACATTCATTATCGATATACGCTGATCGCAAATGGATCTAAATATATCCCAAATTGCTTCATGTGACTGCAAACTTATCTGGGTGAGAAAGATGGGCGTAATGCATGCTATAGATAAGGTCCAGGTTGCAAAAAACTGCACTTTGCCTTTAAAACAAATGATTTTTGGTGAATTAAGTGCTTTTCCTCTTCCTCAATAGGCAAATAAACATGGCTCAACCACTGACAAAACACGGAAATCTTAAAAGAGATGTATAAACAGTAAAAGACTTAGCTTCTTGGTATGTAATCTTGTTAAAGAGGTTGCTAACACCAACATAAACAAAAATAACTGAGGAAGAAGGAGTCCTTTCAGCATGATTGTCATTTCAGTGAGAACTAGCCGTATATTCAGAAAATAAATGCCACTTCTATAATAACAAATAATGTTTAACTGCCTTTTAAAATTTCCCGAATGGATTCATTTTTAGGTGATGACACACTAAAGATCTGGGATATACGCAACTTCAGGAAGCCTGTAAATGAAGCCAACAGACTGACCAACTACTTCTCCATGTGAATCTTCTCAGCTTTTATAGACTGCTTGTTTTCAGTTTGTGGTACGATCGTGTCGTGTGTAGAATGTAAATATTTGTATGTGTAATTTTCCCTTCCAGGACTGACTGCTGTTTTAGCCCCGATGACAGGCTTGTTGTGACAGGGACCTCCGTGAAGAAGGAGGAGGGAAATGGGAAGCTGGTTTTCTTCGACAGAGCTTCTTTTGAGAAGGTCCATGAGATAGAGGTCACCAACGCTGTAAGTTCTGCTGCAGCCGATATACACATTAGAGGTTAAAAAAAAGAAATAAATCACAAATAAGATCAATTAAAATACTTCATTTATCTCAAATACTGTAGTGGAATTAGATTTTTTGTTTTTTCCAAGTGTGGATAATTACAACAGTAGTATGGAAAAAAATTAGTAGGAGAGTATATTTCCATGTCGGTTTAAAATGTGTTATCCTTTGATTTGTCTAAGTACTCACAACATTTTTACTAATGACAATAAAGATCTTATCCTTTCTTCCTCATATACGTTCTTCCCTTCTGCCCTTACTTCTTATTTTGATTAATTTCTTCCTTTTCTCTTTCATTTCTTCATCACTTTCTAATGCCCCTCCTTTCTTTTCTCTCTTCCTTGTGCCCTTACCGAATCCATGTCTATCCTGCTTTCTTCTTGTCCTAAATTGCACCCTTTTTCCCTTGTACCCTTCCTGTATTTCCTTCTTCCTTCCTCTCTTTTGTCCTTTTTTTGCCTAAGTAACTGTTACTCTTTTCTTTTATTTCTTTTCTTTACTAATCTGATTTGATTTGTACAAAGTTTTTGTAATTAAACAGAAACACAAATATATATAGTTATCACTATAATTAACGTAATCTCAAAGTTAAGTCAAAAATAAACTAAAGAATAGTGTAACATCACCACAAAACGGCAAATACAGGAAGAAGAAAACAAACATTTCCAATATTCAACATAACATTAATCTTTGAAAGCCAATCATTGATCATCTCTGGTTGAGTAGTGCAAACTGTTTCACCTGACAAAAATATATTGAATATTCACTATACCATACAAAAATCTGACCTTAAAATTGCACAGAAGGCTAATCAAATAAAAAAATAAATAACAGTTGAATATTCAAGCTTGTATACAAATAAGAATTCCATTTTTAACCTAAACTGTGTAGACATTTGTCTGTGGCTGATGCATGTTTTGTTTTGTTTTTATCTTAAAAAATTTACTCTGAAATTGTGCAATAAGTACAAGGACAGACAGCAGAAGATGGGACTTCCTTTGAGGAATCCTCCTCCATGTTGGTCGTGACATCTGGAGATTCACTTGTGTAAAAAGCGAAGATGAGTGTTACCTGAATCCTGTATTTTTCAGTCGGGGTGTCCTGATCCACTCACTGTGTGGGCCTCCTTCTCATTTAAAGGAGTCGGCTCACTCACAGTTTTACCCAAGACCACACCTCTAAGAATAAAAATCAGTCAATACAATTTCAATGTATATTTTCCAGCATGGTGGAGCTCCATGTTCAAAAACAAAAGTGACTCAAAATATGCGTTTCCACTCTTTGAACATCAGGGTAATCTTACAGGAACGCCTTCTTCGTGTGCATGTCTTCACTACACTGGGTCGGGTCGACAGGGCCTTTTTCAGGGCCATTTCAGGAACCAATGGAGTACCAGTCTGGGGGTATGTACTCAATTACGGTCCGGTAGAGTCGATGAGCAAGAGCTGTGGTCAAAGACACACTCCGGGACTTTGAAGATATTTGCCCTCTGTCGCCCTCTCAAGGCTTGAGGTGTAACTTCACTGTTGTAAAAACAAGCCCATCTGAAGAAGTGTACAGACGGTTTTACAAGCTTGCTCGCCAATACAACAAAATAACAAACTAACCGCGTGTCAGTTGGTAAACCATCAAACAGTTTCCCCACCCGAATAATCCTTGGAACAAACATTTTCTTACTTACCAATCTAGTAGCAACATGGCTAGTTCAACATCCGTACTACATCCCATAGAGCTCTGGGAGATGATGTCTCACAGGAAAAAATTATAAACAAGCCACAGTAGCTATCCGGCTATTTAACAGTTCAGCTTTGAGAAAATGGTTTGCTCGTGTTGTGCCCCTGGGTACACGAACCACCATGGTCAAGTTAAAGACAGAGCCTTTTATCGCATAGCAAAAGATCCAGGTCAGAAAGAATGATGGATTTCTGCTCGCCGCATGATGAAGAAAACCGAGCGTTGGATTTTGCTTGTGGTAGCGACATTTCATTTTAGGTAACTTAATCCAAACACGTAATTTAAAGTTAACTTTTATATTATTATTTCTGACGTTTGTAATCAAAATGTGTCGACTTTTTTAAATGATAATGGCTTAGGAACGCTGAAAAGTTATCTGTGGAAGTGTAAAAGAAAAGGTGAAACATTAAACTAAATTGATATTTTGCTTTTATTAAGATTCTTAGTGTGGTTTTATGCTTTTATTAAGATTATTTGCGTGCTTTTACGCTTTTCAAAAGATTCTTAGCAGACTTCCTTCAGTTACTTTGCTGTGGATTTTTCTGTCTTGTTGCTCACATACCAAATATAGTGAACATCATGTAAAGCTTTGCAGAATTATAGCATTCTTTGTGATGTCTGTAGGCTGCTTTTTACTTTTCTTGTGATCACAGTGAGGAACAGCCTATGGTGTAGTTTATTCTATTTTCTTGAAGTAATGATTGATTATTGGTCAGATGTTTACTCACATAAAAAGCACACAGACATAAGCAAGCTGTCTGTTGCTCCACTTAACCTCGCGGTGCACAAACATATATATATATATATATATATATATATATATATATATATATATATATATATATATATATATATATATAATTACATTCAATTTGCTTTTTTTACCAAGCAAATTCCTGTGAACAGAGCCTAGAAGCCAGGTCTGGGGTTATATAGACTGTTTAGTTTATAATGACTGATGGTCTATGTTTCACTCAGCAGTCAGGTGAGATGCTGGATTAAAGCTGCAGACTCAGTGCAACAATGTTGCAGTTTCTTCCTCACTTTTTCAGCCGTATTTTCTCCCATTTGAATCGTTTGTAAATGGAGGGAACGTTTCTGATGCTGGACGAAAAACATGATTTTACCCCCCCCCCCCCCCCCCCTATAGTTTGGAAAATATCCTGGTGTGTATATCCTCAATTTACAACTTCAGTCAGTCTTAGAGGACTTCTGGGATTTGTCAAAAACATTTCTATAATCTTTTATAACCTCTTGAGTTTATTTTTTGTCTTTTTTAGGGGGGAATTTGTAAGTAGTTTTGTCTTTACAATGTTCGGGATTGTCTTATTTTGTTATTGCAAATTTTTGCCTTTGATCGTGAAAAAAAAAATTTTTCTCCCAATATTTTTACTTTTCTAGATCAGAGAATATTCAAGTATTTTTTTAGTTAATATGTGGAAATTTTTTTCAGCAGAAATATCCATTACTATGTGATATTTATTTTTAAATCTGCAGTTGTCCTAATTCTCCATTGTACATATTTAAATAATATTACTATTTAAAGCCTAAGAAATATTTTAAAAGCCATGAGTCATTCTGCTCGAAGGTGGAAAAAAATGCATTTCCCCCCCCTTACAGTCTTAAAATTGTGTGGTAGTAGTTAAACATCTCTGCTTGTAAAATCATATGTCTGAACCTGGTTGTATTTTGGTAACAAATTTAATTTTACTCAATTTTCATGTGAAAAATATGTCTTGCAGTTTTTGGGGCAAATTTTGAGCAAAGGAAGAACGTCTTTTGAAATAGCTAGAGGCAAACTCTTAATACAATGGTGAAATGTAATCCTTTTTCATTCCCACAAACTGTTGGCAGGGCAGTTTTAAAGCTCTTAAAGATGCTGACTTGTATTAAAAATCTAATTATCTGCGGTAACAGTCACCATGTTCCATTCACTGCAGCAAATGGCATGCTTGAAGTTAATCCCGCCTTCTGAGAGATGCATTTCATGGAGCCATAGGTGTTAAACTGTAGTGCAGAGCTGCTGCCTACTATAGAAACATGTGTCCTTTCACATCCTGACTGATCTATCTGTAGCCATAACACTAAGGTTTGATGGAGGTTATTGTCCATAACAGTAACTCAGTCTCCCTGGCTGAGGCAAGAAATTCACACTCATACTTTTTTGTTTTGTTTTTTATAAACATTAGCATGCTATTCACACTAAACACACACGCAAACCAAATATATGAGGTAATACTGTAGACTCAGCTGTCAAAACTAGTAAAATGATAAAAGTTAGATGTTATCTTTCTAGTCGGCTTATACTTAATTGTGATAGTAGTATGATTCTGTCAGTGCAGAAATGTGAAGATGCTAGGCTAAACAGAAATTTGCTTTGCTCTGTTATTTCTTCTGTGGAAAACTGCTAAAAATAGTCAGCTGAACAGACACTTAGAATAAGAGCCTTTGCCGAGGCAGTAATCTGTCTTTCGATAATTTGTTCCAGGATTGTTTGTGTGACTGTTTCTCAAAATAAAGCACATATTCCCAGTTGTTGTGTCGATGATTCTGGCTCTGTAATTCTCTTTAAAAAAGTCAGCGCTCCCTTACGCTCATAGAAGCTGTCGATCTAAACAAATTTATTTTTTATTATTTTTATTTTTTTTGCTTGTTGTAGTTGTGGCTTTCCTAAAGTAAAAAAATATATATATATTGTCTTTTTTTTTTACTGCAAAACCATACAACACATGTATGCATGGAAATCGGGAGACCAAGCAGTTACCGTCGTTGATTTATGTTCTCAACAGAATCTGTTTGCACCCAGATTGGATCTAGGAAGCCCCAGACAAAGGACACACTTTGGGTCAAAGAGTGTATTTAGTATGCCACAACTCTGCTCCCTTGCATCACTGTGTGGACGTTTGTCTTCTCTTTCACTCCACTGAGGGGAGGGTAAACATTTGGAAGTAATTTTTCCATTGCACTTTCACTTGTTCCACTGTCTGGCTGTGTGAGAAATTCTCCAAGCTTTTGCTTGGTTTCTCTTGAAGGTTGGTAAAAACTTCTTGCCTTCTGTTTAACATCTGGGGCCTTATAAACTCCTGCAGACCCTCCACAAAATCCACCTCAGTGAACAAAGTGGAGGATAAACAGGATTTCTTCAGGATCGTAAAGTCGTGAATTTAATCATCAAAAAATTGTATTTTTATGGCCGTAGTCCTATAAAATAGTGTATAGATTACTCGTTCGTGCCAAAAACAAAACTTCATTCTATAATGCATGGTATTAATCTTTTTATTGCTAGAATGAAGAAAAAAAAAAGCAAACTAGACATTCATATTTATCTGTATGTGTTTGTGCTGCTTTTATGATTGAGGCTCGTTTTTCTGATATCCTGGTCAGAAGCTGGATAGCTTTAGTCTTTTAATTAGTATCTTTGGTCATTTTTTGCATATTCTATTTACTTTCTTTTTCTTATCTATTTTTTTTTTCAAAAATGCATTTATATGTTTTCCGTGTATTTGCTCTGGTTGATATTACACTGACAATAACAACAAATCCCACGATGCAGTCCAGCAAGCAGCTTTGTTGCAAATAATTCATTTCCATAAATATAGCCCCTTCAGCAGACTTGCTGACAAATTTGAATCTTAAAAACGATTTTATTGTACTTTTAAGCAACTTGAATAAAAAAACATTTTGGTTTAAATTAATGTTGACAAAGTTATAGTTTCACTTGCTTAAGTAATGTGTGCGGTATTTAATAAGTTTAGCCCTAAATTTAGATTATAATCATGTTCAATGATAGTTTGGCATGTTTGAGGTTCTGTTCTGTTGAAAGAATATAGGAAGTTATTATCCAGCTACACTGTTGTCTTTGTGGATTAATCCTGTTGGTAGAGGAGCGCCTGAAGCGTCTTAAAGCATGTCCAATCTTTAAAACATTATCTGGTTTATGAAATAACTATTTTATGAGCCAATAAACCATTTTTAGGTTTCCATCAGTTGCATTAATGATTATTTACATGGGAAAAAGACTAAGGAACCATTATGTTAAAAGTTACCTTTACCATTACCTTCAGGCTCCAGGATCAGTCGATCTGGATTTACAATAAATAAAGATGCAGAGTGATTTTCAATAATTATTTTGGAACCTCATAAAAAAAAATAAGAATAACTATACCTTTTAACTTTGTGAAACTTGCAAATACTAATTAATTAAAACTTAACGAATTGAATCAAAATACTAATTGAGTAATTTAACCTAATCAAATGTAATGCTATGATATTCCAATGGTCTTATTTATCTTTGGACTATCAGGACATAGCTTTATATCTCAGTATCTTGTTAGATACAGTTAAAGAAAAGTCACTGATGTATTATATTTCTCTTCTGAAAATTAAGTTTGGTAACTTAAAAACCTCAGTTCAGCTGGTGGCTAAATTATCCTGCTAAACTGAAACACAGGTACATTTAAGACAGTCTAAGTGACCACCCACCCTTGTAGCTTACCAGCGATGGTGTCTTATGCTTCTGTCAAAAAGGATTCAAATCTCATCCTTGTGAGGTAATTTTTTTAAGTGGTTAACCTTGCTTTAAGAAGTGGATCAGTCCTCTCCGATCAGCTTCCATTTATGACAGTCTATATAACCCCAGACCTGGATTCTATACTCTTCCTTCTGACCTGTTTTGTAGATATATAGCTCAGATTATTAAGATTTTCACGTTTCAAAAGGTCCAGGAATCAAGTGAGCAAACTATCAAGCACCATTTAGATGGAGATTTATAAAAAAAAACTGATAAACATTTAGACATCTATGTGACCTGTATGACAAATCTTCTCAATACGTACATACATTAATACTGTTCTTCCTTGCATTGCTTTGTACACCATTAGTTTCAATAGAGAGGCTTTCATCCAAGTGAGTATATATCTTCGGTAAGAGTATTAAAAAGAGTGTAGGGCAGACAGAATGGCTCAGCTCAGTTTTTCTATGTTGCCAGCTGTTCGAGTAGCAGTTTCTGGTTTCTTGGACAGTAGCTCTCACAGCATGGGGCTTTAAATTATAAACATTTGGTTTTCTTTTCTCCTGCAGCTTTAGATTGGCCTCCCAAGCAGTGCTGATCAAGGATTACAGCGTACTGTCAGGTCTCAATACTGTTGGCTGGTTTTATTTTATAAATACCATTTAGGTTGTGAATATGGCTGGTAACTCATTCATCTTTTGTATTTTAATCTGGTGGAACACAGAAGTCTGAATCTTGCTGCCAGAGAACACAAAGCTTCTTAAAGCTTCTTCTTCCATGATGCAACTCTGCGGACACAAAGTGTAAACAGGGATTCCTGGAGTATAAACATGCTTCTCTGAATTTCTGGAAAGAAGTCCAAGAATTGAACTGGACCAAGCAGGGCTTGGCTGTCAACTTTTTTTGTGTGGGTGTGCGTCTGCTAGTTTGTGTGTATACAGTTGTGGAATGGGCTGCACTCAGCCGGGCCGTTGCAGTGCTGTTTCGATTAAACTTTTTCCAGTGTTGACAGAGTGATTTGTTTGGGTCTGTGGAGGCCGCTCGGTGAACTCAAATGGACAGAGTTTATGGTACCTGGTTGGATATTTGGGATTTACGACTACTACGGGCTACATGCCTGAGCTGCTTACCTGGATGCTTTGATGGTAGCTCTTGAGTGAAACCAGATCACCGACTTTGCTCTCCACCGTGGCTCGCATGAAGCGACTGTCACTGTAGGTGTAGCATTCTTGACAGGCTAATTTATAACCCATTACACGTTTTCAGTAGAGCAAACCCAGAACATTTGGGTTTCTGTTCATAATGCCGACTTGCATGCTGAAACATGTTCTTAAACTTCTCTTTATTAGCATTAATTCAACAGAATGTTGTTAAGAAGTATATTATTTACCCCTTGCACTCTTTATACGTTATGTTACCACATCTTTTATTACTTTATACGGAAGAAAAATCGAAAAAAAGGTCTTTTCACTTTTTTTTTTTTTTTACAAGAAAATGTGTGACAACCAAACCCTCCTTTCGCTGAATTCTCTCCAACCAATTTCACATGCGCAGCTGCAGACCTTTTTGCTGTATGTCTGAATGTTGTACAGTGGTCTTTATTCACAGCAGATCAGTCTGAAAATGAGTAGAGTAAAGGGAGGAAGACATGCAGCAAAGGACCCAGAGTCGGGATCGAAAACCCAAATGGCAGCTTCAGGGATTAATAGTCTCTGTATATGAGGCGGCCACAACGCACACCGCCCCACCTCGAAAGCTTGAACCTGTGTCCTTTCTCCCTGTATTTTTGCTCCCCCATCTTCCCATCAAGACTTACTACCATGTCTTAGTTTGCAACATTAGTTATCCTCACAGAAGTTTGAATTTTGTCCAAATCAAAAACCCCTTTAGATTCCATCTAATGAGAGTACCTTCTTCCACATGTTAGTTGTGTTCCCTACAACCTTGAAATGGGACTTCCTTTTTCTTTCACTTTAATTGGCATTCCTGTTTCCACTCTTTCATTAAAGTGTCTAAAAACAAAGGCATAAAAAACTGAACCATGTCTCATATTTTCTTTTCACTTCATAAGTATTGGCTACTTGTGAAAGGCTAAAGGGGAATGCATAACATTTGAGGTTGTTTTACGGTACTACTATATTGTCAAAAACGGAAGGCCCATTCATTTAAAAGCCGTTTCTGGATTGTTTTCTCCATTACAGTCGGCTGTTCTGGTTGAACAGATTAGTCTTCGTCTGGCTGCAGAGCTAAACGGCGCTGTGACCTGCTGACCCGACGGTGTTGATATAAAGCGATCAACCATAACATTACGACCTCTTGTCTGACAACTCGCTGATTTGCCAGTTCATGGACAAAACTGACTAACAAGTAGATGCAAGCTTGAACTGTTGTGGATTGGACATGCTTCCCATAGTCATCAGACCATGTTATATTTTGGAACATGTAACATTGAGTCCAGTTGAAGACCACAAACCTTTTCTTTCTTTGCAATTTAGCATGGCAGATTTTTTTCCTTTTTTCTCAGCCTATTTTCTAGTTTCATACCTGCTGCTGAGGTATATTAGTCTGTGTATGTGATCTGTGAAACTATTATTTTAACAAGCTTATTCATAGCACATGCCTTACAAGAAGAGTGAGAAGTTTGAATTATTTTGTTACGCCTTGAAAAGTTGTATGGTTTTGATGTATAAATGTGTTGTTTGCCATAATCAAAAATTGTTTAAGGAAACACTGCGGATTCTAGCATGTCATAATTTTTCAACCAACTATTAAAATAATGCAGAAAAATGATTTACAAACCCTTCGATGCATAGATTCATGTAGATTACTGGTAGATTACTGGTTCCACCCAATAAGAAACAGTCACCTCAAATATATATTGTCCAATTGGAGGATTGAAGGAAAAAAGTGAAGTGGGCATTTTTTACCCCCTCTACATACCTTCATCTGTACACACGTGCTGCTTTGATTGTGCGTGCATGTTTTATTTTGCATTTGCGCTTGAGTCTCGGTGGGAAGCTGAACAGCTGGGCGTTAAGCAGCTTTCACTGTACGCATGGTCTTACCCAGCCCCCCATCTCACAAAACTGCTTTAGATGTCCCCCAATCAGAGCAGCGGCAAATTAAATGAAAAATGAGGCTCTACTGCTGGAGTTTTCTTGCTCTGGTGCAGCTCACATCTCAGAATGAGCTGAAGAGTTTCATCTCTGTCCAACAGCTGTGCTTATATTGCTGCTTCTCTCTGCTTTTTGCTTGTACACACACACACACATGCACACACACACACACATACAGAGTTGCGCACACCCGTCTCTGGATAAATGTGGTCGCATTCGCCTATTGGCGTCAGGCCATCTGTCACACACAGACTGAGAGATGCAGCCCTTATCCCACCAACCAAATATAGTCAACTAGAACAGCAGAGCACATTTGGACTTCTCCTCACCGTACCTACATATCTGACGGGGGTTACGCACTCTCACTACTCTAGGGAATAAAATATGATTGTTATTTTCTGGTGGCCAAATAGGAGAAGCACAATTCTTTTAAGGTTGACTTGAGACCAAAACGCCTCCGTGATCTTTCATTTCACAGAATGACCTTCTTAAACATTATCCAAACAAACTTGAACTGATTTATATCATTTTGTTTGTGTGTTTTGTTGCAGAGTGCTGTTCGCTGCCTGTGGCATCCCAAACTGAACCAGATTATGGTGGGTACTGGGAACGGACTGGCCAAGGTATACTACGATCCAGTTAAAAGTCACAGGTATGTGCAACAACTACACAATAAACATATTTTAGAGAAAAAAACTGGGGTGGTGCTAATAAAAATAACTAACCGGCTTGCAGTGATTGTTAAATATCAAAAAATTTGATCTCTAAAATTCCCTCAGATGGGATTGTGATTCTGCTTGTGAATGGTAGTATTTGTTTCCCTGTCATGGGTGCCCAATGACCACTAGAAGATGGGCACCAACCCTGTAAGGATTCTCAGTGATTTTACTCTCCCAAGTATCTAAATGCAGGGTTAGTACGCATGTCATGATTTCCTGAGTCTGGGAAGAATAAAACTAAGTGAGAAAAAAAGTTTGCGTTTCCAAACTAAATCCTTTTATTTTAGGGGTTAAAACTAAAGCCAAAGTTCTTGAAATGGCAAGCAACACTTTCACTGATCAGAAATCCAGGATAATCCACTTAATATTTTTGTAGCTATTAGGGATTTTAACAGATCTAAGTTTGACCATATGCCAAAAAAATTGTGAAATGACTAACTCGCTGTTCAACCAGAAGCTGGTATTGGCACGCTAAGAATTGTGGATAATAAAATAATAAAAAGCATCGCAATGTTTTTACTTATATATGGATGTTGTCATTGAAATTTGTCATAGAAATCTCGAAAATTTTATCTGGAAAAATGTGTTTTTTTTAAAAACAAGTGAACAGTAATCTAAGCTCAATTTCGATTCTTTTGTGTTTTGGTCAAAACAAATACTGTAACACTTTGTTTTTTGTTCATTTTAAAAACATGTATGTAAAGGTAATTTGACCACCTTTGGTAGGTTTGAGTGACACAATAATATGTGGCTGCGGCTGCAAAGATTGTCTAGCAAAATGTAGCTGCCATTCAACATGTTGTAAATCAGCCATTTTGCTCATGACCTTTTTCCTGTAGGGGGGCCAAGCTGTGTGTGGTGAAGAGCAAACGGAAAGAGAAACACGCAGAGACACTAACACAAGACTACATCATCACACGTAAGTCCTTCTGTGTCGCTACGGGACAAGTTTAGAATACACAGGAGTTGTTTCAATCCTGCCTTCCAGAAGTAACATCTTTCCTGCTGCTCTGACTCCATGTTTCATGGTGGTTGGATTAAAATACATCTTTTAAAGTCCTGAAGCAACGAGTCCCTAGCCTCTCTGCAGAGCCCTGCGGTCTCCCCATGATGGGGCTACTGTGAATGTAAATAATCTGACAACCCTTCCTTTAAAGATTTGTTGAGCAGAGCCTGTTTCTTCTCAGCCTGTGCCCTGTTTCTAAAGCTGCCTCCCACACTCTGATGTTCATACAGACTCCATCTGATGCCGCAGGGCCTTTTGGATGGAACGACAGTTTGTTCTGGATGCTCACCCTTCCATTAGCTGATGGATTTGGGTGTGGGTTTATTGAATCGCGACCGCCCTGTACTTTCCTGTCACGCAGGAATCACGAGAGGAATGACCTCCTCCCATGCCCTTGCTGGCGTGATCCAAACTGCCCCCTCTCGCGGTCGTAGCGCTTACACATGAGGCTGTCACCTCTTCCGTGCGTGCCTTCCATCTCCGCTGACTCCGGACAACATTTACCTTTTGGTCTGCTTCAGCCTTTTCAGACGCATCATGTGAGCTCATCGTCGTGCCAACAGGGTGTAAAATAGCCGAGCATTTCGCTGGTCCAAGCGGTGAGTGACGCACTTGATGCCCTGGCACTGGAAAATTAGACGGGACAGGAAGCAAGTGATGGCCCATTGAGAAAAGCGAGGGAATCTGTTAACAGTAACCTTTTTGCTTAATGTAGCATGGAGCAGAAGAATTAACACTGAACAGCGACGGAGCTCCTGAATGGAAAATCACTTTATCTGGCTCTTGACTAAAGTGTCTCCTTGTAACCCCTGAGGATGAGAGCAGAGCATACACACTTTCTAAGACAGATGCTCCGCCGCCCACACACGCTCAGATGGCGTCTCCGACACTACGTGGAGTGCACTCATTCACACTTAATCCTGGATTTCAGCGTGGCGAGCCTTTTGTTTTGGTGGCGTTCACATAAATGTAAAGGTTAAATAGAGCCGCTGTTTCCAGAAATTTGTCAGTGGAAATTACATCAGGAAGAGGCTTAAGAATTAGTGTTGTGATTGGTTGTTGTGTTTCTTTTTGTTTTCTGGGGGGAGGTAATGTGGCCGTATTAACCACTCTGACTCACATTTGTTTGTTTACTCTCTCCAGCTCATGCTCTGCCTATGTTCCGAGAGGCCCGGCAGCGGAGTACGCGAAAACAGCTGGAGAAAGACAGACTGGACCCGAAGAAATCCCACAAACCCGAGCCTCCTGTTTCTGGACCAGGTAACACAATTATACATTAGAAATATATTAAACGACACGCAGACAAACATCCACTCGGCTCCTAAAGGAAAAAAAACGATGTACACATTCAGTTTGCAGCTGTTCTCAAGCATATGAGGGCTCAAGTTTGTAACTGGACAGATAATCTATTTGTTTTAGGCAGATGTTTGAGGCTACAGTTGGTGTAATATAGTCTAACACATGTGGAGCAACTGGCCTCTTAAAGAGCCACCATGTCTGGCCAGTTGCCTTTTAACTGATGCAATAAAAATAATGCATGAAAAAAATAGCAATTATTTATAAAATGCTAATTCAGAAAAACTGTTTTAAAAAAACAGACATCTAGAAGCTAATAAAATATAAAATCAATGAAAGTAAGATGAACACATTAATGTATAGCTTCTCCAGCAGGTTCTAGGTTGGCCTGGAGTGTGTGTCTAATTAGACATGACCAAAAAAAATATGTTCAGTGCTTTGCAGCACCGCCTCAAGCTCCACCCCGGTTGATCAAGCTGCTCACCTTATTTCTAGAGCTGAGTCCATCCAACCTACTGATGAAACCAATTTCAGCTGCTTACATCCAGGATCTTAGACCTTAGGTGGTTTGGCAAATGGAGAGCTTTACTTTTGGCTCAGCCATTTCTTCACTACCAAAAAACCAGAAGTGTACATCTTTAATCCACTCTACCATCTCGTATGAACAAGATACTTAACTGATACCAACCAGGAGGAATCAGTCCAACTTTTTCCAAGCTGGAATCAGGAGTTGATTCTCAGGCGCTCCTGAATCAGAGGCCAATAGTCAATAGGAGCCTCATCCAACACCTAAGAGTTGGGACAACCATCTGTCTGCCTATCCACAGGTGTTTTCTTTGTCCTCTGTGTGACACAGATTAGCAGTGTCAGTTGCAACATCAAAAAAAAAATAAAAAAATCATCCTCTGCTCCTACGATGTTATCTAGGGCTCATGAGGCCCTATGCGGATGCATTGGGAAATAAAGATGTTGCAGAAAGAAGTTAAAAAAATATGAGTTTATGGCCTAGTCCAGGGGTGCGGAACCTTGGCCCTCATCCTGCAAGGTTTCCATGTTTACCTCCGCAAACACAACTTAAAAAAAATGAACTAGTAATTGTGCAAAACTTCATTGGCTGTGGGATCCATTTGATTTGAGTCAGGTGTGTTGAAGCAGGGTTGCCTGGAAAACTTAGAGGAATGCTGCCCTCGAGAACCAGGGTTCCACACCCCTGGCCTAGTCAAAGTCAGACTTCTTTGTTGTCCACAAACCACACTGACAAAAAGAGTGGGCAGAACCTTGTTAACAAAAAGTTGTAACCCAGATGTCACAAAACGGACTAGTGTATAGTAAAAATATTAAATTGAAATATATCAAATTCAATTTTTATTGCTCCAGATTTGTATGACTCAATAAAAAACGTTTTTTTCCCCTTCTGTCTCATTTTTTTTTCCAACTACAACTCTATGTAAAGTGATTAAAAGTCTTCTCAGCTTATGGTTTACAAATGTTTAGTATCTCAAATGATTACAGGCCATATATTTGCACATGTTTCTGCATAAATAAAAACACATGAGTCTCTGATGTTTAGAGAAGGACCCAACATTTAAATGTGGGTCCATTTTATGAAAAAGGAGAGTGACTTCTTGATGGGTGACTTGTGGCTCTCAGATTACAGACCGTCTTTATAATATTTATCCTGTGTGACTTAGCTTAAATGGAAGGTCCTTTTTGGCGGTCGGCTTAATGCTTACAAGCAGCGGATGGAAGTGCATCTGTCCTCAAACGGCACAGCCTGGCAGCTGCAGCAGGAACTCCCTCAATGTTTTATACATAAATATGTATGTTGGTCTTTACATAGTCTAGAAATTAGGAAAAGAAGTCAAACCCATCAAATAGATTCTGTTGTATAATTTATTCATTTAATATCTAAGAAAAGTATCAGCAATTTTTAAAATGTTTAAAATGACTTGTAAGCTAGCTTTTCGCTGCACAGCTTTTAAACAATATCTGACACGTAATGCTATGACAATACATCTACCACATGAAGATCTATGATGCAAGATAATATCAGCATCTGCTCATTGTTGCAGATTATAGCAGATAACATTGTCTGGAGCCAAAGCTAAATCAGTAGCTCACAGTAAGGTCACTTTCTCCACGCTGATCATGCCCGGGCTTATCCCATGAGCAGCAGGATTTCTTGCTTTTCTTTCCCCCTGCTTTCTAGGAACATTCAACATTAAGAGTTTCAAATCCACTAATTTCTGTGCCCTTTCAGGTCGAGGTGGCAGAGTAGCAGCACACGGGGGCACGCTGTCTTCGTTCATCGTGAAGAACATCGCTTTGGATAAAACGGACGACAGCAACCCACGAGAGGCCATCCTGCGTCACGCCAAGGAGGCATCGGAGAACCCTTATTGGATCGCCCCGGCATACGAGCAGTAAATTTACTATTGTTACCTCTCAGTCTTCTTTTGTCTTCTGAACCTTATTAAGCCCCATTTGGTCCGTCATTGGTCTGACTGTCTGAAACCCCAGTATCTGACTTAATTCATTGTTTCACAGCTGGATGGTTTCTTTGACTGCTGTTCATGTTTTTGCTCCGAAGCTTTCTGAACAGAAAAGATATAAAAGTGACAGTTAAATATTCGCCCGTCTTTGTTAATCCCTGCAGAACCCAGCCAGAGCCCGTTTTCGCAGAAGAATCAGAGGAGGATGAAGAGGCTGAGAAAGAACCCGAGTGGAAGAAACGCAAAATCTGAGTCGCTGATAAGATTTCTTTTTTTTTTTATATATATATATATAATAAGAGATTAGGTGTTAAATTTTTGTCAGGTCAGAAACGCAGACAAATCAGTCATAAAAATTCTCAAGAGGATCAATTAAATTCCTACAACAAAACATATATGCCCTCTGTTATGAAGTGTAATCCCTTCCCCTTTTTTTTGCTGCTTCAGTGAAAAAGACATGCATAACTCTGATCTCACCAATGTGCAGTTTTATGTTCCTCTCACTGCTGTATATGAATCATTTTACTTTTTTCCTTTGTTTTGATTGCGTTGACCATATTTTCATAATTTTCTTTGTCCTCACACCCCACATCTCCAGAATTTACCAATGTCTCGTAAATCATCTCCAGATTTTTGTGGTCCGGTGGCTTCATCACCACGAACAAGAGTTTTGAATAGTAAATGGCAGAGAAGTCATAAAATGTCATCCGGTTTTAATGTGGGAATATTTTTAAGGCTTGTCATTTTTAAGGCTAGACTTTTTTTTTATTATTATTTGTAAAACCTTTTTTATTTGCCGTTTTCTCTACACTATGTAAACCAACTCAAACCTTAAATAAAGGAATTTATATCCTCTTGTGAAATAGTTGTATTTCATCCAAACTGAAGCAGAGTCTGATCTGTTTTACCTGCTGATCAAAGGAATGCCTTTCCTGTGAGGCACAAGCTCAAACGTGACGATACGCAGCACAGCCATTCCTGCCCTTTTTACTTACTGGCATTGAAAGGCTTTTACTTATAATGCATTGCTTAAACTAAATCTTACTGACAAATGATGTATGTATTAAATTGGTGAATCATAAAGGTCCTTAATTTTATTTAAAAAAGTTGTGGTTGCATGGTGGGGTGATGTTACCTCTCAGAAGTTATACTCCTGATCGCAACTTTAGCTGCACTATTGACCTGTGGGGAGTTTTATCCGGCTGCTTTTCATTCTCAAAGTAAACACATTTTTAATTAACTTGAGACTCAACATCTTAATCTCAAATAAAATTTTAACCATGATTCTGAATATCTCATAAGGTCCAACGCTGAATTTCTTGAGAGTTTTCCTCATTCACACCTACAGATTCACATCTTAGTCTTTGAACATGAAAATATTAGGTTTGGATCATGTTAAACGACCTGGGTTGCGTCTAATATACTTGGAAGTGACAGAGAAAGCCACAACAGAAATAATGAAAGCCATGTTTGCGTTCAGCATATTATACATCTCTTTGGAATGCAGCCTCTGCCTGAAACATGTTGCTTTGAGTTTTTATTTGCTGCACACTGGGCCTTGAAAAAGAAAAGCGTTCACATTTTGTTCCATTAAGACCATGATCTTCCTTCTATTTTACCTCAATGTCCAGCACTTAGTTTTAAAGCGGAAGGAAAGTTTTTCATGCAACTTTTGTTTGTTTTGGTTGTAAAATAACAACTTAGAATCTGGGAAGTGTGGCGAGCATTTGTATAATCCCTGTTTGTTAGGCTATGTTCACATTCTAGGCAAAAGTCCATCAAATCGAACTTTTTTGCCCTTGTGTCACCCGTATCTGATCTTTTTAATAAAACATAAACAGCAAAAATCCTATTTTTTTTGTTTTTTTAAATAATACCCAGGGACCTATTGCACAAAACTACAATAAGGGATTAAGATGGAATATATTGGTTATCCTGGCTTAATTTATCCCTGTTCCAGTTGCACAAAAATGGGATAGGGGGTAGAAGGACGTGTTATTGTATCTTACTATGAACATAGGCTGCTCCAGACCAGGCTAATGTCCAGGATTTATTTAATCTTATTCCTTATCTCAGTCAGCGGTCACCACAAACTGAAACCAATAATTATTCCATTGCCCACTACATATAATCATACAATTTGAATGCTTGTGATAATTAACTTTCATCTTTTTGCAAAAATTATTATTTTAGGTAATGTGAGCTGTGACCTGTGGACTCGTTTTGGTCCAATGAGCTCTCAGCTGTTGGGGGTCAGGTAGGCACAACAGAACCACGGATCACACATTCGCACAGTTTTTCATCACAGTTTTTTCCTGACAAAAGATTCTTTCACACTAAGTTGTTAAAATGAGGATCAATTGTGGAGCATTTTGTGGAATTGTACTTTTGGTACATCAGCATCACACTTTCAGAAATATCGGGACTTGAAAAAGAATATGCAAGAAAATGCATCTTTTCAGCAGAAAGAACCAGTCTCGTAAATTTAGGACATTGTTTTCTTCTTCCTTAGGTGGCCTTAATACTCTGTAGTATAAAATATACATCCCATATGAATATGTCTCGAAGTGTAACATTATTTCTTTAATGAATGAGGATAAAACAAAACAGGTGAGCCACCACCTTCTTTCAAAACTGAAGTCACACATTGATTCTGTGGTTTCTGTCTTGAAGAGTCAAAGCATATTATGCAACACAAGGAAAAAAAGCAGAGGTGGTTTGTAACTATTATTTTAAAACATATAATACCTCAGTAGATTCATATTCTAGAGTATTTCAGTGTAAAATTTTCTCTAAAATTATAGCAACTCAAAAAAAAATGTATATGAAAAATTCCAAATGATCCCAATTGCAGGTTTTGTGCGGAAGAAAAGGAAAATGTGAGCCTTTGTTTTACTACTGTCCTTATGTTTTTTTTATTTTATTTTGGAGATCTGTTCGGATTTGGCTGAAAACAATGGGTATTAATTTTTACGTTTCACCAATGAATATTGTTTTCGGTATTTTTGATAAGAGTTGTATACCACTTGTGAATATTATGATATTGTTGGGTAGAAGCTCTTTCTTTACAGCTCCAACAATATCAAGTTTAAGTTTAAATCATTTCAAGAATAGGGTTCATTATCAACATTGTTTAGAAAAAAAATATTGCTAATAATAATAATAAATTAACTGAACACAATAGGAAATGGAATATTTGATTATCTGAATTATATTAAGAATTGGTAGTATGTTTCTCAATTTGATTTAATGGCACTTGTATTCCTATATTTTTTTGTTTTTCTGTGTGACTTAATCAAGCTGTTGTTTGTTGTAATCACTTCATTACTGTTTTTTTCTTTTCTGTGGGTGTGTTTCTTTTTCAGTTTGGTGAAAAATGAAGATGGAGCAAAGGAAGGAAGGACCATCAAACCTGTATGAATTGAGAAGAGAATGTTATCTCTACATTTGTGGGAGGTTGGGATCAGGTATTTATTTCATCTTTTTGCTCTTGATTATTTGTACAACTTATAAATTCAAATAAATAAATCACATTTAAAAAATTGCCCAGCTGCTGCACAAACACTACCATCTGTAGCTGCCATTTTTACTTCTGTAAACAGAGCACGTTGTTTGACATCTTGTCTCCCAATGGGCATGCAGGCCACTGTAGGGCCGTGAATCTTTCACATTGGAGAACGTTTGCTGTTGCATTTCAGATTGAACATTAGGACCTGCAGCATGAGAGTAGCATGAGACATCATATGAGATTGAACAGCATCAAGGTGAAGTCAATGATAAACTTGTGGAGGTGCAGTAAGCAGGGCTAGGTTAGAAGAAAACCTCCCATACTTCAAATGTTTTGTGCAGTAGTGTACAATTGGTTATCTTAAACGGATGGATTGACTAGTTGCACAAATCTAACTCGACATGGGTGTCCAATATAAATGACTGATCAAACAAGAGAAGCTGCATTGGTAACTTTACACTAGCTGCAGAGAAAAGGACGCCTTCTCTTCTCCTCCACAAATCAGGCTATTTGTTAAGTAGAAAAATAAAACAAGATGAAGTCTGCTTTTACAGTTTGCCACAGGCCATGTAAGGACAACACAAGCATTACAGTGTAACACATTATCCTGCATATAACATCCCCATTGTGAAACCTGGTGGTGGCAGCAGCATGCTGTAGGAAAAAATATCCTTTAGGGACAGGAAAGATGATTAGATCTGATAAACAAGGGCAGTCCTGGAAGGAAATCTGTTTGATGCTGATGACTGAGTCTGAGGTTCACTTTCCAGCAGGACAACAACCCTGAATACAGCCAAAGCTGCAAAGGAACTGTTTACTGTAGTTCAAAGAATTCAAATCGGTTAAAATTACTAGTTTGAGTTCAATATGATTAAATCCAATAGTCTGGGGCAAGACTTGAAATTGGGTCTCAGATGATTTTCATCCAGCCTGACTAAGATTCAGCAATTCTGCAAAGAAGGATGAGCAAAACATTCAGACTCTAGATGTTTAAAGCTGGAAGAGTCAAATGCAAAACACTTTAAAAAGAGGTGGTTTCAAAATGTACTGATCTAAAGGGTCTTAATATGTACCTTCCACATTTCAGATTTTGATTTGTAATGCCATTAAAGTTTGTGGTTATAGTACAAAAACATGCAGGAAGTTTAAAGGGTCTGAATAAATTTTCAGGAAACCATGGGTTATATTTAAATGAGCCTTTGTCAAGAAAAATAAACAACAGGCTTAGAGTTGTGATTTTTTTTTTGTTAAAGAGGATTTTAGGCAAGTATCTGTGTAACACCCTCTTACTGGAAAGCCATTAAAGGCTTGAATCTTGCATGTTGTATCTGTCATTTTAATGATGTTCCTATTTGGTGACTTACAAGCACAGAAACCAAAAACCAGTGCTTTATTGCCAATGGAATAACAAGAGGACAATTAAAATGTCTTTGTCCTTACAAACACCCTTCTGTCGTAAAGTGAAACTGAGAAAGATTTTTCCAGAATAAATATGAAACGACTTAAACATTTAAGACCAGTTAAAAGAAAAAATACTGAGTCAGAGTTTCTAATGGGTCCAGGTTCCCATCTTGCTTGTTTGGAAAGCAGCAGGAGTAAGTAAAGAACATGGTTGGTAACACTGAAATCGTGTGATACAACAGTAGTGGCTGTGAAATCTAGACTGTAGAGTGGAAAACACTCGCCTGAAGGTAGAGATTTAAATACCTATTAAAGGCTCAATTCACTCAGATTACAGAAAATGTTCTGCTGGTGTTATTCTCAGGCTACCTAAAGAACTCAATCACTCAATTTTAGTTGATCTGAGTTCACCATTGTTGGTTGCTTAGAAATATATATAAGCGATGTTGTTGTAGTCAAAACACCTTTTTGACGTTTTCTGTAAGGTTTTTTTTCTAAAATGAATCAGATCAGAACCAGACCATCTAGGTGATTACAGTTGCTGACAGATGTAGCTGGTACAGAATGTTTTCCCATACAGGATACAACTTACAGATGTGGATTGGTATGATAAGACACATAACGAACTATAATCCTAAAAAAGTTACAGTGTCCAGCTGCAGGACAAGACAACAATTAAACTGCATAAAAGGTTTTCAGATATGTTACTGGTCTAGACATATATTTTCCCTTAAAACTCTGAGCATTATCTCCATAAAATGAAATACACGCACATATATATATATATATATATATATATATATATATATAATGCACAAAAGTATTCACATCTTTAACACACTCAGTCTTGAGCTCAGATTTTTCTGAGATGATTCTGCAACTTTCCTGGAATCCATCTGTCATAAATTCAGTTGATCTCTCAAAATTTTAGAGCTGAATGTTCACAGCAGTGCAGAAACCATGCAATCGAGTCAAAGGATTTGTCTGTAGACCTTAGAGACTGAGGAATGATATCAGAGGCAATCAATTTAATTTTAAAATAAATTATTAATCCAAGAGGGAAATGAAGTGTTATTGTAGCTCATACTAATTAACTTTTTAAAGAGGTGTTGTAGATCATAGTGGCTGTGGGCAGGAAGGATTTCCTGTAGTGGTCTGTGTTGCAGTGAAACTGAAGAAGCCTCTGACTCAAGACACTCTATTGTCGTAGGATAGTCTCATGAAGAGGATACTCATCTTATTTCATTAGGACTCATTCTTTGTGTCATAATCTCCATTTGGTCCACAGTTGTCCCCAGAACAGAATCCATCTTCCTCATCACGTTGTTGAGCTTTTTAAAGTCCCTGGCTCTGATGTTGCTACCCTAATCGATGACTGATGAAGAGATTACACTCTCCACAATAGACTTGTAAAACATTTTTAATAATAAAATTTGTAATATCTTGCTTAGGTCCTTGAAGGACCTAAGTTTCCCAAAGAAGTACAGTCCAGTCTTCAGTCTAGTCTTGAGGGCTCTACTTGTGTCTTCAGGAGTTTCTGATAAGCAAATCCAGATGAATTGTGTGAAATGCACTAGATAAATCAAAGAACATGATCCTCAAAGGGCTGTATGCTTTGTCCAGATGACAGGGCCTTGAGTGTGACATAAGTCTGATATTGTTCCTCTGTAGTTTGCTTTGCAACTTCTTCCTGTATACATCCTTGCTGTCTCTGATCTTGACTTTAGGTTACTTATGTATACTCCTCAATCATTTTGTCTCCCTCCCTGAAGGCTCTCTGTTTCTTGTTTATTTTATTTTTTCAGAGAACCATCTCACTGTTCCGGTGGGGATGATATTATCCACACAGAAGTTTATAAAGTCCATCACACAATCAGTTGTGGCATTTATTTCCGCTCCAAGTGCTTGGCAAAGACTCATCTAGTTTGTGGTCTCAAACCATTTCTGAAGGGCTTATTTAGCTTCCTTCGACCAGTTCCTCACCATTCTCTTTATCACGGGTTGCCTCTGAACAATTGCCGTATATTCTTTTTATTTCAATTCGATTTCTATATTTTTTTTATCTTTATTTGAATAAAACTGTAACAGTATGGAATTGTTAAGTATTTTGGAAGCACTGTCTGTAGCTATCCATCCATCTTTAAATTCTTCACATCTTAAAGTCTGGTTTGGTGTTTTTGAAATAATAGAAGGGGAAGGGACAGGAAATTACATTCTAAACATTAGATATGCAAGCATATTCAAACAGCCTTCCAAAAGGAAACGTGAAAATCTCTGAACTTGTAAATCAGCACATAATGGGCCTCTAATGCTATTGTATTTTTGTATTCCAGATTAAGTGTGATCCTTTCCCAAAAAGAGCTCATGCGTTTCATTATTTGGATTACCTTGCTGTTTGATTACTCTCTGCGTGCGCGTCTGCCCTTTCTTTCATCAGCTTTTACACCTCTCCCTTGCATGTTGGAAAGATTCTCTAGCGCTGTGATTTACAGCTCAGTGGCTCTTTACCACAAGCCTTTGTTTACCATACGACCCTGGGCTCTTGTTCAAGAATTCAGAGGACAAAGCCAATGTCCCATTGTGGAGGGGCAAACGGTTGCCTAAATTTACCACTAAGCCAACATTTTTACTCAAGTGTAAGACATATTTGTGTAAACAAAGACCGTAGTGGTGATCAGCTTACATACACTCATTGTTGCTTTAAACTTAGCCCCTACATTTTCAGTAGGATGGATATGATTACCAAAGCTTAATGTTAGTATCTTTTATCCTATGTATTGTCCCATCTGAATACAAACCAGTCTCTACATTTTAAACATGTTGCTGTCAATGTGGGAAGTTGAAACTGGAAGGTAGTCATCTTTCTTCAATATTTTCTTCCCTATGATGCTACCACCACTATGCTTGACAGTCAATGCAATGTTTTAAGATTTGAAACTTTCTTCTCACCTTTTACCATGCAAACAATTTGTCCTTATATCCAAATAGTTGAGTCTTTATCTCCTTTGACAATAATACTTTACTTGAAAAGGTATTTGGATCTGAACTGCTGCTAATTTCCTTTCTCTCTGTCTATGTTGATGTTGCATTACATAGCAGTGTTCCAGTTGAACATAGGCCTCAGCCTTAGTGGTTACTTGGTTGTTCTTGAACATCCTACCCAATTTCCTTACATCTGATGGGGACTTTTTGGGTTAGATGGATTAAACCTTAATAGATGTGGGTGTTCTAGCAACACAGTTACATCAAGCCCTCATCAGGGCTTTAAAAGCAGTCAAGAATTTTGATTTGTCTAAAGACCAACCAGTTTAAAAAAATAATAATTCTGACTGAATTCATCAGGTTTATGTTGAGATTCAATCTTGTAAGGACCATTCAAGCCCAGAAAAAAATAAATATTTATGATAAAGATGAGTGCATTAGAATCACCACGATGTTTGATCATTGCAATACCAAGAAGCCTGTTGATTTAATAGAAACAAGTTTAATTCTGTAAAAAGTTATAAAATGAATATTGTACAAAAATAAAGTCTGCAGAGAGCTTTGGTAATGTAGAACAAAACAAGCGAGACAAGACACAAAGATGTTATCAGAGTGAAAACAAAAACTTCTTATGCAAAAACTGCAGATTCCTTCGCATTTAACAAAGAAGAAGCTTGCCAGTGGACAGTCACGTGAACGGTACAGAAGATGAAAAGCTGTCACTGGTATCGATGAACAGCTGGAAGTCTGATCTGGACAACGATTCAAAAAGAATGAGGTGATAGAAACAGGATTTTATTTTTTTTATCTGTGTTTAGTGTTTGGCCTTAATTCAGCCTGATGCAGTGGATTTGTTCTGTGCAGGGGGGATTACACAGTAAAGCTGGTTTGCTTGCTGCTGGGTGGGCACAGATACCTTGGTCCCTAATCCATGCTAACATCAAGACCTACACTAGGGTTCTCTTTGTTCCACTTATAATGACCAGCGTACCTTTGAAAGCGGGTGTGGAAGAACCACTCCTTTCCTTCATATACATTTTTGTTTTAGTTTGAGAAATCATTTCTTTTCAACAAGTTGTAACGTGCAGAAAGCGTGCTGAGCAGACCCATTGTCCTCACTCCATATTTTTTCCAAAACATTCCCTTTTGTCCAAACGTCTAGTCTTCAGACACTTATAGCGGCTACATGGCAACAGCTGCAACAGTAGCTAGATCTTCCTTAAATCGTTTTTGCCGGAGGGCTTATACAGTTAAGACTCATGTCTGAGGATCACTTTCGTCCCCTTTGAGGGAATAAGAGCCGCCAGTTAGGGTGCGTGCAGAAACGCAGGCAAACTAATGAAGTTTGAAGCTCACCGGGACATCAACCATTGCAAAACCACACTAAAACCCAGCTCAAAGCCAGACTGGGATTTTGGATAAACTTTCCTGATTGGCAAGTATTCTTGGATGTTTCAAATAACTTTCATATTGTAATTTCATGTGAACTAAAATGAGTTCCTGCTTCTGTTTTAATTTAACATTCAATTAGTTCCGGATTGTTTAATAAAATCTGTCTATCAGAGATTTTAACCCAATTTCAATCGCTAACACAAATTTCACCAAATTCTAATTTTTATAATAATAAAAAAAGGGTTTAGTTATTGTTGTTGCTTTGGATAGAAAGGTGGTTGCATTTACTATGAAATTGAAATGACAGCAAAAAACATGGTTGGTAAAAGGCACATACCTTAAATCGTAAGTTACATTTTGCAGTTTAAGAAAAGTGTTTACCTGAATCACCATCCTAATGTGCTTATGTGCTGCAAAAAGTCATTTTAGGGGACACAAATGCCCCCTTGGCTGTACCTTGGACCCCCCTTGTCTAGAGAGACTTGAACTGTACCACAACCCAATTACACTTTTTAAAATATGTTGTGTTTTTTCATATAAACAAAAAGCACCCTTTCACATCCATTGGTGCTGCTTAACTGGTTAGTATGCAGGATAAATTCTGTGTTTTCTTTGTACTGAGAAGGTGAAAAATGTACTGAATAATGCTGAAAGATAAGATCTAAAAAAAATTTTTTTTTTAATTCTTAAAAAAATCAGAAATGACTGCACTGAGTATAAAACTTAACAGTCAGTTAATTTGCACCTTTGGTGATTTCCATTCTATTAAATCAGTCACACTAACATACTATAGAACCTCCTTTAGTAAACATGTTGGTACATTAGGGCTGAGAAACAGATAGTTGTATAAAGAGTTGTTAAATTTAATTGACTGTTGGACTGGAGCTTAAAGCGTGCTAACGTGAGTTGTATGTCCTTTACAGATTTGAGTTTCAACTTCACAGGCAAATAAAATAGTCACAAAAGGTTATTGGTATTTACCTAAGAAATCCTAAACATTCTCCTGAGCAAAAGTTAAAGCAGCCGAAATACCACCGCTGATACGTGTACTTCAGTTGAGAACTATGGCCTTAGGGAAGGTAGACATTTACCCTGGCTGTGATTTTCCAGAAGGCTACCATATTTCTATATCCAGCTTTTTCCATAAGAGACAAGAGAGTGAAAGCTCAACAGAAAAAAAGAAATAAAAATCAGAACAAGTCTGCTTTAATATTGTGAGTCTTTCTGCTTTCTGCTAAGGGTACCACTCAGTCAATTTAATTGTTCACCAAGTACAAATGGAGTTTTGTGGCCTCTCTTCCCCCTCAGACTTTTTGGATCTGAATAAAATATTGTAGGAATCAACTTAAAATTGCAAAAGTGTAAAATGTCACAGTAATGAACGGACCACTATATTTAGCCATCTGCTGTTGCAGCTGAAATGGAGGAGGAAATATTGCTTTCTTCTGAATACTTTTACAGTTTTGTTTTGGTTCCTCTGACTTCATTTCAGGTAGCTTACTGATACTTAGAATAACAAATACTTTAGCTATTTTTAGTTATGATGCGTTATGGTGGTTATGGTGCATTCACTGAATTGAAAAATAAATTCAGTTTTAGTCTGGGCTGAAAATCTGGCCTCCTACTGTTTTTATCATTTTCTATCTGTTGGCAACAGAGTATAATAAAAAATGGGTTTTAATATAGGAGCCAGGTTCTCTGAGGAGAGAACTAACATTTCCCATGTCAAAGAGTGGTCACATTAATGAAAAATGATGCAAACTATACTGCTGTCTACAGATGCGTAAAATCAACCAATCATTTCAACCATAACTTATCTACTGGTCCCCTCCTCTGTCTCTGTATGTTGCCTTTATGTTAAATGACTATGTTTAAATATAGCTAAAATTAAAATGACATGAAAAAGCATTTCCAAGTTGTCTGGGAGTGCTTAGCAGTTCTGAGAAATCTTGAAATATTTTGCATGAGAAAACTCTCTACTTTGGCACCATCCAGAACAAATGAAACTATTAAATAAATAGGAAAAAAAGAAATTTTCTTTCATAAAGGATTGAAATAAATAACAATAAGTTAATTCCATCTCAATAAATATACCTCTTACACACACCTCTTTGAAATAATATACATACGTACATACATACACACAAGCATATATATATATATATATATATATATATATATATATGAGCATATGTTGATAGATTTTTTTTAATGCAGATGCGTTACATCAGTCTTTGCTGCACCGTTGTGTGTTTTCCTTGGCTCTGAATGTCAACATCCAGACTATGCAGTGGAAGTGATTTAGACTACAACTGAGAGAGGTTCCTCAAATCTCTGGATTCAACTGGAGTCAGCCAGCTATGGAAAAGCTGAATTCCTGGGAAATTAAATCCTCCTGCAAGATCACAGTTTTTCTTTGCCTTCTTTCTTTGACAGCACTCTGTAACAGTATTTAATCTGCTTCAAACTGGTACCATTAAGCACAATCTGGAGGATTGTATGTGAATTTCTGTAGTTTTTTTCTATTTAGCGGCTACTCCATTGTCTCTCAGGAGCTCTCACTGTACTCCACCTTGTCCCATCTTGAGGTCAGCTGACAAATATAAGAAACTACACATCCCGACCTCTGGTGCCTGTCTTACTGCAATCCCTCTGCTTGCAGCATCTGCAGCATTTTTTCATACTATCATGACATCCTCAGACGCAGGCACACTTCCGAGCTGAATGCTTTTTCAGTGTGTGATACACCACATCGTCGTCCAAAAAAGACAAATCGTCATCGAATGCAATCGGTCGACAGCAGGTGCGAGAGGGCGTGTCCTTGTCCAGCTTTTTGTTGTGTGTGAGGTTGTTCAGGATCTTATCATAGTTGGTCTCTGCCTCAAAGCAGGGCCCGCTACAGTACCGGAAGATCAACTCCTCCTTGGTCCGGTACCCAAGCCCCAAATCCGTCACATTGAGATGGACCTCCTTTAGTAAGCAGCCACGGGTCTGTACAGATATCCTCTCCTTTTCTCGCTCCCCTCCACCTCCTTTGCTCCCTCGGCCTCCTACCCGGCCTCGACCCCTCCTCTTCCCCCCATGTCCTCTCCTCTCGTCTCTTGTGCCTCTCCTATTTGCTGCTTCCCTCTGTCTCTGTTCCCGCCGTCCTCCCGAGTTCCCACTAGTTTCCGATGATCTCCGGAGTCTGCCAATGGTAGCCTCGATAAAATCCATCACCTGCTCAAACTGGTCTGGATATGGAGTAGTCACGTCATCTGTAATGTGCAGAGAGAAGAGTGCAGTTTTTAAATCCCTGATTTTTATTTGCAGCTCTTAAATTGAATACAGTATAAATCTAAAAGTATTGGGTGTTTTGCCTTTACACACATGTGAACTTATTACAAAGACTTTAACATACTGTGGCTATAACGGACTCAACTCTTCTAGGAAGATTTTCCACAATTGGAGTTTTGAGCAATCTTCTATAAGCATTTCTGAAGCCGACTAGGCCTCTAGTCATTTCGTTCCTACGCAATTTATCGTTTGAGCTTTTTAGTTTTCGTCTTTTAATCTAATAATCAACTGTGCTCTACTCATTCAAGATCTAGTCGCAGAAGAGACAGTTTCAGAAGGGAATTTCTAATCTGCTTACGGTCTTCTCCATGGAAATGTGGATATGGGACTCAAATAAACAATAGAAAGTAACTAATAGTTATTTTGGTTCTTGTTTTATAAGTCATCTGGCCAAACGGCAAGCAATCAGAGCCATAATCAAAGAAATAGGCTGTAATGTACAAGCAATAGAAAATAATTTACAATGATCGTAAAATTTTAGCTACGAGTTACACTTTTTATATTATTTGTATTCTTTTTTTATATAATCTATCTTCAAATATGTTAAATGAATACTAAACCACCATGAAAAATGAACTGAAATACAATAGGTAAGGTAATGACTATGAAATGACAAGAAAGTAGAATGGGGTAAAACAGCAATTTAAAGGTAAGAAATGTGGGTATGAATTGAGTTATGGTTAAAAAAAGACTTACTGGCATCCAAAGATCTTCACCAGTATAAAAAATAACCTGCAAAAGCGCCTTCTATTAAAATGTCTATTAGGATGAATGTTCCCTGAATCTTTTTAACCTAATCTGTGTTCTTGTTCTCATTCACCACCCTCTAATAGTACGCTGTACAAATACAGCAATTTGTACGTTCATTCACACTACAATGAACACATCAGGAGCAATAGTAGTTTCAGTGCCCTGCCTGAGGGCACTTTCAGCACATTTTAGGAGGGGGGAAGTCATGCCACACTAACACTGACCTATGATTGTCCCAAAACAAGATGATGTAATTTTATTCTTTATAATTTTACAAATAAGACCAATATTTTATATGTACAGATAATTAATGATTCTTATCACAGGAAGCTTGAACATGCATAGTTTACACCACTTTCAGTGATGGTATACTGACTTTTCTACTTTATTTTTTCTTTTCAGCCTTTTTCCCCCAAGTTTACTGATTAATTTAGGAAAACTAGAGAGTATGTCAAATTCCTAACAAGCTCTCTGAGCAAGCTCGAGCTTTAAATAGCTAATTAAAAGGTTGGAGCTGCAAAACAATTTGTTGGCTTCAATGGCTTATTCTGTTCCTGGTGTTTAATTATTCTTTCTTTTGTTTATGAAGCTACAAAAAGCAATGTGTCATTGCACCGGAGCTCCACTTCATCACTTTGACCACCAATCGGCAAAACCTGCATTTGACTTCCCACCTATCTAAACATTTTGCTGACGACACACCCTATCCCTCAGGGGAGCAACACTCCTCAATAAAAACAGGCAAGAAGGCAGGTAATTTTGTTTATATGATCAAGCTTGACTCGAATGCCTCCAAACTACCTCACACATCAATGCGACAGAGTCTACCAGAATCTGTGGGCAGCAAGTGCAACCCCACCCCATGATCAACAGGTCCCAGAGAATCTGTAGCATGTAACATCCTCTTACCAAATGCTCCAGTGCAACGCCGGATGTTTGTTATTTATGTCCTGACTGTTGAGAGCTGTTTTGGATCAATATTGGTAGTTTGGGCATATTTTTAAGGCTATGCATTTATGCTTGTTTCATGGGTGTTTAAAAGGTTTTCAGATTTAGTAAAATACAGTGTGAGATCTCCAAATACTTCCAAAACATTCCTGCCACAAACTTCCTCCACACAGAAGCGATGCATATCTCTCTCTCTCTCTCTCTCTCTCTTTTCTTTTTTGACAAATGTCTTGTGGATTTGCAGTCAGTCCCTCATTTATACATATTGGTAGGACCACCTGTTACTGCAGTTGTTTGGAACCTTACTTTTTAATTTTGTTGTGTGAAATTTCTAAAGCTCAGTCAGAATTAATGAAGAGCATGAGTGAACATTAGTTACAGGCTTTTGCAGTAGTGGATTTAGGCCTGGCCATTCTAAAACATGTTTTGATCTTAACCATCTCATTGTAGCTCATGCTAAATGCTCATGTGTAGTGTCATTGCCCTGCTGGAAAAGTGTGCGGATGTCTGAACTGAGAAGAGCACCTTCTCCATATTTGCTGTGTCTTCTATATGGTTTGAGGAAAACTGTAAGAGGAATCTTCCTTGGCTTTCTTTTTGACACAGTTCCTTATCTCATATATTCTCCCACCTAAACTGCAGATCTCTGGCGCTCATCTACAGTTATTGTGAACCTCTAGGTTGCTTCTCTGATTAATTGTTTCTAAAGTTCTCTAACTAACCTCTGAGGCCTTCATTGGTTAAATTAAATTGAATTGGTGGACTCTGTTGACTTATGAGGGAAGATGGTTCCATTGAATTTTACTGAGGGGTGACAGAGTAAAGGAAACTGAATAAAAATACACAGTACACTTTTACGATTATTATTTAAAACTTTTTTTTGTTTACATTTTGCTCCATTTCACAATTATACACTATTTCCTACTGGTCTGTCACATGAAAAAATAACTTATGAAAGGCTCTGTTATTACTTTTATTTGTAGAAAGGATGTAGTTTTAAACACATTTTTGATCAAACTATTTTCTATAAGGACATAAGATAGGTTTTAAATTCAAAATATGTCAATATTGTAGTAATTTATCCTTTTAGTGATTATTATGGTAACTGAAAATGAAAAATCTGGTTGATGATAGAATCACCATGTTTAATTAAAATAGGAATGTCTCCTTAATTAAAAAAAATATTTGTTTAAACATACAAATAACTATGTCTATTTTTTCTGGTTTCTATCTTATTTCAAGTAGTAAGGGTTTGTAGAAACATCCCTATTTTGCAAACCTCCTGTGCTGGTACTTCTATCCTAGGGTTAACTATGGTCCCCTTTTCCCTGGACGTGTCCACTTTTCACCTGCTGTCAGGGGCTTTGGGGCTTCATTGATTGATGAAAATATCCTGGTTTTCATTGTTTTTAACAGGACTAACAAGCATATATAAATTAAATGGTGCAAGGCATGCAATATGACTCCCTTTCTCTAACTGAGCTCCTGCCTGGTGGATGGTTATGATCTGCTCCTAAAGGAAACGGACAGGGAGCTGTGATGTGCTGCACCCCGTTGCCCTGAGCGGTGGCGCTGTGGTTTTTTAAAGAGATATCAAAGCACAAGCGTAGCTTTATAGACGAACAGAGCTGGCTTATATGTTTGTGTGTGGGACAAAAGTGGCAAAGATCCAGTAGGTCCACATCTCTCAAAATGTATAATACTGTGCAAAGCGAGAGTTTATCTATATATTGACTAAGGAATATGAAGATGATATCTAAAGACTGGAATAAGCACTTTTGATGTTTTTTTGAGACTGCTGATTTTTACTTTTAGTATTACATTTAAAAGAAAAATAAATCTTGTTTTCTCAGAATATTGTTTCATTGTTTATTTTTGTCTAGTATCATATAAAAAGTGAACTATTATTGTTACTGCCAGGTAAATGTTCTAAATCGGAAGAGTATATCTATTATAAAGTCACTTTTGCATTTGTGAAAGCCTATCTGAAGTTTATTATTTAGCTTTTCATTCTAACCACATTGAGAATGCGTGCTTTAAATATGTTTAAATCAAAAGTCTCGGCACATAACTGAAAGTTTTATAGGACTGCGCCTAGGGCCCTCCTTTTTTGGAAATGAAAATATGGTCACCCTACTTTTTCCTAAAGCTAAAAACACATCCTGGTCTTCTTGCAACCCCTGGAGAGTTTTACCTTTTAGCCACAGTTAGTGGGCTTTCAGACAGGAACTGCCTGGTTTGATGCAGTCAAGTATAAACAAGTCACAAATGTGTTTAAATATCTGATGGATCCAAGGCAAGAAATCATATGCTTTGACTTATTTGGATGAAACAACTGAAAATAAGCTGCAGCGCCACTCTGCACCATCTGCTCTGAGAAAAAAAAAAGAAACAGCGAAGACTGACTGAAAGTTTTGGACCCTCCTGAATGCCACGTTGATCCCATTAAGGAGTTACTTGAACGCCTGCAGGTATGGAAACAATGAACTACGTCGTAAAAAAAGTATCTTTCTGTCATTGCTCAATTAGTCAAATACTAATTATATTACCTGAGCATGACTGTGTAACGGGTTGGGGACACGCCTGAGTGCTCGGATGTGTGTTGACCTGTCGTACGTGCATCAAAGAGTCAAAGCTGGTGGGGTGAGATATCTGGCAGGTGGTGTTGTGGTTAAAATGGCGTCTACTCTGCAGTGTCCTCTATCACTTCTTCTTTACCTCTGCTATCTGATCCGCCTGAGCGCCACAGCTGATTAGGCTGGCCTTTGGGTATCAGGTGAACTATGGGGCCAATCTGTTTAGACACACCTATTCTTTGATTTAGACACCTTCTGTTGTGTGTCAGCTGAAAGACGTGCTAGCTACACACTGAACCTGCTGACAGATTATGCTGCTACTGCTAATGAACTGAATCCATTTTTGCTGTAATGTTGCTGAATCAATTGTGCAGACTCGTGTAATTGTCTAAAATAAACACGAACAAGGCTAAAATGAAAACGTTGTCCCAACCTTTCATTTGTCCTCTAAAACATTAATCACAATCCATATTTTTCTAGTTGAAATTTCCAACTATCAGAGTATGTTTCAAATATAAATACTGGTGCTAATAATGAATGGTTAGATGGGTGAACAGACACTCACAACATCTTAGAGGAAAGCTTATAAAAACAGCAAGTATTACACACTCCAATTTATTTTTCCCATGCATTTCCAGACTGCGTAGGAACCCTGCTTTTATGTGAATCACTTTAAAAAACTAAAGTCTGCGCATTCCAGTCCCAAAATTTAGCACCAAACCCTGTTTTTATTTGACTTTAGGCATAAACCAAGTGACCCATCCCCTCTCTCAGCATTGCCGTTTTGTTTACACTGTTCCTGAAGACATCTTCATCTTCTGTGGATACACTGCAGATCGGTGATGTCACCGCGCTCCAAACGCTGTATGAAGTGGTGAGGGCAAACTCTTGTCCCAAATGTTCCATGCCTTATCTAGTTGTTAGCTGTGATTACTCCAAAGTGAGGATGATACAGTGTCACACAGAACCAAACAATAAATTCCTGCCCACTGTCTCTGTCGGAGCAAATATAAACACAGGGTGCTTGTTCGGCGCTTCAGACAAGCCTTTCCATCCTAAAAAACCTCCTGTGACCTAGTTCACAGTGCCTCCTCTAAAACCAGCTATGATTTCTGAGTTTTGGCAGATGGGTAAATGTCATGGGTGTCCGAGCCGCAGAGAGGCAGGGGGTGAATGTAAACACAGGGAGACAGGGAAACGTGAAAAGTGAAGTGTGCTGTGGATCGGAGCTGCTCAAAGTCGTCTTTGGGCTGCTGCTTTGTTTAGACAACACGACGATAGAACACAAAAGTAGCAATAAACCACAAATTAAGACCTTCCATCTGATAACCTTTGTGTTGCATTATGCACCCGATGGTTATCACTTTACAGGGTGTTTCTCATGAACTGGTCAAGATACATAGCATTTAAAATCGACGTATTTATTTACATTTAGATAATGTATGTTATTTTACTTATTGTTCGTGTCCCTTCCTGACTGCTAAGGAAAACAGCATGGGGGTCTTGTTTTCTTATAGTGTCCGGGCATATTTGCTCCACAAAACCGGAAAAAGAAGCTATTCTTGTTCTTAATTGACTTCAGTAAATTAAAAGCAGAACTGACCAATAGGGAACTGATCCTGCACAAAGATAACTGCTTTTCCTGCACATCTTGCATTGCCTTATCTTATCAGATGTCTTACACTGATCCTCCATGGAGATCTCCTGAAGGTTGTGCTCTTCACGCTGGAACAGTCGCTCTTCGTCTTCCACAGACCGGGACCCAGAATCACGGTAGATGCTGGGGAAGCGAGTCCTCTTGGATGGCTGAGTATTTTGGTAGAGAGGCCGTGTAGCGACGGAGGTCAGGAGCAAGAAACACATGGCCAGAACATCCCATAACTTCATCTTAGACTCAGTTCCTATGATGGAAGCTGCAACATAAACATATATTGTTACATGTATGTGTAATTGTATTAAAATTTTTAGGCAAGGCTTGCTTTTCTCACAAAAAGACGATCAATGCATTTCTAAGAAGGACCAAAAAAAATGCACGTATAAACAATGCTGGGGCTAAACATACCGCAACTCATTCTGTATTAACTTTGCCATCATACCAAAATATTCGATCCCAACTTCTGTCTTTTGAACATAAAAAAACTCACCAGAGAATAGTAAAACCTATCTACATTACAAAAAATAATGCATTAAAATGTAATTTAATCAGTTAATGAATATTGAACAAGCATAGCTGATTCTTTTTTTGTAATCTAAATTCAAATAACGTTCATATTCCATAAACATAATATTTTTCAAGACGGAAACAGTCCTACCTTAAGATTTTTCTTACATTTTATATGGGTTTGGTAATCTTTGTTCTCTTTTGCATTGGCAGCAGAGGACTGATGTGTCCATATAGGTTGTTGGCTATTATGAATTTATGCATTCTCTCAGCAGAGGTTAGGAACTAACAAACACTGGAAATTCATGGACATGTTTCTCTGTCTTATTTTAGCTAGGAAAAATATGTTCAAAACTGCACTTCTTCAACCATTGGGTCAATTAACAAAGTTTACCTTAAGGACAACGTTGCAAGTAGTGCTTAGTTATTGCTATTTAATCAACTCAAGCAAATTTTTGACAACAACTAGAAATTGATAGACATATGGACGTCTTTTCAGCATTGGCTCTTCACCCATGCAATAATACTTTTTACCCAGAGGGCCAATGTCATCGTTCAAAAAAAAGAAAAAAAAGAACTATTGCTCAAAGGAATCATAAGGCTATGATTCAAAAAGTTTATGTTTGTATCCAGATCTAATAGGTTTAGCTATAACGCTAATGCTAGAGGAACATTTTCTTAGCTAGCTGATCATCTTAACCCAGAGGCTGCTGTTCCCAGTGAATGGCATTGGCTGTGGGTATTGGGGAAGATGCTTTATGCAAGCTTATTAAAATAGATTTCAAACATTTGTGTCCTACTTGAGCTAGTTTAGCTATACCACTAACAAGTCATTCTGAGGTCATTGCTACAAGTGGACAAGAGAATGAAGTAATAATAAAACTCGGGCAATGTTTAATCGTTTGATATCAAGTGAGTCACAGCGCCAAAGAGCCAATTGTGGCTCTGGAGCTCCAGGTTTCAGACCCCTGAATAAGAACTATGATCCTATCTCAATACAGCTGAAGCCAACTTAATTTTGAATTCTTTCTTAAAGTATAACTCTGAAGGTAAACATGAAGTTGGTCCAATTATTTGTGGTTTCTGTGCCAGCACATTTGATTCAGTATTATCTCTTCAGTACCGGGGCAATACCAAGTCTACAGGGGCACTGGCCTTTGCTGGCCCCTGTCCAAAACCACCCATGACACATTGTCAGAATTATCTTAAAAGTGTATTAATATTCACCTGACTACAATTAGATTTGTTTGTTTGTATATTTTTCATTTGTGAGGACAAACCAATTGAGCGAAATTGTCTTTTTAATTAGTACATAGCTGGACTCAATAACTCTTTACCAAGGAGTACTGATTTATATCTACCTCCATAAAATGTGTACACATCATTTCAGCAGTTTTATTGCTTTTATTGCAGTTCTATTAATGTTATCATTGTAATTAGTGTAATTTCAAGGCATCATACCCGGATTATTTAAGCGCCAATTTGAGCAGAAATGCCTGTAAAAATGTAGGCGTTTAGGATGAAATGCGTTTTCTCTCCACTCATGTCAGATGAAACGCAGAGGGTGCGCCTCACACACACACACACGCACACACACTAATACACTGTTTAAAGCACGCACCGTAGCGTTTTGGCAACCATAGCCTAAATAATGGTGTGAGCTGGCCAGATGGCGATCCCCGGAGCTTACGTGACTCTGTCTAATGGCATGTTGCGTCTGCTGTAAACCTAAACAGCTATGTATGGATAAATACGAGGATTAAATGCAGTGTCTAAATGCGTAATTCCTATTTTAATTTACTATTTTAAAGAAAAACATATTGAAAGGAAGCTGCTCTTTGCTTTGGGCATTGATTTTTAGAATCTGAAACTAAGAGATTTAAGATTATGGAGATTGGCTTACCTTAAATATGGCCCATGCAGACCTAAATTATCTCGGTTGTTTATAGAAGAATCCAAACAGAAAGCGCAACTCCTGGACTGTCCCCAGTTGACTTAGCTGCGTAAATCATGTCACAATCTCTTAAAGGAGAGTTTCCTTAAATCAATATTAGTCCAGATAGAGAGGGAAAGGTATGTTGTGTGGTTCCAAAAAATGTTTTCTGTATTCCGAACCAGCGCAGTGAACAAACCATGCGTCTCTGAAGACGGCGGACCAAAGTGCCTCTGCGCTTCTCGGAGTACAGTTGCAGGCGCTGATTAATTGGATGCTACGTTTCCACGCTGGAAATCCGAGAGAGCTCCACCATCTCCGATCGAGAGGAGTCCAATGAAGACATCAGCGTCTCCAACAAATGAGAAAAGCGCCAGAGGAGTGTTGTTACCGCTCGTCTGCCTCTTGGCAAAACAGTTCAACAGCACTTTATCCAGAATCTCCAGTATTTCTCATCAATCTCGCCATAGTAAACAACAGATATTCGGATGAGTATTTTCCATTTCCTCCAAGTCAGTACGTTTTTACGCAGAGGTCTCCACACGCGTCGTCCTCATATTGGACTAAAGCAGGGCAGATGTCTGCGCATAGCACCGCGCCAGGCGCAGAGGGGCTGTTTGGAAGATTTATAGTTCAATGTGCTCTGACGTTTGGGGGGTAGTTAGTGTCCGCCCCCTCTTTTATAGACCCATGCGAGCGCAAACAGTGAGTAGCCTAACAGAGGTCCGCATTTCTCTCTAAACCACCCCTGGAGCCTTGTTTGGAGGAGCGAAGTTTTCAGATGTCTTCAGGATTATGTCACACATCCTGATGTCCTCGGATTAGATTTCAGTATGCGGAATGCGATTTGGAGATGTTCTGTTGCGGTGCATGTTTCTAACCTGATCTCCGCGCTCCGTGCGCCTGCCGTGTCAGGTTCCGTCTCATGGCTGCACACATCTCACATGCAGGAGTAGCACTTCACCTGCTATTTACTAGGAACATGCTCGTGCATATCCGAGGGGCGCTTTTAAGGAACAAATATCTGGGTTTTATTTAAAAAAAAAGCAGATATTTCAAGTTTCCTTAGCTGCAAGCTCAATGTTAGGAAAAGTTTATTGGTCTGGGAGTAAGCGGGTTCTGCCTAAAGTGACCTTACATCGCGCACAACAGAGAAACCTGGAAAAGCAGCACTGTCATCCTTTTTTACTTTAAAGCCGCCTGCTTTTCAGAGCCGCCGATAGAAAGTTCTGATTTGGGAGCAGGAGCAGATAAAAATCTCTTTGGGAGGTACAGCAAATCCTAAAGCCATCACAGAATTTCAGGAGTTATTATTATTATTATTATTGTTATTATTATTATTATTATTTTATTTGAGATATGATGTTATGGCAATTGAAAATATCCTAATTCTCTTTTTTAAAAGTACATAATAAACAGTATTATAATTTATAATGATCTAAATACCAAAAATGAATTGTTCTGATGTTAGAAACTGCAATTTTATCCAATCCAAAAATATGTAGAGTACATTCCATTTTTACCTAAACAAGTTGATCCTGGTATCATTTGATAGATGGGCCAGGACTGACAGGCCCTTAAATAGGGGCACTATAAAGCAATTTTATTAATAAAAAAAATAAAAAAATAGATGCTCAAACTTGCATGAAGCTTGTCCATTCCTTACCTTAACTCATGCACTGAAGTACTTTAATATGGGCACTGTGGCTTTCTGCCCAGGGATCAAAAGCTGGGGGCACCACAAGACAAAACAAAATACAAATAAATAATAAGAATAATAAAAAAGATGTTTCCTGTAAGTTTAAACCTTTAATAAGTTCTTTAAGGCTTATCCACATGTTCCACCCATTGGCTGATAATGCTGAAGTTGGTGTCTGATTTTTTTCCTTATGAATTAGCACATTAAAGCATTTATTATTATTTTTTAAGAAACATTAAGTACATTTAGCCAGTTTGGTGTTTAAAGAGGCCAGACCTCAACTTGATATTTAACTCACTACAGAATTACAGAATACGTTTAAAGGAGCGAAAGGTTGTGTTTTTAAATGTATGTAGGGTGGTAAAAGGAGGTGCTCACCCAGGGCGCCGTATGCAAGAACCGTGAATGCTCATTTCGGATAAAGGTATGCATATTAGATAGTAGGGCTGGAGTTGGGTGTTGCACAGCAACTTCATAAGGGTGCCCTCCTTAGCCCCCATTGGTGCCGCCACTGCTGCTCATTTATATTCTGCAGATCTGAATTCCACAAATAACTCAGGCTTTTAAGAATTAAACTCCTTTGCAGCCCGAGCCAGGAGACCGGTTCCAACCACGGCTCAACAATTGCGTGTCCAAGAAGCGCTCTGGCTTTAATTTTTACATGCAAAGCGCTGACAGAAAAGAGAGAGGAAAAAAAGGAGAGCTGTTGAATAAAAGGCTGAAAATCCTCACCCTGTCACCTTAAATCCATGCTGACTTACCTGTTACTCAGTGGCAATAAAGCTCAGATTTGTTTGCTCACAATCCCAAAACGTCTTGTTTATACATGTTTTTCTTTCAGGCGATTTAGCTTGGGCCTGCCCATCCCTACTGCCTCTACATAACATTCTGCCAAGTATTCATCATATGGATTCCTCCCTGTCAAGTTCTCACATGGTTTTATTGTAATAGACAGCTGCCGGTAAATTTTGAGTGACACAACCCTCTGACTTTATATCATTTTAGTGATACCTCAGCTCATCCTTTTTTTGTAGTTCTTAATTATTTTAATGCAGTATTATGTTTTAAATAAGCATGAGTATAAACGTTCTTTTCAAAGTGGCTTCTATTACCTTTTGGCTACCAAAACCTAATTCTTCTTTACCAAAGGCATTTGTGATACTGTTTATTCATTCAATGTTTTTGTCTTCTCTAGTATCACTTTTAAGCCTCCTTTACAAAAAGACAGTATGGTCATAAACGGCAGTGACAAAGAATTTTAGAAACACAGGAAATGTTTTACTATTCCTATTTAAGTTTTTAGGTCTTAAGTGGAAACACCCAATACTTCCTGTTCTGACTTTGAACAATCACTCAACACTACAATTGAATTGAAAATGAAAAGAAGATCACTTTGTCTTTTTTGCTGGGCTAGAATATAACATTTTATTCCCCTGCCGCTGCATGCTAGGTTGCCTTAAGGCTCTGCACAACCTTAACAGAACAAGAATATGCAGGTGAAGAAACTGAAACTGGCATATAACAAAATATAAAAGAGCGTCTGCAGAAAGTTGTCAGTGGGGGTTTTAAAGATGATTTTGAGTTTAATAGCAGACACATTCATGTATGCCTCCAGCCTTTCACTTTTATGCAGCTATGAAAGACAAAAACGGTTTAAATAGAAATTTCATGCATTACATCTCTTATTTACGATCTATCTATATAACCCCCACACCGTTGAGATTAGTCTATCAACTGCATCAACCTGTAGCATTAAAGCATTTTGTCAATCAGCACAAATAATCTTGTGAAATGGCCTCTGCCCAAATGTATTGAATTTGCTTTATTTATAAAGGACAAATAAACTCACCAAACCATTAACAACAACCCAAAACATTAAGGGGACACAGTCAAAAGACATGAAATAAAATCAGTGCAGACAAAGAAAATGGTGAGTTTCAGGTAAAGCTGGTTTAGCTCACCAAGTACAAGCTGCTGCCCAGTTTCTTGTAGTAAGTTGATCAAAAATTCCGAATAACTGCTAATGAGCTTTCATGCAAATTTTAAAGCATATAAATAATTTGTTTGCTGCAACTCTGAGCAACAAAAACAATAACTTTTAAAAAGAAAAGTGCTGAAAAAGTTTGCACGTTGATTTAATTATAAAAAAAGTGTAAACTGTAAAAATAAATAAATCAAAAGAACTGCCAAAAAATCCTACAAAAAATATGAATATTTCCCACCGGATAGGCAGCAAAAAGGTTGGTCAATTATATCTGTGTAAAAATGTTGAACCGCAATTTGCTACAAAGATTTACTACACGGAAAACAAGAAAATCAAAACAAAAAAATATAAAAGCAGTTCTTTAAACCAAAATATTTTTTATTGATATTTTAGCTGTTGGAATGCCAGAAAAGGACAATTAAATAACAAAAAAATTATTTCCCCTAAATTTTAAAATGACAAACACTGCTAAAATGCAGCAACAAACATTCAAAAACAGTTTGTTACTGCACTTTATTAATTTTTTTGCAATTTTATACTTTTTCAAATTTTCTAAACAATCTGCAAACTAAGCAACAAAATGTATAATTAAATATAGTTTCACTGTGAAGTAGACAATTATTGTTGATTGGAAATAAAGACTCAAAGCTCTTCATCAAAGGGTATTCATGCTTGGATACTGTAATATGTTAGTAACTCTAGTGAATTTCAATAAACAAAGGACACAGAAACATTGACAGAGTTTACAGAGACCCTTTACACATCACAGCATTTGGGACTATGTGTTTGACAGACTCTCCTCAGAGACATTTGGACAGGGGCTGTATTGTTGATAGCATCTGCAGACACGTCTCGAGAAAAGGTCTCTCTGGCCCTCCGCCACCTCATCTAGACAGAGTTGTGAAGATAATGGCGACCAGGAATAGACTCATCTCCAACATCTTCCCTTTATGTGGGAGCGCTGCACGCTCTACGGGTGTCAGGAGTCCCGTGAGCTGAAAGACTTAAGTGACTGCACTATTAATTTGTTAGGAGGAGACATGAGTAAGACAGAGGAATCACCACATGGGGTTATGATGAAGAGGCTCGTCACTCCATCTGAAAAGCTCTTTTATTTTTTGAGCCACTGATGGGAATACCAGCCTAATTTCTGAATGCATTCATCCACTGACAGGCCCTCAGATGGAAACATCATGGAGTTTCCACAGAGTTTATGCGAGGATGTAACAGTACTCACAGAAACAATCCAGATCACTGCATCTGGTTCTGTTTACCATCAGGCTGTAAAAACCTAATCTGAAACAAATGTTTGACATCGCTAATTGGTTTTATTTCCCAACAACTTCATCCTGTCTTTATGTTTGCATTATACCAATTTATAGTGATAATATTTTGCTTAAAAAATTGTCTTTATGGATTTGAAACAGTATGAATTACAGCTGCCTTCTTCTGCCTCTTACTTTAATAGCACATTGCTTCACATTACATGTGACAGAAGTGGGGTATTCTGTATTTATGTTGTAATCTAGTTTTATGTCTTTTGGAGGGATAAACAGTTTCAACACAAGAATCATGCATGTGTGCCGTAAATTTAACTGACTGAAATATTTTCATCAAAGAAAACCTGAGAACAAAACACTGAAAGTCATTCCTTTAAGTTCCAACCAACTTAGAATGATTGTGATTTAAGCAATTGTAGTCCAGCTTTGAGAGAAGAAAAAAGGAAAAATTGAAAGCTTCCAAACCAGTGATAGATCTATTTCTCACATCTAAATGCCACTTATATTAGAAAGCTTCAGGCTCCTGTTCTGATTTAGGGTTTGTATTGGTGATTTCTCATTCTGTATCCCTCAAGAACTTGATTGGACACAGAGAAAAAAAAATTGAGCACATTGGAGGTGTGAAGCCTTAAACAACGATTAAATAAACATACCCAGCTTTTATCGGAACCAAAAGTAAAAAATAAAAGGTTATCTGGCCTCCGTTCTGACATAAGTTTTTCTTGCTTCTTCTGTTGTCCTAATTCTCTCTTTCTATCTCAGAATTCCAGATGATCACTGGGAGCTACCAGAGAAAGAGTTATCATGGGGACCTGATTGGCCAATCAAAATAATGTTAGTATGTTATTTTAACCCTCCAGAAAGACAGGAATGTGAACACTCACCATTATCAATAAAATGTTATCTCTAGGCTGAAGTTGTTTCATAGTCAAGGTTTTCAGAATTATATCATTCTACTGAATATAAAGATTGAGAATTTAACACATTATTCATTACCACTAGTCTTGGGTTATTTTGACTGCCATTCTGAATAGTCTTTTGTTGCTTTAGCAAAATCTCTCACTAACATATTGCAATCGCTAACTTTCAATCTGACTTCAATTTTTGAGAGATGAATAAACCCATAGTCCAAAGCCGCAAATTGTTGATTAAAAATCCTAAACGTATGGTTACTTCTCCATGATTTCCTGTTTCTCCAAGGTATAAACACAGACCCATTTCTCTCAGCCATTTTTCAAAGTAGAATAGGCAGGAGAACATGCATGCAAAGTAAGATAAATCTATATATTGATATTCATTAGTTAGGATACAGCTACTTGAAAAATAGGCACTTTGTTAAATTTACAATTAACAGTAAGGTCAAAATAATCTCTAAACATCAATATTAGAAATATGCAACAAAGAACGGCATATTGGAGTCACAAAATCCCAATAGCAACCATTAGATGCAATTAGCAACCCAAATAAAATCACACACCATTTTCCAACCTGACAATGCTGCAGTCAATATCTATTGATTTGTGTTGTAAAGGTTCTGAAGCCTCCTTGGGGTAAAAAACCTCAAACATTTAAACAAAATATGAGGGACCATGAAAGAAAACTGCACAAAAACCATCTTTAAATCTTAAAACAATCGACTTAAAGAAAGTTCTGATTGCAGCGCTGAAGATTATTTTGTGGTTAAAGTTTTTATTAGAGTTATAAGACAAATAATTCCAAAATAAAACAAAACAACCAGATCAGCGCTGATCATAATAATAGTATGAATTTTCCAGAGGGGAGAATACATACAGAATAAAATAAAATAATTTTACAGACATTCTCGAGCGAAAAGAACAATCTTGAATAACCAGTGCTTCTCAGAGCAGTACCTCATTGGTGAGCTCCAACTGTCCCAATGCTGCAGAAAAGGAAACCATACCAGGTGTTTTTGAATTTTCTGTCATTATCTAATTTGGCCGGCAAATGTTCATACAACACTGTTTCCACCATTGATTCCAACCAACTTTTCACATTTTGAGTAATTAAGGATTTCCATAGTGTGAGAATTACACTGGCTGCCGTAACCACTCCCACCTCTATCACTGCGGCTTGGTGTTTGGAAATGTGCGGCATCACTGTTTAATCCCATAATAAACATAACCTTCGGGGTACAAGTGTGACCATACACAGCCACTTACCAATGTGCTGTAAAACAGCTTTCCAGAGCGGGAAAACTTGTTGTATAAATGTATAAACGTGTATAAAGGTCCTGGGGTTCACCTGGCATTTCCAGCATGAATTACTGGTGAGTAAGCCCATCCTGTGGAGTCTGGAGGGAGTAAAATAAAATCTGTGTACAGTCTTGTAATGAATAAACTTCCCTCCAGACTCTTTGAAATATTTAATCCCATTATTGGATAGTATTTTTAACCATTCATTATTACTAATGATACAGCCAAGGTCTCTCTGCCAGACAATCATCAGACTTTTACAAGCATAATTTTACATGCTATTAAGTAACTTATAAAATCTGGATGCCTGGTGTTTGGTACTAAGTAAATCCATAAAATTATGTATTGCGTTGTCATTGTGAATGTAATTATCCTTAACAATGCAATCTCCAATTTGTAAGTACTTCCAAAAGTTAACATATATTACATATTTTTACCTGGGCCTCTAATGAGTGTTGAGGGTTCTTTGTGGAAGATCCTGACTGATTTTAGCCACAGTTCCATATACAGAGCTATATTTAGTCATGAAATGCTGTCTTAGCATCTCTTTACATTGTGCAAACTCTGGCACAACACCTGTGGCCCACATGATATCAGAATAGGGACTTTTTATCCTGTATTATAACATGCAGTGTGCAGAAGTGCCAGTTGTCTGCCTGAGAAAGCTCAGCTGTCACTTGGATCACTATTGGCAAAGAGACAGAGAGCAGGTAGTCAGGACAGATACTCAGGGATTCACATAGCTTTCAGCTGATCCATTAGGACATGCTACAATCCTAACATGGCCCCCTGCCAAGCATCTGACAATCGCAGAACTCAGAGCATGCATTACTGCTTCGCCCACTGCTCTATAACATTTATTGCATTCTTTTGCCCATAGATCGTCGGCATGCACAAATACATGCAATCACGAGGTAGTGTGTGACTATATGTAAGCGAGTGTGTATGAAAATGTGTAAATGAGATCGCTTGGTACTATCAAAGTGCAGCCGGACTATGACACTGTTATAAATAGAAGGGAGGAAGTAAGGAAGGTTAAATCTCTGACACTAAATGAGTGGAGTAAAGCCATTTGAACCCCCACATGTCCGATTCGACCTACTTCACAGAACACATTTCTGCTGTGCATTCCAGCTATACATTGGTCTGTGAAAGCAAGATTGGGGTGCTTTTAGTTGTATAGTCATCCCCTCTGTTACACAGGTTTATTTTTGAGTCATCATTGCTGCAAAGCATGGTGTGTGAAGAGCTTATTATCAGTTATGGCTAAATTATCTCGCCTTAAGCAGATGAAAAGCCAACCAGTGTTTTCTTTTGTTTTTTCAAGGATAGCTTAGTTGTTAGTGAGCAGTGAAAGATGTTCAGTGTACTGAATGCAGCACATCAGTGTTTCAGTAAAAGCTAACCATGTGAAAAAACCAAATCGACTCTCAAATATTCCCTCATGTTGAGAGCCAAACTCTGAAACCATGCAGCAGAGCTGTTTTCTGCTGTCCGAGCACAGCCTAGTTGCTCAGCAGTTCATGGCTTGCACTCTGACCACTGATCTACCTGGCATGACTTTGAACCCTGACTTTCGCCAGCTGCCAGTGGCGCCAGTCCTCAAAGAAGGGACACGTGGGACACCAGGACTCATTGCCAGTGTGGTATGGTGTCAGTCTCTGTGCTGGCTTTACAGTTTTTAGCATTTAAAAGGGTTCTGCTTGGGCCACCACTGTCTTCATTACTAGATAAACAGGACAGGCTAATGGCTGGTCACATCCAGTCTTCCAAGATGAAAAGCTCTCCTGGGAAGCTCTCACTATTACACTGCTTGTTGTCCATCCGTTTACTGCTTCTGTATCAGTTTACCGGTTTGATCTGAGCTATTTTGTTTATTACCTTCAGCCGCCTGCTAGCCTGAGGACTCAGCTAAAAGTGCAGGGAATGAAGCTGGGTCTTGACTTTCACAGGACCTAGAGATGCTACCTATTCGCGTAACAAGTTCACATTAATTGGAGAAGGAAGTGCTGAAGATGTCTTTGGGAGGGAGCGGCAAGGTTTTGAGAGTGACAGCAAAGTGAGACAGATCCTGTTTCTGCTCTGGTCCTCCTGTTCTAATCCAGCTTGGTATGTGTTGAGATCAGAGCAGGTCCCTTTCACTGCAACCATCCGACCACTCTGAAGTGGGACTTGTTAAGTCTGTGTTTCCTCTGCTGCTGCACATTCAGAACGGAAAGCTCCAGAAGGGGCAGTCTGTCTCAGGGTCACTCAAGGAGCAAAGTTTGGTTTAAGAATATTTTAGTAAAAGTGACCCAACAGAAACATTCCCATTGGTCACTTCAGGTGCTGAACCCTGAAAAAACATGGTGCCAGACAGCTGTGTGTTTCCCTTGATGTATTTATGTTTCATAGATGCACTGTGGCACACAGACATGTTCACACTTTTACAGAAGGTCCAGAGCGTACGAGTGCACACCAACATTGACACTCACCACGAGCACATGGACACACACACAGACACACACACACACACACTCAGACACAGATATCATGCTTCCAGTCAGTAATACCCCACGGATATTATGTCTCTCCCAGTAGACTGGACAGTTGATCACAGCAACATGAGCCCACGGTCACTTTGATGTAAACCATAGAGTTCAGTCACCTTGAAGCTTGTTTAAACTGTTCAGAAATATTTTTGAATACACATATTTCTCAATAGATATCGTCATTCATATTTAAATACATTATTTTTTTTTCATACTGTATTTTTCTTAAAAATGTTTATTTTTCCAACCTGGATGGGGGCGGGGCATGTTGCGCTTTAACTAAATTTAAAGAGATCAGACCAAAACGACTTATTACCTGGACTCCTCAGAACAGTGGTGGAAGAGGAGCCTGGAGGGCTACAATATTGGTGAATTCAGACCTAAGTATTGCCATTCCACTTTACATAGACCAAAACCAATGATTTAGCTGTAAAAACAAAAACATTAAAAGCAAGGCATGTCCACTTTAAAGGCAGTGCATCATGAATAAAAAATGAGTTTAAAAACAACCATTTAAGAGGACAGTTTGCTATCAACAGCATACATTAACATTGCTGTTTTCTTTGGAGCACATTTAAGATTAACAATGACAACATGGAAACTTGCCACTTGAAAATTTGTCTCCTTACTCCAAAATAACCATGAAAAACCATGAATGCATAAAAAAATCTGGATATTTCGGCCTTTTTGCAAGGTTGCAACCTGCAGGGATATACTACATTTTTTTTGTCATGTGTATTCTTTCCCTACATCAGATTAAAAGTAAGCAGAGCATTTGATGATGACCTTAAAATTTCAAAAAGGTAACATTTGTATTTAACTGTTTGGTGTTTACTTTCCCCTATTGTTCAAGTACTAAATCTAGTAATTGACCTTTTAAAATAATGCTCTCAGTGAAAAGAGTCTATTTGGCTGCTGCAGCTCCTGGTCTTTCTGTATGAAGTGAATTGTTCTGCACACTGTGATCAGACAGCTGTCAGTACAGGAGTAGGCTGTACTGTACAGAGAGCAGCTGAAACACCCAACCATAAAATTTTATGATGTTCAGAGAATATGAGATAGGGAAAACTTTTCCTTAAAGTGTTGTTTTTAAAAGGCTAAATGCATATTCACAGAATGGTATAGCTGTTAACATAAATGTTAAAGTATGAATAATAAACAATTCGCAACCAGTCAGTAAAACATGCTAGCTTTAGCCAGAACCAGGAATAAGCAGAGAAATGTTATATACAGCTAGACGGCAAAAATGTCGCAGAGAACAAAAACTCATGCGGCCAAAAACCTATGAGAGTAGCTTGGGATTCAGTGGTGGGACTCAAGGAAGTTGGCAGAGAGTTCAGGTGGCTGGCCATGGGGCCGGTGGGGAGCGACAGGGCACAGGTACAAGGACTGGGGAGTGTTGGTACAATGGTACCAGGAATGGTGAGTGGCAAATGCACCGGGACCAGGGCTGGAGAGCAACGGGGCCTTGGGATCGGAGCCTGAAGGCTTCATCAAGGAGCCAGAATGGGAACCTGGACGAGCCGGCAAAGAACCAGGGCAGGAGCTTGGCGAGATGAGCAGACTCTGTGACCTGAAAGCCAAAATGGCGGCATGCTCTCTGGTGAACAGGAAGGATCCCGGTCTGGTCCTCCTGGAGAGATGTATGAGCGGCCCAGCGGTGACGACCATAATTGCGACAGGAGGAATGGGGGAAAGAATACTTGGCCACCTCGTACCGCCGCTGACCAACCCCAGGATGTTAGTATGCCATTCGAGCGCATTAGGTGAGTCCAATGCCGGGGGTGAGTTCTTAGCAGCCTCTCTCGCACACCATTGAAACAGAGTCACCATATTTTCTCCTCTTGATGTTTCCTTTTGGTAGGTTCATACTATCATGCTGTGGTTGAAGGACCCAAGAGCAGAGAGGCAGTTTAAGCTTAACAAAACAAACAAAGGGGATTTAAAAAGAAACAGAGTTAAGTCAAACACTGTTTGCATCACGGGAGAAGAAGTGGAGGTTGTTGAGGACTATAAATACTTTGGAGTTCCCCCGGAAAACAGACTGAACTGGAGAATGAACAGTGAAGCCATCCACAAGAAGGGACAGAGTAGACTGTACAAAGGAAGCTTAGGTCCACCGAGGTATCCAGCAAGACACCATCATGATATACAACAACCCCTTGAAGAATTAATTATTATGATTTACAACAACACTTAATTTCCCTCTGGCATTAATAAAGTATGTTAGAATTTGAACTGAAATTTAATTTTGTCTGAACAATATAGTAGCATTCTCAACTTTAGAAACAGTATTGGAGCTTTTAGATGTTGTCCTACAGAACCTTGCTGGGATAAAATGTCTGTAGGTGGCAAGAAAATTAATGTAGGTACAGTCATCATCTATTAATTTGAATATTATTAAAAAGTTAATTTACTAAGTGACACACATTATAGAGATTAATTACACATATAATTATGTTTTCACATATTTATTTCAGTTCATTATGATGATATTTTGCTTAAAACTAATGAAAACACAACTATTAAGATTAGACTAATGACCAATGAATAACATTTTAAATACAGAACTATGGGTTTAATGAAAAGTATGTTCAATACCTGCTTAAACATTGATATTTTCAAAAGTTACTTTTAATTTGATAAATTATCTTCATTGAGCACATATTCTAATTGATCCAGTGTAAAGTGAACTATCATCTTATCTGCAGATATTTCTAAAAACTCCAAATGATAAAATCTGCCTATTCATTGACGTTTTCATAGAACATATCTAAAATGTTGGAAAGAAAAAGCATCTTGACAAGCTTAACCACAGTTCTTTGAGTTTTTACTTGTCCTAAGACTGAACACAATCAACAACTTTGTTAATGGGAAAGTAAATTATGCTTATAAGGCCCTTTTTTATTAAATGCAAAAACAAGCTTTCTAAACACTGTAAAACTTGAAGTAAAAAAAAAGCATGTCAGTGTAACAAGGCTTTTACATGGCAAGGGTTAAAAGTTCAGATTTTAAGTGGGACCACCTGTGTGAAAAAGTGTAAACGCCTGGTGCTGCCATGTCAACTTAATCCCCAACAGACTGATGGGAGTTAAACAGTTTCAGGCATGAGAAAATGTAAATCAAGAACAGGATTTGTATTTTTATTTCATTTCTGTTGAGTTTCATCACTGTTTCACCTCTTTGTTCAATCCAGCACGCAGACAGAGAAAAACATCCTGGGTTACTCTTGAAATTAAAACTAGAGTGGTCAAATAAACCAGGAGCCTTGAACTTTGTTACACTAATAACACTTTACAGGTAGCTTACAATAACTAACAGAACACATCTCCAAAGATACAATTAGATAAAGCTCCTGGCTAATCTAATCTGTCCACTTGATAATACAAGTCATTGAAGGTTAAACCAATTAGTGAAAGCTACTGCTTCCATGATGCAATGTTGAATATCATCCAACTTTAGTAATATACTGAGGTTAGATCTCAACAGAGATTATTTTTTGAAATTATTAATTTAAGAAGAAATCGACAGAAGATTAATGGAAAGTTCAGATCACTTTACTGTTCATGGATTAATGATGACACTGCATTTTTTAAACGGTAATAAAAATTAAATAATGCCAAATGTGTAGGTGGCATTTTATGGTAATTATTTTGGTCCAAAGCCAAGTTAGAGTCGCACCATGCAAGGCTGGTGAGTAAATTCAAAGCTCTCCCCACGGCTTGCTTTGAGTTTACCTGATAGCAGAGGGAGCTGCAGACAGGTGCTTGGGTTCATAGTTCAAAGTTCAGCCATGTTATGTTTGAATGACTCTGGCCCACTTATTGTCTAACTTCTTACAGGATATAAAGACAACATTTACAAAACTCAAGTCAGGGAAACCAACTGAAACTCTACAATTAAAAACATTTTGACCATTACCAAGAAAAAGGCTTAATCATGATCCTTTAGAACAAAGATCTGTGTTCTTTGAAGTTTGTGTGGCAAAACGACGCCATTAACTTTATAATGACCCTAAAAAGATAATCTGTTCTCATATCAGACATTGTAACGATTAGGAGAAACTTTATCAGTTTAAGGGAGCGTCAGAGAACCTTACAGCTGTCTTTTTGACCTGTGACGGGCAATCTCACCGCAGGTTAGGATGCTCAGTTGGTTCATGTTACTTACTTTTTGGCGTGTGCAACACTGATGACACACAGAAGCAGCTGAAAACACTGTGGACGAACCTCATGAATGAGGTGGACATACACTTGTGGCTGCACAGCTAAACAAAGACTTGACATCTGGTTAAAAATATCTCACCAGATCCATCCCTTTTTTGGTGGAATTATTTGTATATCTGCATGGCAAATAATTTACTAGAAGGTGAGGTAGGCCAAAAAGAAAAACAACTGTCATGGCATGTACCTTGCTTGTATAGCTAAATCATTATTTGCATATTCTAAAATAGTACTCCATTTGAAAAAAGAGGATTATAATTCAGAATCAGAATCTGTTTTACTTGACAAGTTTGTGCGCGCAAACAAGAAATTTGACTTTGGTTTTACTTTTGCTTATGTGTGGGGTCTGCAGAGATTATAGTTACCTTTTTCACTGATCCTAGACATGTACAAGTCCTGCATGGAAAGAAAGTCACCTCTAGGGATCCTTAATTGTTGTTTGCAGTCTTTCTCTGATATGTTTTTTTTTTTTTTGATGAGCCAAACCACACGGTACTGATGAACACAGGACAGGCTTAAAAATGGTCTGTTAAAGATGACAGCTTCGGTGGGACATCGTACTTCCTGAATTGCCAAGGGAAAGTACACCCTCTGTTGGAGCTTTTAACAAAGAATGTCTGTGTGTGTGATGACCATCTCATTCCCAAGTGATCCAGTCGATACAGTAGTTTCAGAGAATTGTGAGTGGAGGCAGTGTTGGGGGTGTTCTCCAGAAGTCTGTCATCTCCACAGCCTTAAATGGGTTAAGCTCAATGTCCTTCCGATTGCAGCAGTGGACTACATACTTCCTGTCAGTAAGGAGACTAATCTCTGTCCTTGATCAGACCTATGACAATGATGTCACCTGCAGGCTTCTGAAGTTTCACAGACTGGTCCAGTATAACCATTTGAGGAGAGAGAGAAGAGGAGTGGGGAGAGAAGTCACCCCTGAGGGGTGCCGGTGCTGATGGTTCTTTTGCTCCCCAGTCTTACCTGCTGCTGCTCGTCACTGTGGAAGTAATTAGAATACAAACTTGATGGGAGAAGATACAACGTGTAAGGAAGTGAAAACAATGAATCAGTTTAAATGAGCCTCAATACTAAAAAGGGAAACCAAAACTAAAAAGACAAGACACATGATACTACTAATGAACTGGATCAAAGAATTGCCTAAAAGACTATGAAAGTGAAGGAGGTTCTGTTAATTTAAAATCAACATGGATTAAAAAGTTCCATATATGAAATTTACTGGAAAAGAGAAAATGCACAACATATTATTGCCTGATGAGAGCAAAATTATTTGTCTAATGATTTTAAATAGTAAATTCAAACTATAGCACACTCTGGAACATGGTGGATCAAGTATCACAATATGTTTTTTGTTTTTTTTCTCATACTTTGGCTCATTGAAAGGTTGAATATCTCAAATTACTTGAAGACAAAATGTGTGCTAAAGAGAAAATTGCCATGTTATGGATGTTTCAATAAGACATGTCCATAACAAAGCAGTAAGCGAGACCGGTAAAAGAAATGTATTGTCGTGGAGGAGCCAGTCCAATTTCTGGACCAAATCTAGGTTTGTGTCAAACATCCTGATTCTGAAGCAACACTGAGTGGGTATTCCAGCCCAGGTATTCATCCTGGGCTGAAATACCCATTTACACGTGCAGAAGCTGAATGACTAAGTCCAACACAGATCTGATAAGTTCTCAGAAAAAACAAAAGCATTTTCAGAGTTAGGTTTGTTATATAACTTAAGAAATAAATCCTAAAGCTTTGTTTGCTTTAGATAAACTTTGGTAGCTTTCTTAATTAACCTTGTGTTTGAAAAAAATATGAAGACTGTCTTGCAAAAATTGAATAAGAGAGTTCTTCTCATCACAGAAGAGGTTACATGACAAAGACTGGACAGACAGGACAAAGACAGGAGCTGCAGCAGCTAACACAGCATCAGGACAAAATATCTGTTGCTTTCAACAAACATGGATACTGCAGCATCCTGAACATCACTGGTGAGTGAGTTAAGTAAACATAATCACCATACAAACAATAGACCACACTACTGAGTTTTAAAACATATCCATGGTATTGAGTTCATCAACTTGAATGTAACAAGCAGATTGGCCCTGGTATTGAATGCCTCTTCTTTAAAACTCAGATTGCTCTGAACATTCTGTTAAAGGAAAGGCAGTTAAATGCAAAAAAGTGCTATAAAAGCTAGGGATCATAGCTTTTTATGTGGTAAATTCTCACAGAGCCACAGAGTCAATTATCTAGCTCGTAGGGACATTCAAGTCACATTCTTTTTAGATTTGTTTTTTTGCTTTGAAAAATACTGTTTTCAACAGGGCAAAGGGGCAACGCTTTGGAAAGTGATAACTATCACATTTCCAATATGTTTCTCCAGAGAACAGAAGAACGTTGGTACCTGTTGCATGTGCAAGACAGAGAGGTGTCAAAACTGAAACATGACCAGCACATCTGACAAAGAGGGGAGCTACTGTGAGGGATCGGTTAGAAGAAAGAAAGGCGCGAGTCCCCCCTCAGCAGATGGGAGCTTTATCGTTATGGCCGCAGGGGGAAGAACAGGGCCAAAAGCAGAGACCAGAGACCACAAAAAAGGTTGGAGACATGGCTGGACTTTGACACATGTCCCACAGTGGAGGGGGATTTTACTCACCTAAGCCTTTGGTGTGTCATCATGTTACCCTGCCCTGCCAGGAGCCTCCACCCTGTCCGCCTGCACCATATTGTTCTGGAGAACAGAATAAAGGAGAAAGAATAATGAAAAAAGACAGCCGGGTAGGCAGTGGGAGTGAGACACATTTTAGTCTATTGTTACACCTGTATTTTTTCTTTAACACTACTAAAGTGAGAGATCAATCTGATCAAAGAGTCATATTTGATTGCTTTGTTGCATTCTTACTTATGAATTAGCCCATGGCTGTACTGGAATGACATGTAGAAGGAAAAAAGCTTCTAAAGATGTTGAGGCTTAATAACAGTAACCTCATATAGTGTAGCTGTTGAAAAGACATACCTGAGGATCATTCAGTAAACATCACAGCTGTGCTATATTTTTATTATCATCTCATGTGCAGACGCTGACAAATTTATTGTCACCCCTGCTAAAGATGAGTAACCTCTCAGTGTATGAAGGTATTCATAACTATTTAAAAAGTAGAACTTGTTCATTTGAATGCAGCAAAAAAAAAAAAGGTAGATATAATGATAGGTATTTAGAATGCAAGTTTGCAAAAATAAGCATAGTGATGTATAACTCAGCTCACTATATGCAAAGTTCATTTGGGTTTCTCTCAGACCTGAAGCCGTTTGAGGCAAAATTGCAACAATTGTTTGTAAGAGGGTCAGCTAAGCTTTTCTTTCCATGCAGTATCTTAATCTCATACTGACGATTTCAGAAAATGTTATTTTATTTGAGTACATATAATGAGTAGGGAACAGTGTAAGTAAGTAAATGTTTGGATCAAAATCAAATTTATTGTTAAATGTGCTTATCATATTAAGCACAAGACCACAGCATTTAATCTTTCACGGTAGCATTTCATAAAGTAGGATCCTGATTAAAAGTCTATCATTCCTCTTTGCATAAGTCTCTCTAGAACGGAGATGTCAAACTCATTTCCATTTTGGACCAAATAAAGATAATGAATGTCCTTAAAGGGCCGGTTGTGGCAGAAAGTATTGATAAAGCTAGATTCAACAAACCGCTAAAACATGAATAAATATCTGTCTCAACAAGTACTTCTAAAATTAAATGATACTGAACATCTTTTCATAATGATGTGATTTGGGCCTATTCATGTAAACAGTGATTTGAGTGATAAAAGGGTATTTTGGTGCATATACATAAAACTTTAAAATTCTATGTATATGGTGCTCTACAGTTTAAAGGTCCGCAACGGGGGCCATGGCAGGCCGAAATTGGCCCCCTGGCCTTGACTTTGACACCTGTGCTCTAGAAAGTTGTTTCCATCCTTTACTTTGGACCAAATCCACCTCAAGTGTCTGTTGATTAAAGTTCAGTCTGTGTGTTATCCAGAGGTCACTCAACGCATCTTTTTTGTCTGTCATTTTGACCAACGTGATCAAAAAAAATCCCATCATATTCTATTTTTACCCTTCCTATCTGGGTTTTGGGCGACTGGTTTGGTGCCACTCTCCAGCAACTGTCCAAATATGAAATTGAACAATTGCACTCAAAATAAGAATAACTGCTGCAGATCCTGCTCTGCATGCACACCAATCTTTAGCCTACGAAATGAAATATGACTTCTCATGAGGAGATGTTCTTGATGAATGCTGTCGCACTGGTGACAGCGATTAAGCGCCACTTCAGCCTGGTTTAGTTTTAAAATGCTTTCATCAAGTTTTAAAACAAGGAAACATTTCTCCAGTTTAAGTGATCAAAAGTCTAAAAGACTGAACAAATCATTTCCTGACTCTTAAACTATTGGAGGAAATGCTGCGGTAGGAAAGCAGCAGGAGGTTGTGTTTGGTACACATCGAGCTCTTTGGAGCATATCTAACCAGCCGCAGAGACCACAGTTAGGCTTTTTTTTTTTACTTGCCAACATGCAGTCAGTTCTCGGTAGCAAGATTCATTGAATATGGTGTATGGGAATCTTTTCTTTAAAATATTTATTTACCCGTACTCTGTGTGCAAAGTTGAAATATTTGCCCATTTGCATCAAATGGTCAGAGTTGTCAATACTAATCTGTAAAAAATGATGGACAACCTTTTAATGTTTCTGTCAGTGTTCCAAAAGAACTGTCCAATACAGAAAATATTCAATTAAAATGACCCTAGGTTTCATCTGACCAACAAACACAGTTCCCATTAAATTCACTGCAGAGTTTAGCAAACTCCAGAAGATGTTAATGTTTAAGATGGAATGATGGATAACATTTTATTCTGGCATCACTATGACCATTTGGCATGTGGAAAGCATCTATACCAGGGGTCAGTGACATTTGCCATGTAAAGAGCTATTTTCGTCCTTTTTCTTACTAGATAATACGTATTTAAAGCCAGTAAGATTCCATTAATTTTTAAAATGTACAAATGTAAAAATATAATATATAGATTTATTTTTCTTTTATTTATTATTAGCCTGATCACAGTTTAAAGTTGATTTTCATTTCTTAGAAAAAAAGAAAAATATTATTGCTTTATAATAATTTTATTTTTATTTATTTCAGGGAGTGTACACAGTCACAGAAAATAAGGGGAAAAGAACCAAGGGGAAACAATGATAAAGAAAATGTTTCTTGGCGCCATCTTCTGTGGAAGTTCTATGCAAATATGTTGCTAAAACACTTAAAGAAATGGCAAAAAGAGGCTTTTTATGATTACTTTTATATTTAAAAAAAGTTGAGTGTCATTTTTGGCCATAGAGATACATGTGACTCCACAGTCACAGGTTGCCACAGGTTGCAGACCCCTGGGGTTATTAAGTGGCCAACATGCCAGCGTGAGCTTCTGAGTTTTTTTTTCAGGCTGGGACCTCGTCCAACCTTGTTTGACATGTAACCATTTTTTTGTAGCTATTTTAGGAAGGTTAACTCATTCATTTCATAAATGCATAGACTGTCCTGTTTACCTTTTACCCAGTTTGAAGACTAACTAATAGAAATTGACTTCCGTGTCACTGCATATTCATACCCTAGAGAAACATTCAGAAATATTCAGAAATTCCTGAGTAGAACTTCCGAAACACTCTGATCTATTTATATTCAACTTCCGTGTAGGCTTTATATTTGAAATAAAATCAAGCTATTAAGGATTTGTTTTATGCTTACGAGCATTTCAGACTCTCTTGATCTGATTTTTTCCTAATTCCACACTGTATGTCACCACATGGCTGATTCAAATACCCACAAACTCCTTGAGATTACTTTTAAATCCAAAACAAACAATAGCTAATTCCAGTTTCAACATGCTAATTTCTATTTACAAAGATGTTAGGCAAACCTTTGCTGGCATTGTTGAAAGTTTTCATCCCCAGAATTATGCAAAGATCAAACGGTGGAGGTAAAACATGAGACAGTTGATCATACAGGGTAAAATATAAATAAACCTAAGTGAAAGCATGATGGATGTAATCTTCAAAGTGCAGCATGTTCTTCAGCTTTGAGTCTGGTTGTGTTTTGACTGAGATATCTCTGACATAAACAAATAGTGAAATAAACAAAGATATTAAACCAGGTCTTACAAACAAAAAAACCCTGGGAGCTCTGAAATGAACAACACAGCCACCAAGACCTCAATGTAAATACCACCGAAACAGACACGGCATGTAAATACTAACACATACATGTAGTGTTTATATATGTGAATGTCCTAGGGACCTTAAGGTCTTTTGTAGGAAGCATGAGGGGAAGAGGTTTATGCAATCCTCCTGGAGGTGCTGCAGGATCAAGCACAGTCTACCTTAGGTGGTAAGGCTAAGCTTTCATGGGGTGAGAGGTTGCAGACTCTGGTGTGGTCACACACGTGTCAGAACACTATTTACAGCTGTAGAGGCCCACGTCAGACCACCTACAGGAGCTCCTTCAGTGCTGTGCTGTATACACAAGCTGGCAGCTGTGTGCCTCGGGATCCACTAGGTGGTACTGACAATCATAAAACAGCCTCTGATCATCCTGACATCGTCTTGATCCTGACAAAAGCTTTGTGATCGTCAATGCATGTCTGTGCTCTGAACTCCAATTTTTTATGGTGAAGAAAGGAATCAGATATCTGAGCCACTGGTTGTGGTGCTCCAGAAGGAGAGGTGGTTACTTTTACATCACTCTGCTGAAACCTGGTGCCAAGCCTTTGAGCTCCTTCAGTTTCAGTTGAAAGTTGAGTTCAGTAGAGTAGAAAACATTATTGGCATGCATATCTTCTTCAACCAATAATAACTACATGCTAAATCCATTAGTCAGATATCTAAAATAGATCTCTATATGCAACGTGAGAGTATTGCCCCTCATTGCATTGCAATGGATATATTTTCATCCTTGATCTGAAACAAGTGATCATGATTAAATATGCTCCTCCAAATCCTGCCACCGCCCAGTCTGGAGAATATACATGCTCTGAATTAGCCAGAGGCTGGAGCTAAATGCACAACAGATTACATAAAAACTATTTTTATGCCAATAAAACCACAGGACAGTCAAATTTAGAAGCCTTCACTTACTGTGTATCAATACAATATGCTCACCAAATGCAAGGATATTGTAAAATGACAGCATATTCTAAACAAATTCCTGAATCATACCTTTGCAATTTATATTTACACATTTTATTTATTTATTTGAGCAGTAATATTATAAACCTAAAATTTGGTGATAGTGTTTATCCAGTAATCAATATTTCAGTTGTATTTGTAAAGGCTGAAAAAACGCCAACAATATACAGTAGGTCCCCATGAAATATACCAAAAAACAATGCAAAAACAAAATGTAATGTCTCCCCCTGGTGGTTACATCATAGAAGAAAATGTAACTGTTTTGCAGTCAGAGCAGAGTGTAAACATTTAGTAGAATCTCATTTAGGGCAGTGTATATTTTATTCCAAATAACAAATATTTTATATAATTGAGCATAAAACTACAGAAAGAAAAACATTACCCCCTACATTGTAAAATAATTGTTTATGTTTATTGAGTTAACAAACATTGTACAGTGTAATTTGGCTCATATATATTTTTGTACTAAATCCTACAAATATGATATAATGTAAGTAGAGAAAAAGCTCATAAGACTGTTTATTCAAGTGAACTAGCATGTCTTGTGCTGAAATGGTATTGACAGGTTTGAGCACGGACTATGGAATGCCAAAGTGCTCAAAATTAAATAAATAAATAAAATATTATGATATAAATGTCTACATAAATAGATCGAGGTTGATGCACCAACCAATGAGCATGCAGGTCCAACACATAGACTCTGATTGGCTGAAGTTAATTGATAAATGGCCTTTTGAAATTTATAAGCCACTGGGGAAAACACCATTATGAATAAAACCAATGAAGTTAGATAATGCTATGACTTAAAAATAAAATCTTTTTTTTTTTTACAATTAAATACAATTCTATATTGATAATAATAAGATTAGACTTTCATATAAATTCAGTTGTTTCACAATTTAATTGTTACAATATATATTTGTCTATTATTTGTTCATGTAAGCATATATATCATAAGTTTTTATTTATTTATTTATATAATTGTGAGCACTTTGGCATTCCATATATTAATGACCAGTCTTATCATCTGTTCCTGAAGTAAATCTGAAACAAGCGGAATTGCATGGTCCCATCCACCTTTTGCAAATCCAGAAGGTGAATATTTATTATGGGGTGTAAGAGGAAGTTGATTTTCTTTTCTTTTGCAGCAATTATTCCAACTTACAACAAGCTGTCATTTAAGTGCTATTACTGCAGTGCCCCATGGCAGTTGCATTCTGAGCAGGACTTTTACTCTGTGCCATACGATGGTCTTAGTCCACTCGGTAATTTTGTTAGTGCAATTTTGAAACAAACAAGCACAAACCATGTTGATGTTTCTGTCTCTGTGCTGCCGTAGAACACAGAGTGAAAGCCCTGCTCACTACAACTGTCATGGCGGATGGCATGCACATAAGTGATATCGCATGTTTGTGTAGTTGGATTGAAAAGCCTGCAAAATACCCCTGGAGACGATAAAGAAGCACTTCTGAGATGCCCCTAACTCCAGGGGCACTAGTGGTTACGATTTATAACAAAACACTGGTTAAAGGAGTTTTGTGGCAGCAGTTGAGGTCCTCCATTAACTACAATTATATGGATGTCTGCTGGTTGCAACTGTGGATATAAACTTCTCCCGAAGAACTTCAAGTAGCTCCAAACTTGTCTGGGTAAGTAGGCAAACGTACTGCATGCTATAAATAATGTCCAGGTTGAAAGCAAAATAAACTTCCCCTTTAAACCTGTTGTAAAGTGAAATGAGTTAATTCTCATGGATAGAATATGCAGAAACACATCTGATGAGTGGAATATATTCATTATTCAAACAGGAATCATTATCTCCCCATTTCGCAACCGTCTTTCTCTTGAACTTAAAATTTTGCCAGTTTGTCTTTTTATCAAAAGGCAGTTTGTATCTTTACCTGCTCTTCATGCAGACTTTAGGTGATTTCCAGTTAACTTTTTGAATTTAGAAAGTCTTCTTGCATCAAATGATCTCACTACAAAGAGAACAAAGAGAAAACTGGCATGATACAAAGCCATCAGAAGAAGCAGTTTGATGCACCACCTCGTAATCTATAAAGGATAATTGCATGACCTGCATACTGTATGTGTGAGGTGCAGAAAGCGTCTTGTTCAGTGTCTTGATTCATTACTGTAGCAAAGTTGACTGGCTATCATCACCTCACAGGCTTCAGTCACGTATCCTGCAGCCATGATTAGTATAAATCCTCAACACATACTGTAGTGGAATGGAAAATCATTGTCTTTCAAACATATTTCCACTTCTTTGTAACACTTATACCCCTTTTACGCTAGGGTCGACTCTGTCTGGAACAGGTGGGGCCCAACTGTATTTAGCACCAAGCCGACCCCTTTTTGCGGACTACCTCTGCCTCACTCCGAAGCAGGCCAGATGACCCAACACACTCACCTTTGGTCCGGTAAATTGAAGTCCCTCTCACTCCTACTTGGTAGTGGTAGCCACTGATTGGCCTGGTGGTGTTCTTTTGTAGGATTTTACATAGAAAGTCAAACCATGGCTTTCAGCAAGTTCAAAACAGTGCTGGGGAAAACAAAAAAAAATGTATACAAATATAATTTTGTGAAAGACCACAATGGCCGTAGTTGGGCAGACCGCAAGTACTGGAAGTGCTTTGCAGAAATGGACGGCATGTATGGTGAAAGGCCAGCGAGCAACGGGACAGAGAGTGGGCTAGATACCGACTCCAGCATCTGGAATGGAGAGTGATGACGGATTTTACTGGAACTTTTGCTACACTGAGCCCACCAATGTCCTCGCCCACTACCATGTTCCTGTCATGGCAACTGAAACACAACAAGACCATTCTGGTCCAAGCTGACCTAACTGTCCAAGCTGACCCAACACCAGTTGACTGTAGTGGAAAATTGGCATTACATACTTTAGATTTTCATAATAATTTTATTATCAGACAAAAGAGTAAATGTAAAAGGCAGTTTTACAAAAGATGACTTCACTTATTAAAACAAAAAACTAATCTAAAAAATAAAAAAAATCACTCGCCAACCCTAAAAGCTGGCTGTGCCAACCTTGGTGGCAGCATCTCCCATAATTTTACCAATATCTGACAATGGTAAATGGATTGGACTTATGTAGCGCTTTTCTAGTCATGCTGAAAACTCAAAGAGCTTCACACTGGAGCCATATTCACTCATTCGCACTCACAAACACGCACACATTCATACACCTATACAGAACTCAGTAGGCCATTTAGGATTAGGTGCCTTGCCCACACGCACATTGGCATGTGACAGGAGGAAGCTGGAATTGAACCTACAACCCTCCTTGCAAGACAACTATTCTACCTACTGATCCACAGGCTGTCACTCTGCTGATAAGGATATATTCTTGATTTTTATTGATCAGAACATGTTTTGCTTTTCGAGATAGTTTAACCTACTTCATGTTGTCAGTTAGGTGCCAGTTTGGTAATTTCTTATTTCTAATTGTACAGATGTGGCACTAATCAGGAGCTAAGTGAAGGTTATAAAAATAGAGCTCAACTGTGATAAAAAAAAATCATGATTGAGTTTTAGCTCTCAAACATCTCAGCCCACAGTGTAGGTATCTTCTTATAGTTCTAAATAATGCAGCAATGGTTTACATCTGAAAGTCCCTGAGTGACAGAACTAGAAGCTATTATTCATAAATGTTTCTGTTGAGCTATTTCATAGCCTCTGGCAGAGTTCATTGTGTCACTAAGGTTGGTCTATTAATAATCTATTTTCCCATCTAGTTGCTGTGCTATGAGCTTCAGCTAAATCTGTTTTAATCTATTCAGACAAGTCTGGTGAAGCTCTTAGAGAAAATGAGTGCCATTAGATAATAATTTTCACTAAACGATGGCTCCAGATTCAGGAATAACCTTTAACCCAGCTCCGTCTGCCTCGCTGATGATGAAATGCTTATCAGTGCAAAAAAGTATATTTACACTGGAATCAATATTCTTTGAAGGTATATTTTTTTATTTCGAACATTTTGTCTCATACAATAAGACTGGAAATCACAAGAAAGAGGTTAGACATTTCCAGAACACACTGACAGGTAATCAGTGTGTTCTGGAATCAGTGTGAGAAGACTCACTTTTTTTTGTTGGCTTTTATTTAAATTCAGATTGAATCATAGTCTTAAATATATCATGGCTGAGATGTGTAAACACAAAACTATTTAAAAGTCGTAAAACACAAATAATGAAATAAAAAAAATTAACAAAAAAACCCATCTCTCAAAACACATAAACAAATTGAAATAAAAAATAAAATTTCAAAAAACGAATTTTCAAGTTAAAAAACAACATATGATTTCAGAAAATACATTAACAAATTTAAAAACACAATTGCAAGTCCTGAAACAAAACAAAGAAATCTCTTGACAGAAAGGGATTCTCTGAAATGTTGGACGTGATGCAACGATGCCTTATAGTACAAACAAACGATTTGTTGTTTATCCGAACCATGAAGTAAATGATGGTTCTTTTAGGAATAGCACGGAACACGATTTATAAATTTTCTGATAAATGAACAATGCTTTGCAGAGTAAGCTTCAGTCAATTTTCTTTCTCTGAAATGTTCTCTTTCCCCTTGTGTCGGTCAGCGAAAGAGGCAAAGCAGTTTTCAAAGCCCTTCTCATGCTCATGCTAAGTTTGTTACTTTATTTTTTTATCTACGGCTCCCAGCATATTTAACATTTTATGTCCTTTGCAGTATTTATGATTAGTAGTTTTGTTGCAATAACTTTTTAAAACCTGATGAGGATTCTTACATCTTCTTGTGTTCCCAGCAGAGTTTCTGTATATTTAGTATCCAAAATTACTGAAAGCCTATTTAAATCACCCAATTCCACTATCATATAGTCAGGATATCTTTTTTCTAATTAGCAGAGAGTGATGTTACGTTTAGTAAATACTCACAGTCTGCCTACAAGTCTTGAAAAAGCCTTATGCAGACAACGTAAAGTGGGTAGCTACTGATTAACTGGTATCCGTATAATGCAAGCTAGGTGTTTCTAAATATGTTGTGTTAACTGCTCCATGCATGTGTGCACAGATGGTGCATGTCCATGTGCACATCCCCCAAGGGCAGAGTCCTGCCCTTGGGATCCAATTTTACCAAACTGCACTCCTTAAGATGATTTTTGAACCCAATCCTATTCCTGTGGTTTGACTGACAGGGTCAACAAATCCTTTCATAATTTAATTTTACCCGTATATTTTTAAAATGAGAATAGCACATTGAATAGTATCTAACTAAAGTATCTAACATTCATTTTAACATATTAAATCAAAACAAGCTGAACAGAATCTACACTGTCCCATTACGCATCGAGCAGATGAATACATGTAGACTAAGAAACATGAATGCGGCATTATAACTTCGTCCTGGTCCATGGATAATAAGGCTGAATGTACCGAGGCACTTCTTTCTGAATAAAGGTATTCCTGATCTCTTCGGCCGAGGAAATCTGCAGTTTGCACTCTTATTCTCTACAGTGGATAACACGCATTGGTCTGTGTGAATCAGAATCAGCTTTAATGGCCAAGTATGACACATACAAGTATGACACATACAAGGAATTTGCAGATACAGTACAACCTGTCCAAGATCATTACAAACAACAACAACAAACAGATCCAGGTCACTGTTGGGCATGCAGCCACCGGGCGGCGCTCCTGTTTATGAAACATAGAGAGATACACATCGGGGGAGGAGAGGGTTCCACGGTGAGGGGAAAAAAACGCTCAACTGTATTGTGGATTCGTACAGGACTCACAACGCAGGTAATAGAAAAAACCACACCAACATTGAGAAGCACATATTTCGACGTTCACAATGATACATGAAGGACGGTAAAGGCGGGTTCAGGAACCCCTGGTCGACAGACTGCATGCAGCGCTAAACTCAGGGCGCGGCTAGACCTGCCACCTCGGGGGGGCAGGAGAGCTTAGGAACAGCGAGACATTGTGTGTGTGTGAGTGTATATCTAAACCATGTCAGTGTGTGTGTCAGTTTTTTTTTGTTTTTTTTTTGCACGTGTGCGGGGGTGGAGAGTACTCTGTTACATTTTCTTCACAGGCAGCGATAACGACTGAGTTGAAGGTCTACATGAAGCCAAAACAATGATTATTATGGATAGCAGGGAGAGACAAAAATTTTCCTCTCTGCCCTTCAGTCTGTCAGTGGTTTCTTTATAATCTAATTCAGCCAAATTAAAAGTTCCAATTAGTTTTTACATTTATTTCAAATTCCAGTTGCACCAACTCGCACAGACAGTTTCTCCAAGTCTGATGACAGGTTGCGGATGAGTCCCAGAGCGCAAGCCAGATCGCTTCTTTCAGCGTCCTGTCTTCGTCCTAGCTCCCGAACAGCTGGTTCCGAGTCCCTTCTGCATGAATCAGTACATCCAACTGCTCCTTCAGCCGTCCAATCGCTTCCAGAACCGTCTCCAATTCCGACCTTGTTACAGATCTCAGTTGCTCCAATTTCATTCTATGTTGCTCCATTCTGCAGTAGATCCAGTAACTGCCCGATCCAGTCAGCAGAAACCCGATCACCATTATTCCAAATAAATATAAGTCTTCCACATCCTCTTGAGACAATATTGACAGACACAACGGCTGGTACTGCGACCAAGCATCCAGCATAAAGCCCACTGGATACGTCTCAGCAGGACACCCCGGTTGCCCCTTACCGGTCTTTCGTAGAGTTGAGTAGATCTTGTTAATAGCATTTAGAGACCAGCCGACCATTTCCATCTTCGCTTGTTCAATTTAGGTTTGGAACAAAAATGCAAAAAAGACACTCCAGATAGAGCATTACCTCCATTACTCTTAAAGGTGCTGTCAGCTCCCAGATAGCGACATACACGGGGTACACAGTCCTGGTCTGAGATAATGCTCAGATTTTTCTCGTGAAAATCTATATATTGATTGGTTCAGTTCTTTGAACTCCGTGCTTATAGTTCAAAAAGGTTGTGCATCTGTACCAAGTAATCATGCTGTGAATGTTAAAAGATTTTAAATAGTTTACATTTTTTATTTAGGATTTCAAATGAATTACAGAGTTTAAATTGTAAAAGTGTACTTTATTTATATAGCACCTTTAAAACAACACATGGTCGAACTAAGTGCTGCACAGCAAGCACATAAAAGGTAAAAACAATAAATACAGTAGATCAAGTAATACAAGTAACAGAGCAGTGTCAGTTCCCATCTATATTAAAAGCCAGTGAATACCTTTATCAGTGTTATCGTTAACGAAAACGAACGAAATAACGAAAACTAGAAGTAACTGTAAACTGAAATAAAAATAAAAACGAGAATTTGAATCAAAACGAAAACGAACTGAAACTGTAATGAGTGTTCACAAAACAACTAAAACTATCAAAATTTTATGAGAATATGTGCTTAGTTTTTGTTTGATACAGCGCCTCGACAAGTCTAGAAGAATTATTTCTATGTCTCTCTCGCGTTGTCACCAGAAACAGATGCGATCATCTGTGTTATGCCTTTGTAGTTGCTAACACTGCGACTGCAAACAGCAATTGGAGCCGGTGTTAACACTGGAGCTGTAGGTTGTGCGTGTATCTGCTGTGTTGATGGACGAATAATACCTCTCTAGTTCCTGGTTGTTGGTGTTTTTTTACTGGCTTTATGAGGTTATCCCAACATGGCAGTCAAGTCGTCTGTGTTGCTGCGGTCTGCCTAGCGTCATATCAGCAAAGATTGAGAGAAAGCACAAATGTGCAAAATGATCAAAAGCATCATAGTACTTTAGATAGTTTGGTTTTTGTTTTGTTGTGTTGCCACTCAGTGTTTTCATAGAAATGTAGCACCTGCATTAATGGTTTGGCTTGTTAATGCACATGTGCTGTTATTGTGTTTACATAACTCTGGCATATTTCTTCTACACTTGCCTGATTTGCATGGTTGTTAATTTGGCCCATGTCAATAGAGTTTTAAAAAAAGCATAATCATTTTCTGAGATTTTGTTATACATTTTAAAAAAATAAATTTTGTCTTGCCCTGGTACACAACTTGTTTAACGAAAAGACAAAAACTAATAAAAACTAAATTGAAACTAAATATTTCCAAAAAATTTAAAATATACTAAACTACATAAAAAATGGTAAGAACTAAATAGAATTTGAAGTCTTAAGTCAAAACTTAATAAAAACTAAAACTAATCAAAAAATGTTAAAACTATTATAACCCTGAAATGTACGTTTTTAAGATAGACTTAAAGAGCCTATATCATGCAAAATCAAGTTTTGGGATTTTTTTACCATCTGGTGATGCAATTTTCTCATAAAAACCCCCACCAGAGTGGTTTTTGGCCTAATTCACTCATGTCTGAATAATCCTTCTGAATTCTGTTCTCTGAGCAGCTGCCCCTCTCTCTCCTTGAAAAACGATTGAGTGTTCAACTAGTGACATCAGTAGTTGAATACAAGGGAGTGTTAGAGGTGTCTGCCCGTCTGACTGCCTAATGCCAGACTGCCTAATGTGTAGACTGCCTAATGTGTAGTGGTAGAGCATTACATAGCTTTGGCACCGCCATGAGAAGGTACAATCCCCTCTCAGTTTTCACCAAGATTTACGCACTGGGATTAGTATTTGAGCAAGCTTCTGCAACTGAGGATCGGACCGCCAAGGTCCCCACCTTCGGCCACCACCAATCTTTTTCATAAATTAAGAAATAATGGAGCAGGAGAACGATAGATGGATTGGTAAGGCGTCTGCTGTTACGCGGGCGCTGTACATGTCTGTCGTGGTGAAGAAAGAACTGAGCTGAAAGTGGAAGCTCTTGATTTCCCTGTCGATCTATGTTCCTACCCTCATCTATGGTCACGAACTCTGGGTGGTGACCGAAAGAACGAGATCACAGATACAGGCGGCTGAAATGAGTTTCCTCCGTAGTGTGTCTGGCTTCTCCCTTAGAGATAGGGTGAGAAGCTCGGTCATCAGGAGGGGGGATGGATGGATGGATGGATGGATTGATTAGTATATGACACTTTGGACTTTTTTTCTTTGTGTTTGAATTCACTTTGTCAAATACATTTGACTTTAAAGACTATTTTCTTTTAAATTAAGCTAGGCATGGGGGACCACGTGACCACCGATGAAGATGGACGCTTAGAAAAGGTTCTCCGATTAAACGTGCACATAAAAGTTTATTTCTCCTGGAAACTTTTTTCAACTCAGGAATTTTGTCGACTGTTAATTATATTAACCTCTCAGGCAACAAAGGACTGTGACATTTTCACTCGAGCTCTCAAATCCACCGCTCGCGGCACGAAAAAGTCCCCGCCGCCAGAGAACATGGAAAGCAGCAATATGGCGGATATAGCAGATGTGCTAGCTGAGCTAAAATCTCTGCGCTCGGACTTTGGACTGAAGCTGGACGGCATTAATAACAGCCTCGGAGATGTCACCAGTGCCATATCGGCACTAGAGGGAAAAGTGGCGGAGGTGAAGCGTGATGTTTCAGCACATACTAAACGCATAAAAGAAGCCGAAGACCGAGTGGCGGCGGCCGAGGAGCATTCGGAACAGGCGCAAGTAGGACTCACCTCCGCTCCGAGTAGGCTGGCGGACCTGCAGGAAAAGGCCGATGATCTGGAAAACCGCGGCAGGAGGAAGAACCTGCGCTTGTTTGGTCTCAAGGAAGTGCTGAAGGAATGTGGCCGCTGATTGATTTTATCCGGGAAAAGCTGCCGGGATGGCTGGGCATCGTTCCCGACGAGGCGCCGGTTCTAGAGAGAGCGCACCGCACCTTAGCGGCGGCTAAACAAAACCAACACAGAGCCGTCCTGGTTCGGTTCTGGAAGTTCCAAGACCAGGAGATGGTTTACTGCCTTTACCTCCTCCTTTGTGGTCGTGCACCCACATAAATACTTTGATCCAACAACTCCATGGCGACTTCTTCTGATATAACTCACATGAGCGGGCATAATTCGGTAACTCTCATCACATGGAATGTAAAAGGAGTGAACAGTGTAGTCAAACGTAAAAGGGTTTTTACACATTTGAACAACTTTAAACCAGATATAGTATTTTTACAGGAGACACATTTGCGCTCTACGGACACAAATAAATTCTCGCATAGCAGGTTTGCACAAATATATCATTCAGGGTTTGATACTAAATCCAGAGGAGTCGCTATACTTATCAGGAGAAATTTTCCTTTTGTTTGCATGAATGTAACAGATAGTACAAATGGCCGTTTTGTTATACTAAAAGGCAAACTAGACAGTTTTCCAATTATTCTACTACGCTCCTAATTGGGATAATCCACAATTTTTTACCAGACTGATAGGTAGTTTAACAGATTTAGATTCACATAGTTTAATACTGGGAGGGGATCTTAACCTAGTGTTAGACTCAAATCTTGACAGATCAAGTACACGTCAAACGACAATATCCTCTAAATCTGTTTCTGTCCTCAAGACCTTTCTACAGAATTATGGGGTTTCGGACCCATTGCGTGCAACTGACTCCTCTTCAAAATTGTATTCGTTTTTCTCTCCAGTACATCATTCTCATTCAAGAATTGATTACTTTCTATTAGACAATGCTCTCCTTCCCAAAGTTACTGCCTGTAAATACCATGCAATTGTCATCTCAGATTATGCTCCAGTGCAGCTTGACATCTCCTTTTCTAATGCTCGGGCACCACAGAGGATGTGAAGATTTGACTCATCTTTGTTGGCAGATAGGGACCTCTTGTAAACATGTCAACTCTGACATTGACTTTTTTTTGGAAATAAACGACACGCCAGACGTATCCAAGTCATTAGTATGGGAATCTCTCAAGGCATATTTACGAGGCCAAATTATTTCTTTTACTGCCCAGAGAAACAGAAAACGGAACGAACGTCTCAAAGAACTGACTGAGTTTATAGCTGATTTTGACCTTCAATACTCTAGCAATCCATCTCCTGACTTATACAAACAAAAGTTAATGCTACTATCTGAATTTGAAAACTTATCAATAAAGGAAACTGAAAAATCACTGCTCAGAACAAGGAAAAAAGTATACGAGCATGGTGAAAGAGCGGGTAGGCTACTTTCTCATTAGCTGCGCCAGTCAGTTACAAATCATTCAATCTCAGAAATCAGACTAGATTCAGGCCAAATAGTGACAGACCCTAATCAGATTAACGCGGCTTTCAAGAAATTTTAACAAGATCTATATGCCAGTCAAACCTCATGCACAAATGATGATATTGATTCCTTTTTCAACGAGTTAGATATCCCTAAAATTGATCTTGATCAGCAACAGACACTTGACAGGCCTATCTACATCCGAAATTTTACTTGCAATCAGCTCGCTCCAGACTGGGAAAGCACCAGGCCCTGACAGATTTTCGTCAGACTTTTACAAAGCGTTAGCTGGCAAATTAGCTAAACCACACGGCGAGATTTGTTTGGAAATACATAATAAAAGTAAATTACCCCAAACACTATCCCAAGCTACGATTTCTGTGATTTAAAAAAAAGACAGCGACCCTCAAAGGTGTGAATCTTACCGACCAATCTGTGTCTGTGTCACTGTTTCTGGAAAAGGTTGCTCCTTCTATTATGCACGAAGACCAGACAGGCTTTATCCCAAATCGCCAATCATACTTTAACTGTAGACATCTGTTCAACATTTTATAGATCACTCTACCGATTATCCAGAGTTAATTGTCTCACTCGATGCCGAGAAGGCTTTTGATTGTGTGGAGTGGAGATATCTGCATTCTGTATTACACAGTTTTGGGTTTGGCCACGGATTTATATCATGGATAAAAAATGTTATACTCAGTGCCACTCTCCTCTGTCCGCACAAACAATACGATCTTGGACTATTTCCCTTTGCAAAGAGGCCCTCTTCAGGGATGCCCCCTGAGCCCCTTACTTTTTGATTTTGTTATCGAGACATTGGCGATTGCGTTGTGGCACAATGAGAAAATCCGTGGGATTAGCAGAAGCAATAAATTATCACTTTACGTCGATGATCTCATTTTATATATCGCGGATCCTGAAATATCCATCCCTGAAATGTTAAAATTACTCGGTGCCTTTGGGTCTTTATCAGGTTATCGATTGAATCTGGGTAAATGTGTCCTCTTCCCTATCAATCATTTGGCTGCCAGTCTAGATTACTCAAATTTTCCATTCAAGATACAGAAAGACTCATTTACTTACCTCAGTGTTAAAATCTCAAGTACATGTAATAATTTATTTAATTGCAACTTCTCTCCACTTTTGGAAAAGACAAAGACAGATCTGCTAAAATGGTCAGCATTGCCCATTACATTGGCGGGACGCATTAATTCAATTAAGATGGTTGTCTTGCCTAGATTCATGTACCTTTTCCAGATGATGCCCCTATTTTTACCCAAAATGTTTTTTAAAAAGCTGGACGGAATTATCACTTCTTTTATCTGGAATCAGAAATGCCCTAGAATCGAAAATCTAAACTGCAGTGGTCTGTCTTTGCCAAACTTTATGTATTATTACTGGTCAGCAAATATTGTGAAACTGTATGTTTGGCTTTGTACTTTTAAGGAAGAGGGCAGAGGGTCTGTTTGGTCCACCATGAAAATAGGGTCTTCTCTTCCTGGCTCACCTGTTTCATATTTATCCATTCAACTACCATTAACTAAAAAAATAAGCTTTACAAATCCGGTGGTCGCAAATACATCAATGACATCAATGCCGCTGCTACTTTGGCCTTAAGCAGACACTTATGTATTCCCCTAATATTTCAAACCCGCTTTTCGTGCCGTCTCAAGGTCAAGGTAAACTTTATTATCCCTCAGAGGGAAATTCATTTGGTCATCATTTACTAACACACTCCTTAGAAATGACATGGACATAAAACTAGCAAACAACAACAACAAAAAGTAAAATACATACTGTACATAAAAACTGTAAATACATACTGTACAATGTAGGCTAAAAGTGCTGAGACAAGATAAATTGGAAGAGCCTATGTTTTAGGTCTCTGAGTGACTCTGGCTTTCAGACTTGGTATAAAAAGGGAATTATTTTTTTCAGTGATCTGTTACCGATGGTTCCTTCATGTCATTCGAAACTCTGAGTAACAAATTTGACATTCTGAAGTCTCATTTTTTCAGGTATTTGCAAGTCCGCAGCTTTTTATGAAGCACTTTATATCTTATCCGTTGCGACCTTCGCCACTTGAAGACTGTTTGCATCTCCGGCCTCTGTCTAAGGGTCAAATCTCTCACGCATATAACTTATTACATAAAATAGACCCCTCCTCTTTAGATAGAACTAAACATCAATGGGAACAGGACTTACAGTTGCAGATCTCAGATGATATTTAGGATAAGAGTATCAGGCGTATCCACTCGACTTCCATCTGTATACGACACTGCTTGACACAATTTAAAATTTTCCATCGAGCATATTTAACCAAACATAGATTGGCAAGGATTTACAGGACCTCTGATGATGGGTGCCCCAGATGCAATCAGCCGCCGGCCACAATGGGCCATATGTTTTGGTCGTGCACAGCCTTGAGCGGGTATTGGAGCCATAGCCTGTAAAAAAGAATAGACATCGCCTCCTCACTCCTCCGCGTTTACAGCACTTTCATGAGGGAATTCATGGCGGATTCACAGACTCCTCCTCCCCAGCTCTGAAGAAGCATGTTCCTAAAAAGGGCATAGGGGCGGGATCTTCACTGTAGACTCTGCCCTCGCGGGGCGTATATGGGCGTGTAGTTCAGTCGTAATCACGCCCATTTTGCTTCTTTAGCTCTGATGCTAAACTTGGCTCGGCCCCCTCATTAATTATGTAAGATTTCAAAAATTTATCTTACGAAAACCAGCCTGGTGCCCAGGTTTTTTATGAGCCCAGCGGTATCTCAGGAAGAATATGTAGCCATAGAAAGTTTAAAAAAAAATGGGCACCAGGCATTAAAGTTGTTTTTAACGTGTCTAAAGTCCAATGCTTTTCAATGGGGGCCTAGTGGCCAAATGGAGGTACTACAGCAATGGAGGAGCAATGGCGGCCTACATCGTATGCGGTCACAAAGCAGAGAAGCCAGCCGACATTGATTGGAGCTCAATATTTGATGCTATCTCCCATGTGTGTAGTAAAACTATAGACCCAAACCCATACACGATCGTTTTTGGAGTTCTTCCTAATGCGCAAGGCCTCACCTGTTATCAAACAAACGCGGTGGCTTTCTTGTCTCTGCTGGCCCGTAGGCTAATATTGGTTAAGTGGAAGGATGCTCGGCCTCCCTCATTTATTCAGTGGGTGAGGGAGGTTATGCTGTGTCTGAACATTGAGTATTTGCGGTATAGTCTGCGGGGCTCAACACATACCTATCATAAAACATGGAAGTCATTTATCACTTATGTTGGGGGCCTGCCTTTCACGTGAAGGAGAAGATATAAATAATTACAAATACTTCAATGCTACGGTGATTTTGTGTGCAGCAGTATTGTGTATGTAATGTGTCTTAAATGTACGTTTGTTGATGTAAAGGTGCACAAATAAGATATCTTTTATTTTTCTTTATTACTGCTTTGATGTGCTCTATGGGACTTATTTTACGTTTGCTTCTTTTTGTCTCTGATTGTATATGTTCTTGTTTTGCTCTCTCTTTATACTTCGGGCTCATCTCCAGCTTCACATGCCACTGGATGGAACGGCTGTGGAATGTTTCTAAAGATTCAAGCCCCTGCTATGCTTGATGTTTGTAAAAAAATTTAATCTTTAAATAAAGTTTTCAACAAAAAAAATAAGCTATGCAATCTCTCAAACATTTAGGACAAACACAAATTACATGATATTTTCACCACTTTACAACAACCTTTTGGAAGAACCTCAAAATCAGCTCCATTTAAATTCATATAGAGAATGTTTGAAAGATAGGTCCCAAGAAGGAAATCTACATGTAAATAAACTAAAATCAGTTTCGCCAAAAATGGTTTCAAAGAAACAAGCCAGAATTATTTCAAAACCCTGTTGATGCCAATCCCCCTCCAAAATAAAAATTTTGAAAATATATATTTATAAAAGGTAGATAATCATCTAAGAACTGAAAAGTACAACATATTTGATGCATTTTCATGATTTATGAAAGCTGTTTCATTTTAACTGCACTAAACTGACGAATATGCACCTTTTACAATGTACCTGAGAAAACTTGCAGAAGCTTTGAGGTGTTCTTTTGTTGTTCTGAGTTACTATGATTGAATTAATTTAAAATAAATGTTTATACTTCCCTCCTTTATACAGTATGAATCATTTTTATTTCCCTTCAGTTTCTAACACATCATGGATAAAATAAAGAAAGCCGTCTTTGTCTGAGCCAAATGCTATAAACAGTAAAACTTTGTATAAACGATGCTCATAGTGAATCAGCTGGTCATCACAACATTAACCTTTTACTCAACCAGTTATTTGTCAATTATTTGTTAATTAAAATAATGCAAGAAAATGAAAGATAGCTTCTTTTTTTTTCTCCTAGAATTTATGTTTGTGAAACCTATTGGTTGGAAACCAGTTCATATCGATAGATTTGCTAACCCTGGAAGTGCAATGACCCACAAGTGTAAAAGCTTATCCTCCCCATGCTGGAAGGTATCTACACAAAATCTTCCTGGAAAATTGAAATATTAAGGGCACAAGGAGGTGCTAAAGCTGCCTGCTCAGTTGTGCATGAGATGATAAACATTGGGAGGCTTTCATCTGAACACTTTTCTCAGAAATCTCTCTCACATGAATGAGCATCGAACAAGTATGATACTTTGTAAAAGGCTTTTTTTTTTTCTCCCCCAAACCACAAGACTTCTCTCTAATATTCTCAGAGCATTCTGTGGTGGTTGTTAGAACTCGCTTAGAGCACTTTCACACCTCCTGTCTACATGTCCTATCTGATGCATGAATATAGATATCCCATATATGTCCCCCATATTTCATGTTTGATGAAAAGTAATCAATGTTCACAAAAAATTATCTGGAGCCCATAATTTCCTGTGACATGTTTGCAAATATCACTAATGGTTCTGCTTCCCAAGCAAAACACATTAGATTTTACTATTGATACCTAACTGTCCGCACAAGCAGAGACAAAAACCATCCTCATTCACGCATGCAACACACAAGGACTGGATCAATTTATTATATCATGAGAGATATGTGCGTGATGAGGAGCTATTAGGGGGATGGGCCAGTGTGCTGCTGGTGGCTTTCAGGCTAGGTCTGTGCACTCTTCCTTCTGTGCAGCACCGATGGCAGCGTATGCAGCATGTAAAGCCCTGACTTATGGAGTTTAGTGATTAAAGAATCAGATACTTCAACTAACTGTTTAACCTGCAGGATTTTTCATATATTGTGCAGCTTCTATGTTTATAATCTTCTGCAACAAAAAAGTGAAGAAGATTTCACCCGACGAGGAAAGGAGGCTTTGATTTCAGCAAAAGGTATAGTAAAAGTTTACTTTTTTACTTAAGTATCAATGCCAAACTAGCATTAATGTTAATTTATACTTAATTTACTAGTTTAGACCTAAAGGAAAACTTTCTTTTAGATATTGTATTTTGTTGTGAGTCATAATGCTTACAGATTAGGTCCATTCAAAAGCAATCATAGCCAACTTTCTCACAGAATCTTTAATAAGTTAAAAGTAATATCAGAGAGTATTTTTAAGCATAACTAAGCTCTCATCTATCTATCACTTATGAAATTATTCTATGAACTCAAAACAAAACCCACCAAATTGAGCCTGTAAAATAACTGGGTGTGCATGTTGTAGATAACATCACGTGGGCCTGATTCTTATAAATGTCTTCAAAGGGAAACAATAAAACCCCTTCTTATATTCACTTCAGGTTTGGGAGTTGGGTTTGAGCCAAAATAATGGGTTATGTTGTAAACCAATAAAATGGCTACAGGCCATTTGCATACACTGCTGTGTTAAATGTGTATGAAGTTGATAAGGGAGCACAATTAATCTTGTGGAGCTTACCTTTCCAAACTAATAAAATATAAAGCAAGTAGTGGAAAAATAACCTATCATTGTGATGCCTAAAGACGTGATATTTCAGTTAAAATGAAGGATTTCTGCTTTTACCTTTGTATGAAGACTGATTTGAAAAAACTATCTCAAAACGTCTAATGTGACCTTTATTGACCAACACCTGAATTTTAAAAACACAATTTCTCTTTAATAAATGACCTTGTTGCCCTTGCTACTTGGCAGGTAAAATGTAAATGTTACCTTGTGCAGAACCCCTTCCCCCTCTCTCTCTTCAGAAAGGGTGAAGAGAAAAGTGTCAGGTGTGATGTGTGATGAAAGGGTTTCAGCGAGAATTAATGGAAAGGTGTACAAGACAGTAGTGAGACCAGCAATGTTGTACGGTCTAGAGACAGCACCAATGAGGAAAGACAGGAAGCAGAACTAGGGGTTGCAGAACTCTTTGGGAGTGACAAGAAGGGATAGGCTCAGGAATGAGTACATCAGAGGGACAGCTCATGTTAGATGCTTTGGGGATAAAGTCAGGGAGGCAAGATTGAGATGGTTTGGACATGTTCAGAGGAGAGATGATACTTATATTGGTAGATGGATGCTGAGGATGGAGCTACCACGCAGGAGGGAGAGAGGAAGACCAAATATGAGATTTATGGATGTGGAAATGAAGTTAGTTGGGTGTGAGAGCAAAGAATGCAGAGGCCAGGAGTAAATGGAGACAGATGATTCGCTGTGGCGACCCCTGAAGGGAAAAGCTTGGAGAGAAAGAAGAAGAAGAAGAAGAAGAAGAAGAAGAAGAAGTCTCTTCAGGACATACTGTATATTTCAAAATGACAGTCTGTGAAGAATGGTGAGACTTCTTATTATATCTAACATCTAAGGTGATTCGTCTTATATATGTGTGGTCTTAAAATATTCCCATTCTTGTAATAGTTTGTTGTGAGTTCTTTCCCATTGAGACAGAGAGGCTTTTATCAAATAAACAAATTCTGGAGAGTCTCAGGCAAGAAAGGGTTCCCCAAGCAAGGAACGGTTCTGTCTGTCAGGGATGATGAATTTGATTAACATAACCATTCCAAGCACAGGAAACCAGAGTTGTGCCGGCTGCACCACTTTAAAAAGGCCCAGTGACCTTTTTAAAGTTTTTTGAAAAGACAGCTTTTTGGGAAACTTCAATTGGTTATTATTGTGAACAGAGCTGTGTAAAGTGGACTTGTATGTATTAAGATGTTATTAGCAATCCTCTAACTCTATCTATCGGAGTCTTCACTTCTACATCTCCTGGAGACAGAATAATATAGACAACCAATGACAAATTTAATGACATTACACATGCTTGGCCAGTCCAGCACCTTTCCGTTCAGTTTCTTTAGCATGGCAGTGATCATCTCAAAGGTGTGTTCAGGGTAGAGCTGAAGACCTTTGCCCGAGGCTCGGGCTTAATATCTGTCACTGTCCACAGGCTCAATTCTGGCTTCAGCGGTCAGTTGATCATCTATTTAGCGCAATAAATTATAGCCTAATAAAGCGCTGCAATTTGGGCCACTAAAATTATTCTGAATCTACCTGTCAAGATGTTGCATGCACATGCGTCATGATGTGAAAGACTCACTCCCCTCATATCAAAACAGGAAACATGCTCCGAATGCTGCAATGAAAATGTTAAAGTGTAAATGCACTATTACCAGACATCCCAAGTCTCAAGTTGCAGAAGTCTCCTGCATTTATATAGCAACTCCCTGATGCCCACAAGTCAGATAAAATTTCCTGAAATCTGGAGAGAGCGGTAAAGAGCACACACAGAAACGCACAAAGGCTAGACAGACTTTTATGCAATAGAAGCAAGCGGTTAAAGCTTCATGTAGCTGCAGACTAGAAAAAAGATTATAAATGAACATGCCTTGAAATTATTTTTATTCATTTATCAGTTTAAGCTTCAGGTAACAGGCCTATTTGACTGGAATTTCAAACATTTGTCCAGGAAATTGAAAACCTGCAGGTCATGTCCGATGCCAGTTTTTCTAGTGGAAACTCAATCGTATGACTTTTTAATACTGTCGGGCTGTAATGGGTTCGGGCTTTAATAAGCTGTTAATCAAAATATACTCTTCAGCCTCAGGCTGAACTCTCTCGGGCTCGGGTTAAGTCGGGCCCAACTTTTAAGGCCCAATTACAGCTCTAGTTTGGGGCAGTTATTGTGTTTGAATGTTGCACTGCAGTTTCATAAGGGAAACAAATATGTTCTGCTTCAGTATGTCACAGTACATGTTTACCTTCATGGTTACCTCAATGAACTGTTGCTTTGCACAGCTGACCACAATCATGCAGCCCGAAACCATGACACTCTCACCACTATGCCTAACTGTAGGCAGACACTCTGGTCTTTATATCTCTCACATGGTAATTTTATTTTGGTCTCATCTGACTGCAGGACATGGTTTTCGTTATCTACGTCCTTAGTCTGCTTGTCTTCAGCAAACTCTTTGCAAACTTTGTTGTGCATCATCTTTAGGTGAGCTACTTTTTTGGGGGGGATGACAGCCACAGCCTACAGACCAATTTTGATGCAGTGTATGGTCTGAGCATCGGCAGGCTGGTCTCCCCCATTCACTTTCCCACCAATGTTGCTTGTACTCATATGTCTATGTTCAACAGACAACCTGTCGATATGATAATGAGCTCATATACTTGTCATTGGTCGACCATGGAAAGACCTTTTTGTGAGTGGAACCTATCCTATTGAACTGATATATGGTATTGGTATTCATAGCAACAGTTACCAGACAACCATCTATTTACTGAGATTTCCTCATCACAAGGAACCACACATAACCACACCAGCTGTCATACAAGTCACAACACCACCTGCTAACATTATTAACCGCTATACGACAATAAGAGCATTCTCGTGAACACAGCACATCTCTACAGGGCATATTAGCTGACGCTAGCAAGCAGCTAGCTATAGTTAAGCCATTGCTAGAAAGAAAGAAGCAGCGGGATCGAAGCTAAAGCCACTCATACTCTCAAATCATCAGTGAGGAATTTTTGATTTCCCTGTGAGTTAAGCAACATTCTCGTTGTAAACCAGAAGACCACTGTTTTACACTTATAAGGGTAACAATTTATTGTAAATACAATAATATTTTAAATAAATGTTTTAAATTCGACCATTGATGCCTAATGTGATACATTACACAAGAATAATGGAAAATGCATTACTTATAAGTCCTTTGAAATAGGACTTACTGTACAAAATGTAATGAATGAAACCAATGGTCATAAGGAAGCGCTGCAATGGGCCACTAAAATTATAATAATAATTGAGAATCAAATCGTGACCCTAGAATCAAATTTAATCGAGGATTTGGAGAATGGTGACACCTCTAATTAGTACCCATCTTTATGTAAAGCAACAAATCTTTCTATCAGATCCTCCGAGAGTTCTTTGCCATGTGGTGCCATGCTACACTTCTAGTGTCCAGTATTTGAGACAAGTGAAAGCAATAACACCAAATTTATCACAACTGCTCCACATTCACACCCAAAACCTTGTAACACTAATGAGTCACACACGGGGAGGGAAAATGGCTAAGTGGGCACAATTTGGAGTGTACTCACTTTTGTTGACAGGGGTTTAGATATTAATGGGTGTGTGTTGAGTTATTTTGAGAGAGCAGCCAATTTACTCTGTTATACAAGCTGTAAACTGACTTCTTTACATTGTACTTAAATGTAATATATTCAGTGTTTTTAAATGAAAATATGAGGGGTTTCCTTACTTTTGTGAGATACTGTATCTGAATGTATCTCATGAATCTGATTTCTTCATAAAAGATGGCAAAGACTCCTTTTTTTACAATGTGACATTAAGAAGATAGGTATTGGATTTTTGAGGAAGTAAGACTTGATTGTAAGTGCCTCTGACAGAGAAGAGCTCAATGAGCACAGCAAGAAACCACTGTGCCAATCTCAAACAGATCCACGTGCAATGCAATTGCTAAGGAATTACTTCCCTACACGTATGTTCACCATGGTCAATTTCTGATATTAATGTATAGTTTATTATAAGTTGTTTAATGTTATCTCAGTATCTGCTAAATCAGTCATCCAGGGTATAAAAAATACCAGTTTATAAATGTAACAGGAATTTGTATTGACAGATCAAGTGTCTTCACTCAGCCCCAGAGCCACTGCCTTCTTTCCAACAAATTATCAATGAAATGGACAACATTTTCCAGCTTTTCCTCTACTAATATAGGGGAAGCCACCTGGCACCTAACTTCTTTCTTGAATTTTAATCAGAAGTTTGTTAACACAGGAAAACCCGGGTTTAATGAATGAATGATTGAAGTATAAACAAACAAGCAAGCAACTGGTATCAGTTAACTTGTGAAACCAAAACACCTACCCCTTTTACATAAGTAAATTACACCAAGGCATACACATTTAAAGTTAATATGTAGACTTAAATCTTCTCAACATCACAATGTGAAGAATAGCACACTGTGCATAATCCAAAGAAAATACATTTTTAATTAACGCAGTATTCCCTACTATAACAATACATTTTACTTTCTTTATAAAGTCTCTCACTTTTTTTTTTTTAATCTCATCAGTATCATCAATATTTACTCCTTTAACAGACAGTATTGTTTTACCATGGTTTAACACTTTGGTTTGTGAAACAATAAGTACCTCTCAACTTATAAGGAGATGTCTTCATTTTAAATAAATTCTTGTCATGTTGAAGCAGAAGTTGATTTTTTGATTTCTATAGTTAAATTCTAATAGGTTATACCATCACAGCAACATCACTGTAACAGCTGTCCCCTGCACTGAACTGTTTCATAATCAACCATTCAGTGACATAACATGCTCAAAATGTCATGGTATCAGTAATACATTAAACTTCTGCAAAATATATATTTATTTTATCCATCATTATAGAGAAAAGTCAGCGACAGTAACTAGTACTTTTAAAATGAAAGTCCAAATTCTAAAAGCTCATCAGCCCAGCAATACTGAGGGAACATGTCTTCTCTGACCAAAAAAAGCACCTCTCGACAACCTTTATGGTGATTATTATTCACCCGTTCCATTTCACAGTCTGTAAGCGTTATTAATTGATATTAAAATTTTGTGACTGTTATAATCCCTTTTGATTAAATAACCTATAACACATGTGTTTAATTACCACCACACACCCTCACACTCAGGCATAATCTGTCACAGCATGTCAGTGTAAAAGTAAAATGGAGAGTTTAAGGATGTTTGAGATATAAATAAAATAACCTTTAAGGTTAAAGTCCTGCATCACTTTTGAAATGTGTTTTGCTCATAAGAACCAAGTGTTAACAGCTGGGTTTGCAACTGTTTCAGAATTGACTTGTTCAAGATAGATGTTCATATGACGCATATTAAATAAGCTATTAGTACACTCACATAATCCATGCCAAAATATATTGATGTTTGAGTGCTGTAATATTTTCCATATCAACAAAAAACTATTAAATGTCGTAAGAAGATTAAATATTATTTGATCAGATCTTATTGAACTAAAAATATTTTTATAAGAGAGTATAATTATTTTTTTAAATGAAAATATATGAATGGGATAAGGATGTGTTGCTGACAGATTTGATAGAAAACAGGTTATTATATCCTTGCAGGCTATTATACAGGTTATTATAAAACTGTGTGGCAATCATTCTCTTCTGAAAACATTCATTTGATTCAGGTGTATCCCAGGGCTAATTGTGATTCTGAAAATGTTGGATACTGTGTGTCTCGTGTGCAGAGTGTGTATGCTTGTGTCCTTACATTTCAGAGTGCTGCAGGCAGGTGGAGCACCAGCTGTATGCTGCTATTCTAATTAAGGAGGAGCTTTAATAGAGGAGTGGTTACCTGAAGCAGACAACAGATGGATGAAACCTGTAGAGTGGTAATCAGACCAGTTTTTTACTCGTCATCTGAGCCATCCTTATTATACTTACCTTCGTCTCTTCCTTGTAGTCCTTACTGTTCTCCCCGAGCTCCTGGACTTGTTTATCTCCAGCTGCTTCCTCATGGTTTTCCAACGTATCCGCCTTGTCGTTCCTTCGTAAGCCTTCCTGAGATCTACCCACTCAGTCCACGCCTCCATCACCTGCCTGTCCACCCTAAAATTCCAGTCATATCGACCCATTCCAGGAACCTTAGGAAAAGGGGGAATAAAAGGATAATTAATGCAATCCATGTCTTTGTTGGTCACAGTCATAAAGGACTTACTAATGCGCTTACTTCAATTCCCTAGGGTCTCCTTCACCACCCACAAGTAAAAATAATGACCTGTGTAACTTCTAAATTGATCATAACTGCAGCTTCTTGTAACTCATCTCTCACCCTCCTTCCAGTGACGTTCTCCTCCCAAGACCCCCTGTTCATCCCCATTCCAGTGCTGGATGTCTGTTTAACCAAGAAGAACAATGTCGAAACAATAAGTCTGCAGTTTACTGATTCTTTGTGGTCTGAGTCAAGAATGTGCTCTCTAGAGTTTTGAGCAAACATGACATAAAATTAAAAAGCCTGCTTTATTTTGAGCTTTCTAACAGATGCTGGAACATTGCAGGTCATAACTGATATTTAGACCAGTTCATAAATTAATTCCAAGAAAAAACAATTTTGTTGCATCTGATAAAAAATAAACTATGGAGCATAATACTGCCATCACCATATTTCTATGCGGGCATGGTGCTCCTTTAGAAGATCTACAGTTGTGCCAAAGATTTTGGAATGCTCTTACACATATCTATTTTTGTTTTTTTTTCTCAATCAGCTTTTGAATATTTTATCCAAGCCTGAATGTTTTCTTTGAAAGAAAAGTTTTCTGTTTTCTACTTACATCTCAGTCCAGACATCCAAATATCACATGTATTAGTTGTCACATGTAGAACCCAACCAGATATTATTGCTGCTGATATATTTTTCCTATATATTTTAATCAGTTTAAAAGGGAAAGTCTGGTTTTGTAACATCATATCCCCAATGTCGCACAATGGTGCACTTTGTAGCAATGTTGGCTCCCAACAAGAAGGTCCTGAGTCTGAATCCTGGGCTGGGATCTATCTGTTCTCCTGTGGATGTATGTGGATTTTTCCTGGTACCCCAGCTTCCTCCCACAGTTCAAAGTCAGGATGGTTTGTTATTATAAACTGCTCTTAGGTTTGAGTGAATGAGTGAGCATGGCTGTTTGTTTTGTGATGGACTGGCAACCTGTACAGGTTTTACCATGCCTCTTGTCCAATGACTGCCAGAGATTGGCACCATTTATCCCATGACCCTTCAAGGACAAGCCACTTTAGACAATGGATGGATGGAAACCAATAGTTGGGTTTAACCACATAAACAGAGGCAGAAATGCTGTTAAGCTTAGATAATAGATGGATGGTGTTATTGCATATTTTCACTCTTAAAGAGACAGTGTGTGATTTTTAACCTATAATCTCAGGAAATATCCATCAAAATATTATAGAAAATTAATAAAATTATGCAAAATCCCTGAAAACAATTGGCTGCTTCATAACATATACAGTATAACCATAAAACGCAGGTCTAAAATAAACGGGCGCTGATCCTATTGTATGGGGGCTGACATTTCGGACGCTCTGTTTTCTTCTATGTGAGCCAATGTGGACAAAACGCCTTTACTGATTTTTGAATACACGGTTACATCCCTATCCCCTAGTCCTCATTAGAAGTTTAAATGAAGAGCTCTATAAACAGACTTAAAACATTTATTTTTTAAACCCAGATAGACCGACCACCAACCCGATCCAACCCAGGTCACTGTCCTTGCTCGGGGAGATGTGCACAATCAGCTGGTTTGTCCAAGCCTTCGTGCGACATGGCTCGGCTGCAGCTCCACGTCAAAGGACGAAGCCCACAGAGACAATCAACACGTAATCAGAAAACTAGAGTAAACATTGGCATCGCATTGTCTTGATGGAAATAACTGAAGGAGCAGGAAATTTTATTCATAGGTAAAAAAGTAAAGAAAAATCACATTTGTATGACTTCTAAAAAAAATGTTGTGCTCGTGCAGAAAACATGTCTTTGGTCAATAACAAAATTCCGTCATATTTGCACACCGTGTAGCTGGTATTTTGGCCAATTTTTCCGTCCAGATCTTCCCTAGAACTATTTTTTTGACTTGTAATTCCTTCCACAGATTTTCTATTAGATTGAGGTCTGGAGACTGGCTGGGCAACTTCAGAACTTTAAAATGTTTTTACATAGCCACTCCTTTGTTGCCCGGGCAATGATTGTCATGCTGGAAGATCCAGTCACATTTCATCTTCAGTGATCCCACAGGTAGAAGATTTTCGCCTAAAATTTCTCTTTAAATTAATTATTTCCTTAATTTGAATCAGTCGTCTGTACCCAAAGCATAATGTTACTACCTCAATGCTTTACAGTGGATATGGTGTTCTTGGGATGTAACTCAGCATTCTTCCCCATGCAAACATGGCATTGGCAAGTGGTGCTCATACCAAAGAGTTCTATTTTGGTCTCATCTGACCACATGACATTCTCCAATCCTCCTTTGGATCATCCAGATAGTCTCTGGCAAACCTCAGGCGGGCTTGCACATGTGCTGGCTTAAAGTGGACATTCCATGTTTTTAAATTCTTCTTTTTTACATTTGAATGATTTAGTTGTGGTCTATATACAGTTGAAATGCAATTCTTAGGTCTGAATGCTTCATTACTGTGGCTCTAAAGGCCATCCTTTACTACCCCTGTTCTGAAGAGTCTGAGAGTAACTTGGTTGGGTGTGATTTCTTTAAATGCATATGAAGCACTGTATTCCATGCTTCAAAGCACTGAGAGATGATTTGGATGTTTAAAAGCAAACAACAAAATCATAAAATATATACGAAATTGGATAGGAAGCCAATCCACGTCTGCTAAAACCGGGGTAATATGCTGCCTTCTCCCAACACCAGTCAAAATTGGGCAACTGCATTTTGTAGTAGCAACAGGCAAGTAATTGAGGATTTGAAGGACAGAATTGCAGTATAATTGCAGATGCAGTACAGGAGGATGAGAGGATGAGCTGCTGAGTTCTCGCGAGAGCTGTGCATAGGTGAACATGGCGGTTACGCGGTAAAGTATACAAACAAACAACCAGGTAAAATAAGACAATCATTTTGAACCAAACGCAGCTTCTAAACTAACCATCAAGTTACTTTTTTTTTTTCCTCTAAACAACCTGGACGAGGAAACATTGGATTCGCTGGAGTGCTACCTAGACGAGTGCTTTGATAACATCGTTATGGGTAAGTCACGGAAACCTGCTTCGGATACAACAACGAGCACACCGTCGCAGAAGCGCACTCGTTCCGAGGCTAGCACATCCACCGACTCGCCAGATAGAAGCTACGGCGACATCCTGGACTCAATAGACAAGAAGCTAACCAGCCTGGACGCTCGTCTCGCGCTGGTGGAGGTTCTGCATAAAGAATTTCAGGCTCTGAGGGAATCGCTGGAGTTCAGCCAACAACAAGTAGCTTCGCTAGTTACAGAAAACCAAACACTAAAAGAAGACGTTAAGAAACTCACCGAGGGAATGAAGCAGCTGTCTGGAGAAAACAAAAGCTTCAAGGAGTCTATTCTAGACATCCAGGCCCGATCAATGAGGGACAATCTTGTTTTTTCGGGGATACCAGAGCAGGCTGAGGAAGATGCTGAAGTAGCCGTGCGAAAGTTCATTCAACACCAGCTGAAACTGCCAGACGACACGGTTAAAAGCATAACCTTCCATCGGGTTCACCGACTCGGAGGTAAGAAGCCCAACAACACCCGCCCGCGACCAATTGTTGCAAAATTTGAACATTTTAAACAAAAAGAACATGTCAAAGGACGCGGGAGAGAGCTACGGGGGACGAATTACAGCGTTAATGATCAGTTTCCGAAAGAAATCCTGGACAGAAGACGCGTGTTATTTCCAATTAGAAAAAAACATATTAGTGAGGGCTGTAGGGCTACGGTTAGTGTGGATAAACTGTATGTTAACGGTCAGCTGTTTAGGGACCCTCAGGTTACTCCTTGGCTTTATTAGTCATATTTAACAGAACCAAGACAGAATTAGCTTTATCAGACAACTATAGTTTAAAAAAAAAGCACAGCTCAGCAGGCTGTTTTTGTTTGTTAATGTGGGTAGGGGCAGGGCTGTGCACTAGATTGCTTTTTCTTTTTTTTCTTTCATTTTTTCTTTTTCACTATTATCTTTCTCACATTTGTACCACCAAATCTCTTTATCACCTTTTTTCCTTTTTCTCTCTCACACACACACAGACTTTTATCATGGCATATTCATGTTTTTCCATCATACTTTCATTCTGTACACACCTGTATGGTGCATTATTTACCCGCTTTATCTCTGCTTCTGGTTTTTTTCAATCTGGCAACCCCATGGACAAACCAAAATTACACCTATATTCATCCTTGGCGATAGTACATATCTAAGGTTTATCTTAGCTCTATGAATCCTGTAAAATTTATAACATGGAATATTCGCGGCGCTAGCTGCAGAGATAAAACCATTAAGATTTTCAACCATCTTACAAGACTGAAGGCAGATGTCGTCTTACTACAGGAGACTCATAAATCAAGTTCAACAGCTAATGATTTAAAAACACCAGAGTATCCTAATATATTTTCTTCATGCTATAACTCTAGACAACGAGGAGTAGCAATATTAATACATAGAAATACTAATTTTAAAGTAATAGACACAGCTACAGATCCAGAAGGTAGATTTATAATATTAAAACTATTTATAAATAACCAAAAGTTATGTATAGTGTTGGCTCCTAGTTCCCATGCGATCGGCACTCGCTTCCGGAGAGTGTAGGGGCGCCAACATTTACCCCGGCGGGAGTTTTTCCAAAATAAAATCAGAGCTGAGAGACAGAGAGTGAAATAATGCACAGACACAGAATTTCTGTTTCACACTCATACACATCTGCAGATGGAGAACAGTCAGAACTGAGTTGAACTGAACTGAACTGTCGTATACAGGGGTGTACCATTTTTATTAAAGAAGAACAAAGAACGTAGTCACATGTCTATTCTCCTCCCCCTAGATTTTATTACACCAAACGTTTATTCTCAAGGTTTCCTGAGTTATCGCTGTAACCGTCCGGTCTGTTTATGACTGTCTACTCCCTACTCTGTTTCTTATCTCCGCATCCTACTTTTACAACATGCAGTAAACTTTAGCCTAGAGTTTTACGACTTGAAAGCTTTCCCCCATAAACCATACTTGACAAAACATTTCTTTACTATCATGCAAGCTAATAAAAACAGACTTTTACTTTCTGAATACTAACTAAAGATTATATAAACATATTCAATACGAGACTGTTATATAAAGTAGCCCTAAAAAATATGAATCACGACAATAGTTAGTATATATGGTCCAAATGTTGACGACCCTTCATTCTTTCATACTTTCTTCTCGGTTCTGGCTAATCACATGGATTGCTCACTTGTTCTTGGGGGAGATTTCAACTTTGGAGTAAATGAAGAAATAGACAGGCTCAGTACAGCAGGGACTCAGCACAGATGGCAATCAGTAGATATGGTTAAACAGTACATGAGCGATTATGGACTCTGCGATGCATGGCGATCGCTTCATCCCAACGACAGAAAATACACTTTTTACTCAAACGTACATCATTCTTATTCTAGATTGGACTATTTGTTAGTCAGCAGCTCACTGTTGAATGACATTTCAGACACTGAGATACATCCTATAGTGATCAGCGATCACGCTCCTGTTTCTTTAAATTTAGCAAATAAAATTGCAACCCTTCAATATAAAAATTGGAGATTTAATACATCATTACTTAAGGATAAAGAATTTATTAAATATATTGAAAAAGAATGGGCTTCATACATGGAATTTAATGATCTCCCTGGTATGTCGCCATCCACTCTATGGGAAGCAGGGAAAGCTGTGATTAGAGGTAAAATAATTTCATTCTCATCAAATAAAAAGAGAACAGAAAATAAACATGTTCAGGAATTAGAAGAAACTATTAAATCATTAGAACCTTCCCTGGATAAAGAGAGCTTAAGTAAAATAAGGAAAGCAAAGTTAGAGTTAAATGAAATTATTAATAAAAGGACGCAGTTCTTAATCCAAAGACTTAGAATAGAAAACTTTGAACATAGTAATAAATCAGGTAGCTTCTTAGCTAATCAGTTAAAAATAAATAAAGAAAAAACAACTATATCTGCAATCAAAGACAAAACTGGGAATATAATATATGACCCTGAAAAAATAAACAACACTTTCAAAGAATTTTATGAGACGTTATACACACCAGAGATAAACCCTTCAAATAATGATATTGTACAATTTCTGGATAAAATAACTCTTCCTAAACTTTCAGACAGTCAAGCAAAGGCCCTGGATTCACCGCTAACAGTGTCTGAACTCCAGGAGGCCCTCCAATCTATGCCTAATAATAAAGCTCCAGGTCCAGATGGATTTCCAGCAGAGTTCTATAAAGAATTCTGGAATATTCTGGCACCAACATTTTACAAAATGTTACAGGAAACAAAGGAAAATGGTCGAATACCACCAAACATGAATTCTGCCTACATCAATCTTCTATTAAAACCAGGAAAAGACCCTATGTCTCCTACCAGTTATCGTCCGATTTCTCTTATCAATGTGGATCTGAAAATAATTTGCAAAGCTCTTGCAAGAAGGATAGAGAAAATAACACCTCTAATAATCCACCCGGATCAAACAGGTTTTATAAAAGGTAGGCTCTCTTCCACAAATTCACGTAGATTAATAGATTTAATAGATTATTCCCACTGTAAAAACGTCCAAACCAATATAATATATTTATCTTTAGATGCAGAAAAAGCATTTGATAGAGTTAACTGGAAATTTTTATTTGCAGCCTTAAATAAATTCGGATTCAGTAATTCTTTTGTAAACTGGTTAAAATATTATACAGCTCACCAACAGCATGTATTAGGACCAATAATCAAACATCATCAAGGTTCTTTCTTCAGAGAGGTACCAGGCAGGGATGTCCACTTTCTCCCTCCCTCTTTGCTATTTTTATTGAACCATTAGCAGCAGCAATCAGGCAAAATAATAATGTTAAAGGTATACAATGCAACAAAATAGAACATAAAATCAGTTTATACGCAGATGATGTACTACTTTTTCTACAGCATTCACAAACTTCCTTGTATCAGGTAATTGAGTTAATAAAATCTTACTCAAGAGTTTCAGACTATTCCATAAATTGGTTAAAATCTACAGTCCTTCCTATCAACTGTTCTTACCAGAGTCCTGTTGCTTTACAGCTCCGGTCGGGAAATATTACATATCTAGGTATCCATATCTCACCAAGACTGTCAGACTTATCTAAGCTAAACTACGTCCCACTTTTAAAAAAAGTGGAAGATGATCTGGCAAGATGGAAATCCCTTCCAATATCACTTATTGGAAGGGTAGCTACAATAAAAATGATGGTTTTGCCTAGAATCAATTATTTATTCTCAATGATCCCAAGCAAACCATCACCTGATTGGTTTAGATCTCTGGACTCTTCTGTTTCTAAATTTCTTTGGAAAGATAAACCCCCACGTATCAGCTTAAAAACACTACAGAAGTCCAAAGATAAAGGAGGTCTAGACCTACCAAACTTTCGTCATTATTTCTTAGCCAACAGACTCCAATACACATCAAGATGGGTAAAACACAGTTATATCGATGAGTGCTGGGTAGATGTAGAACAGACACTATGCAATAAGATAAAACTTTCAGATCTACCTTTTGTTAGCTCAAATATAAAACAAAATGAATGTTTCAAAAGTATTAATATCAGCTCCTCTCTGACAGCTTGGTGGGAATTTCTTAAAATGACAAAGACCTCACTAGTCCCATGCAGGCGTACACCCATCTGGAATAACCCGGATATCTTACAAAAAAAATGCATGATCAACTTTCCAGGCTGGAGTTGTAAAGGAATTGAATACCTGGAGCATATATTTGATGGAACAGACTTTATCCAATTTAATACATTGGTTACACAATTCGGAATTAACAAGAATAAATTCTTAGAATACCAACAAATTAAATCAATTATAAAAAATAAATTTAGGCTCAATACAGTTGATTTACAAATTCCAGGAAAAGTTTTAGACTTCCTTAATCTTAACCCTCCCAAACTGCTATCTAAAATATACAAAACATTAAATAGAATAGATGAATCAATAGCCCTTCCTATTTCAAAATGGGAGATGGACTTGTCCATCTCAATAGACCAAAACCTCTGGTCTCAAATTTCATTAAGAACCTTTAAATTTCTTAAGAATCCTAATCTACGATTAATACAATATAAAATCCTTCATAGAGTGCATTATACAGGGCAACGGATGTTCAAGATGGGTTATACGCCGTCTGATACCTGTTTACAATGTACAAGCAATCTACCAGACAATTATATTCATGCTCTTTGGTTCTGCCCACCTGTTAAGAAATATTGGTACCAGATATGTGAAGATCTATCAAAGTGTCTGAAATGTAATATCACACCTGCTCCCACAGTTTGCTTGCTGGGAAATATAGATGAAGTTACCATGGATACAAAGTCTATGCAATTATTTTACATCGCCTTATGCATCGCTAAGAAAAATATCCTCTTGAACTGGAAAAATAAAAATACTCTGAATATTAATCAATATAGAGATCTCCTTCTGGATTACATTGGTCTAGAAACGGCATCTGCCTCCACATCTGATCAATCTTTCTGGTCACCCTTGATCAGTTCCATCACCTAGTGGGGTCGGGCCCTTGATTCCGTTCTGTGGGACACGGTTGCCGATGTGGAGCTTAAGGGTTGGTGGTGACTGCGGGGAGGTCCTTGGGGGTGGGTCCGCTTGCGGTTCGGCGATAGGTGCCGAGACCCTCGCCTGGGGTGGGACTTTGGGGTCTTTGTGTGGTGACTCCTAGTGGCTGCATGCGGCGCCTTAGAGGGGTCGTGCTGGCGGACACGGGTTACTGGCCTGGTGCTGTGCTGCTCTGGGGGGGTCTGGACTGGGCCTGGGGCTCGGGGTTCTGGGGCGGCGCGCCCCCCGGCTGGGGCCCTGGCGGGGCTTGGCCGGGGGGGGCCGCTGCCGTCGGTGCCGGCTGGGGGGGGGCTGTGGTCGGCCGGTGGTTGGCGGGCGCTGCTGCCCTTTCCATCTCCCCGGGCTGGTTCCTGTCGCTTGCTCCCCGGTGGCCGCTTGCCGCGTCCGGGCGTCGGCGAGAGGCCGTGGCGGGTGGCCGGCGTCTCCGGGCCCGATCGGCTATATTGACACTGGACATGGCTCCTGGGTCTTGGTCTTAGCCCTCGCGGGGGTGCTGGGGTGGGGGGCTCTGGCCGGTGTTGGTCGGCCTCCACGGTGACTGACCAGTTGGTGGGGTGTGGGCTGGTGGGTGGACGTGCTGGGTTCTGTTGCCACCCGGCCATCGGGCGGTAGTAGCAAGGCTGGAGGATGTCGGCCTGGGGATTGGCCGCCTGGGACTTCGGTCTGCTCACGGGCCTGGCGCGGCATGTCCGGGGTACCCGAGTCGGTGGTGCGCCGGGTTCCGGCCTCGGCCCGGGGTCCTCGGACGCTGGCGGTGCCTGGGGCGTCTCTTATTGGCGGGGAGGCTTTTTACCATCTAGCACAGGCGCTCTTTTTAACGGGGTGCGCTTGGGACGGGAGGGGGGAGGGCGTTGAGGGTGAGGGGGGGCTAAACTCAACCTGGGTGTCTAGTGACATGTGTTTTGTTAGCAGTGTGAATGTTGGGAAGGATTTAGGTATGCCCCTGGCATGGGGGCTGGTGGATTGCCGGGGCCCCCATGGGGCTCGGCGGTACCGCTGCCGTGGGCCCCGACTGGACGTGCTGGGGCCTCCCACCCCTGGTGGATCGGGCCGAACGGGGGTGCCTATTGGAGTCAGCAGGGGAGCTGGCTCCCTGGGGTTGGCAATGGTCACCCCAGTTATTTTCTCCCCATCCCCATGCCTCTGTCCACCTGCTCCTTCATTCTACCATTCACAAGGCCTTGGGACGTGGGCACGTCACTGGGGTGCGGGATGGAGCTTCCGTCTTCGCTACCCGGTGGCGGCCTGGGTCCCGATTTTATTGAGCAATTTAGACACTACACTTGCAACATTTACAGGGAACGCACATGTAGGGACCTGGCGGTGTGGCGCCAGGCGAGACCCCCAGGGGCCCCCCCCGTTGTGGGGGCCTCGCCTGTGGTGCCGGCACCCACTGGTTAAACGCATCTAGACACTGAGGGCCCGGGGGGGGAGATGGGGGTACCCGGCAGTATTCCCATGTCCCCCCCCTCTGTTTTAAGTGCACATTAGAACAACACGCAACAACACCACATTGAGCTGGGGGAGAGAGGCTGGGGGGTCTTTCCACACCCCTGTTCGTTGGACCATCAGGGGTCGGAGCCCGGATAGAACATCACGCCGTCTGGTCGGGGTCCTGGGCTGGTGGGCTGCTCTTGCCGGTGTGGGGGCCTTGGCGGTCTACTTGTCCCCGTCCTGGTGGGCAAAGGGGTCTGTCTCCTGGGTGCAGGGGCAGGGTTCTCTACTGGGGCGTCTGTCCCTGGGCCTGGGAGTATGGAGTATAGTGTACGTATGGGGGGTATGAATGAGGGTATAGCGTCCTTTTTTCGTATGTCCTGTATTTGTAAGAATGTGTACACATGAGAGGGAGGGTACGTATGAGTGTCTCTGTCTGTCTATGTCTACCTGTCAGGTTGGGTGTTTGGCTGCTCTCTGGCCTGATGCATCTTCTTCCCTCCCCGTCACTCCCCGTCGGTGATGGTTGCTCCTGCCCGCTGGTTGATGATGACTCTCGATGCATGGGGCTGGGGGTCCCGGTTGCGGCCCGGCTCGGTCCTGGTGCATGTCGGGCGGGTCCTGGGTGGTCCGGTGTGTCGGGCGGCCGCTGTTTCGGGCCGATGTCCTCCTTGGATTGACTGGGGCACCTCTTATGGGGGTGCCGGGGTTGTAGAATAGGTTGGTGCCGTCCGGTGGATCGGTGGGGACCGTGCCTGGCGCCCAGTCCTCCTGCCGGTTCCAGGACTTCAGCTGGCTGGTCTGTTCACCTGGTGGGGCTGTCCGGCATTGGCTGGGCCCCTGATCTTGGCGCCCCACGTGGGGCGGGATCTGGACCCTGGAGCTGGAAGATCTGGATGTCCAGGTGCCGGCTGGGCGCGGCCTGGGGAGGGCGTACATCCGCTGTGGCTCTTGCTGTGGCTCCCTGGCGTGTGGATGTGTGGGGGCGGGCCGGGTTGTTGGCGGTGGGTATTGGTCCGGGGTGGCGGCGGCGTGTGTTGTCCGTCGGTTGGCTGCGGGTCCTCCTTGCCTGCGGCGGCGGCGGGGGGCCTTGTCGGCTGGTCCCTGGTTGGGGCCCCGCTGGGGGGCGGGGTGCCCCTGGTCCCCGTGGCCTCCGGTTCCTGGTCCGGGCCCGCCCTGGCGTAGCCGGTTACCGGCGGAGCCCGTGGGCTCGTCACTGCGATCTCTCGGGCCCCAGCATTGCGGCTGGTGGGTGCTCCCCTGGGGCTTCCATCTGTTCCTCTCTTGGCGGGTGATCGACCCTGCGCTGATCCGCCTGTGGACTCTGTACTCTGTGGGACGCTGGATGCATACATCTCTTGCCTCCTCCATGTCTGTGCCGATTCCTGTAGGACGGATTGACGGTTCCTTACACCAGCTATCAATCACTTGCATGGGGAAACCTTATTCAGACCTGCATGCTCGCACACACATAGGTGTGGGGACATAGGTGAGGACGGACATATCTTAAGCTGAGGTTATCATCATTAGTTAGTTGTTCACAGGAGCTTACCAGAAACATTTGTATTATGTTCATTAATCAATGCTTGTGTGTAGTGAATGTGTAATTCTTTGTTTATTCTACTAGATCCGAACTATTGGTTTGGTTCTGTACAGTTTGTTGTTTTTGTTTTGTATTACTGTTTCTCTGCCGTCCGGCAGAGGTGGAGGACTGGGATGTTTTCTTGTGTTCTTTATTTGCCTCCCTGTCTTGTGTCGTCGGTTCGCCCCTCTGTTGGTCCGGTTTCTTTTCTTCACCTTCTTCCTTTCTCCCTTCTTGTCTCAGTTTAATGTCCATGACGTCAGGAAATTGAACCCACAGTAATCACTAATAAAGATTTTTCATACATATACATCAAGTGGCGTACTACAGCGAAGCTGTAATACTCTGCTTGGGAAAGTAAAACTGTTGGGCTTGTACTTGGTACTCAGATCACACCAATCTGAGTAGCATACTGCTAGACAGGACACGTTAAAAAAAAAAAAAAAAAAAGACAGAATTGCAATAGTTAAGCCTCGAGGAATAAAAAGAGACTTTTCTTACAATATAAAGAAAACCATTGAACTAAATAATGACAATCGTGTGTTTTAGGCAAGTAGAACAGATAGAAAATTTCAAAGAAAAATATTACCAGTTTTACAGTAACATAAGATGTGGTTCTTTTAATATTTCTGACAACACTTTT